>JAHKQU010000007.1:2500-602500 GCA_020383195.1 Neomicropteryx cornuta
TATTTTTCATCAACTGCTATTTTTATTCACTTGCCATTATTTATGCTATTTCTTTTAAAACTGCTATTATCATTACCCGCTACTTTTTACCATCTGCTATTTTTCTATATCTGCAATTTTAAATCACCTGCTATTTTGCATCAACTGCTATTTTTATTCACTTGCTATTTTTCATGCAATTTTTTTTTAAACTGGTATTTTTCATTACCTGCTACTTTTTACCATGTGCTATTTTTCTATAACTGGTTCTTTAATAACTGCTACTTTTAATAACTGCTATTTTTCATTAACTACTATTATATTCGCCTGCTATTTTTAATCACCTGCTATTTTTCATCACTGCTATTTTTATTCACTTGCCATTTTTTATGCTATTTCTTTAAAACTGCTATTATCATTACCTGCTACTTTTTACCATCTGCTATTTTTCTATATCTGCAATTTTAAATCACCTGCTATTTTGCATCAACTGCTATTTTTATTCACTTGCTATTTTTTCATGCAATTTTTTTAAAACTGGTATTTTTCCAATTACCTGCTACTTTTTACCATGTGCTATTTTTCTATAACTGGTTCTTTTAATAACTGCTACTTTTAATAACTGCTATTTTTCATTAACTACTATTATATTCGCCTGCTATTTTTAATCACCTGCTATTTTTCATCAACTGCTATTTTTATTCACCAGCTTGCTCATCTGCTATTATTATATAACTGCTATTTTGAATAACTGGTATTTTTCAACAACTGTTATTTTTTATTCACTTGGCTTATTTATTTTATGCTATTTCCTTTAAAACTGCTATTTTCATTACCTGCTTCTTTTTACCATGTGCTATTTTTTCTATATCTGCTATTTTTCTATATCTGCAATTTTAATTCACCTGCTATTTTTCATCAACTGCTATTTTTATTCAACTTGCCTATTTTTATTCACTTGCTATTTTTTTCATGCAATTTTTTTAAAACTGCTATTTTTCATTACCTACTACTACTGTTTACCATCTGCTTTTTTTCGATAACTGCTACTTTAAATAACTGCTACTTTTAATTACTGCTATTTTTTAAAAACTGCTTCTTTGAATGACTGCTATTTTTCATTAACTGCTATTTTAAAACACCTGCTATTTTTCTTCAACTGCTATTTTTATTCACTTGCTTATTTATTTTATGCTATTTCTTTAAAACTGCTATTTTCATTACCTGCTTCTTTTTACCATCTGCTATTTTTCTATATCTGCTATTTTTCTATATCTGCAATTTTAAATCACCTGCTATTTTGCATCAACTGCTATTTTTATTCACTTGCTATTTTTCATGCAATTTTTTTAAAACTGGTATTTTTCATTACCTGCTACTTTTTACCATGTGCTATTTTTCTATAACTGGTTCTTTTAATAACTGCTACTTTTAATAACTGCTATTTTTCATTAACTACTATTATATTCGCCTGCTATTTTTAATCACCTGCTATTTTTCATCAACTGCTATTTTTATTCACTTGCCATTATTTATGCTATTTCTTTAAAACTGCTATTATCATTACCTGCTACTTTTTACCATCTGCTATTTTTCTATATCTGCAATTTTAAATCACCTGCTATTTTGCATCAACTGCTATTTTTATTCACTTGCTATTTTTCATGCAATTTTTTTAAAACTGGTATTTTTCATTACCTGCTACTTTTTACCATGTGCTATTTTTCTATAACTGGTTCTTTTAATAACTGCTACTTTTAATAACTGCTATTTTTCATTAACTACTATTATATTCGCCTGCTATTTTTAATCACCTGCTATTTTTCATCAACTGCTATTTTTATTCACTTGCCATTATTTATGCTATTTCTTTAAAACTGCTATTATCATTACCTGCTACTTTTTACCATCTGCTATTTTTCTATATCTGCAATTTTAAATCACCTGCTATTTTGCATCAACTGCTATTTTTATTCACTTGCTATTTTTCATGCAATTTTTTTAAAACTGGTATTTTTCATTACCTGCTACTTTTTACCATGTGCTATTTTTCTATAACTGGTTCTTTTAATAACTGCTACTTTTAATAACTGCTATTTTTCATTAACTACTATTATATTCGCCTGCTATTTTTAATCACCTGCTATTTTTCATCAACTGCTATTTTTATTCACTTGCCATTTTTTATGCTATTTCTTTAAAACTGCTATTATCATTACCTGCTACTTTTTACCATCTGCTATTTTTCTATATCTGCAATTTTAAATCACCTGCTATTTTGCATCAACTGCTATTTTTATTCACTTGCTATTTTTCATGCAATTTTTTTAAAACTGGTATTTTTCATTACCTGCTACTTTTTACCATGTGCTATTTTTCTATAACTGGTTCTTTTAATAACTGCTACTTTTAATAACTGCTATTTTTCATTAACTACTATTATATTCGCCTGCTATTTTTAATCACCTGCTATTTTTCATCAACTGCTATTTTTATTCACTTGCCATTTTTTATGCTATTTCTTTAAAACTGCTATTATCATTACCCGCTACTTTTTACCATCTGCTATTTTTCTATATCTGCAATTTTAAATCACCTGCTATTTTGCATCAACTGCTATTTTTATTCACTTGCTATTTTTCATGCAATTTTTTTAAAACTGGTATTTTTCATTACCTGCTACTTTTTACCATGTGCTATTTTTCTATAACTGGTTCTTTTATTAACTGCTACTTTTAATAACTGCTATTTTTCATTAACTACTATTATATTCGCCTGCTATTTTTAATCACCTGCTATTTTTCATCAACTGCTATTTTTATTCACTTGCCATTATTTATGCTATTTCTTTAAAACTGCTATTATCATTACCTGCTACTTTTTACCATCTGCTATTTTTCTATATCTGCAATTTTAAATCACCTGCTATTTTGCATCAACTGCTATTTTTATTCACTTGCTATTTTTCATGCAATTTTTTTAAAACTGGTATTTTTCATTACCTGCTACTTTTTACCATGTGCTATTTTTCTATAACTGGTTCTTTTAATAACTGCTACTTTTAATAACTGCTATTTTTCATTAACTACTATTATATTCGCCTGCTATTTTTAATCACCTGCTATTTTTCATCAACTGCTATTTTTATTCACTTGCCATTATTTATGCTATTTCTTTAAAACTGCTATTATCATTACCTGCTACTTTTTACCATCTGCTATTTTTCTATATCTGCAATTTTAAATCACCTGCTATTTTGCATCAACTGCTATTTTTATTCACTTGCTATTTTTCATGCAATTTTTTTAAAACTGGTATTTTTCATTACCTGCTACTTTTTACCATGTGCTATTTTTCTATAACTGGTTCTTTTAATAACTGCTACTTTTAATAACTGCTATTTTTCATTAACTACTATTATATTCGCCTGCTATTTTTAATCACCTGCTATTTTTCATCAACTGCTATTTTTATTCACTTGCCATTATTTATGCTATTTCTTTAAAACTGCTATTATCATTACCTGCTACTTTTTACCATCTGCTATTTTTCTATATCTGCAATTTTAAATCACCTGCTATTTTGCATCAACTGCTATTTTTATTCACTTGCTATTTTTCATGCAATTTTTTTAAAACTGGTATTTTTCATTACCTGCTACTTTTTACCATGTGCTATTTTTCTATAACTGGTTCTTTTAATAACTGCTACTTTTAATAACTGCTATTTTTCATTAACTACTATTATATTCGCCTGCTATTTTTAATCACCTGCTATTTTTCATCAACTGCTATTTTTATTCACTTGCCATTTTTTATGCTATTTCTTTAAAACTGCTATTATCATTACCTGCTACTTTTTACCATCTGCTATTTTTCTATATCTGCAATTTTAAATCACCTGCTATTTTGCATCAACTGCTATTTTTATTCACTTGCTATTTTTCATGCAATTTTTTTAAAACTGGTATTTTTCATTACCTGCTACTTTTTACCATGTGCTATTTTTCTATAACTGGTTCTTTTAATAACTGCTACTTTTAATAACTGCTATTTTTCATTAACTACTATTATATTCGCCTGCTATTTTTAATCACCTGCTATTTTTCATCAACTGCTATTTTTATTCACTTGCCATTTTTTATGCTATTTCTTTAAAACTGCTATTATCATTACCTGCTACTTTTTACCATCTGCTATTTTTCTATATCTGCAATTTTAAATCACCTGCTATTTTGCATCAACTGCTATTTTTATTCACTTGCTATTTTTCATGCAATTTTTTTAAAACTGGTATTTTTCATTACCTGCTACTTTTTACCATGTGCTATTTTTCTATAACTGGTTCTTTTATTAACTGCTACTTTTAATAACTGCTATTTTTCATTAACTACTATTATATTCGCCTGCTATTTTTAATCACCTGCTATTTTTCATCAACTGCTATTTTTATTCACTTGCCATTATTTATGCTATTTCTTTAAAACTGCTATTATCATTACCTGCTACTTTTTACCATCTGCTATTTTTCTATATCTGCAATTTTAAATCACCTGCTATTTTGCATCAACTGCTATTTTTATTCACTTGCTATTTTTCATGCAATTTTTTTAAAACTGGTATTTTTCATTACCTGCTACTTTTTACCATGTGCTATTTTTCTATAACTGGTTCTTTTAATAACTGCTACTTTTAATAACTGCTATTTTTCATTAACTACTATTATATTCGCCTGCTATTTTTAATCACCTGCTATTTTTCATCAACTGCTATTTTTAATCACCAGCTGCTCATCTGCTATTTTTATATAACTGCTATTTTGAATAACTGGTATTTTTCAACTACTGTTATTTTTATTCACTTGCTTATTTATTTTATGCTATTTCTTTAAAACTGCTATTTTCATTACCTGCTTCTTTTTACCATGTGCTATTTTTCTATATCTGCTATTTTTCTATATCTGCAATTTTAATTCACCTGCTATTTTTCATCAACTGCTATTTTTATTCACTTGCTATTTTTATTCACTTGCTATTTTTCATGCAATTTTTTTAAAACTGCTATTTTTCATTACCTACTACTACTGTTTACCATCTGCTTTTTTTCGATAACTGCTACTTTAAATAACTGCTACTTTTAATTACTGCTATTTTTTAAAAACTGCTTCTTTGAATGACTGCTATTTTTCATTAACTGCTATTTTAAAACACCTGCTATTTTTCTTCAACTGCTATTTTTATTCACTTGCTTATTTATTTTATGCTATTTCTTTAAAACTGCTATTTTCATTACCTGCTTCTTTTTACCATCTGCTATTTTTCTATATCTGCTATTTTTCTATATCTGCAATTTTAAATCACCTGCTATTTTGCATCAACTGCTATTTTTATTCACTTGCTATTTTTCATGCAATTTTTTAAAACTGGTATTTTTCATTACCTGCTACTTTTTACCATGTGCTATTTTTCTATAACTGGTTCTTTTAATAACTGCTACTTTTAATAACTGCTATTTTTCATTAACTACTATTATATTCGCCTGCTATTTTTAATCACCTGCTATTTTTCATCAAATGCTATTTTTATTCACTTGCCATTTTTTATGCTATTTCTTTAAAACTGCTATTATCATTACCTGCTACTTTTTACCATCTGCTATTTTTCTATATCTGCAATTTTAAATCACCTGCTATTTTGCATCAACTGCTATTTTTATTCACTTGCTATTTTTCATGCAATTTTTTAAAACTGGTATTTTTCATTACCTGCTACTTTTTACCATGTGCTATTTTTCTATAACTGGTTCTTTTAATAACTGCTACTTTTAATAACTGCTATTTTTCATTAACTACTATTATATTCGCCTGCTATTTTTAATCACCTGCTATTTTTCATCAAATGCTATTTTTATTCACTTGCCATTTTTTATGCTATTTCTTTAAAACTGCTATTATCATTACCTGCTACTTTTTACCATCTGCTATTTTTCTATATCTGCAATTTTAAATCACCTGCTATTTTGCATCAACTGCTATTTTTATTCACTTGCTATTTTTCATGCAATTTTTTTAAAACTGGTATTTTTCATTACCTGCTACTTTTTACCATGTGCTATTTTTCTATAACTGGTTCTTTTAATAACTGCTACTTTTAATAACTGCTATTTTTCAATAACTACTATTATATTCGCCTGCTATTTTTAATCACCTGCTATTTTTCATCAACTGCTATTTTTATTCACTTGCCATTTTTTATGCTATTTCTTTAAAACTGCTATTATCATTACCTGCTACTTTTTACCATCTGCTATTTTTCTATATCTGCAATTTTAAATCACCTGCTATTTTGCATCAACTGCTATTTTTATTCACTTGCTATTTTTCATGCAATTTTTTAAAACTGGTATTTTTCATTACCTGCTACTTTTTACCATGTGCTATTTTTCTATAACTGGTTCTTTTAATAACTGCTACTTTTAATAACTGCTATTTTTCATTAACTACTATTATATTCGCCTGCTATTTTTAATCACCTGCTATTTTTCATCAACTGCTATTTTTATTCACTTGCCATTTTTTATGCTATTTCTTTAAAACTGCTATTATCATTACCTGCTACTTTTTACCATCTGCTATTTTTCTATATCTGCAATTTTAAATCACCTGCTATTTTGCATCAACTGCTATTTTTATTCACTTGCTATTTTTCATGCAATTTTTTAAAACTGGTATTTTTCATTACCTGCTACTTTTTACCATGTGCTATTTTTCTATAACTGGTTCTTTTAATAACTGCTACTTTTAATAACTGCTATTTTTCATTAACTACTATTATATTCGCCTGCTATTTTTAATCACCTGCTATTTTTCATCAACTGCTATTTTTATTCACTTGCCATTTTTTATGCTATTTCTTTAAAACTGCTATTATCATTACCTGCTACTTTTTACCATCTGCTATTTTTCTATATCTGCAATTTTAAATCACCTGCTATTTTGCATCAACTGCTATTTTTATTCACTTGCTATTTTTCATGCAATTTTTTAAAACTGGTATTTTTCATTACCTGCTACTTTTTACCATGTGCTATTTTTCTATAACTGGTTCTTTTAATAACTGCTACTTTTAATAACTGCTATTTTTCATTAACTACTATTATATTCGCCTGCTATTTTTAATCACCTGCTATTTTTCATCAAATGCTATTTTTATTCACTTGCCATTTTTTATGCTATTTCTTTAAAACTGCTATTATCATTACCTGCTACTTTTTACCATCTGCTATTTTTCTATATCTGCAATTTTAAATCACCTGCTATTTTGCATCAACTGCTATTTTTATTCACTTGCTATTTTTCATGCAATTTTTTTAAAACTGGTATTTTTCATTACCTGCTACTTTTTACCATGTGCTATTTTTCTATAACTGGTTCTTTTAATAACTGCTACTTTTAATAACTGCTATTTTTCAATAACTACTATTATATTCGCCTGCTATTTTTAATCACCTGCTATTTTTCATCAACTGCTATTTTTATTCACTTGCCATTTTTTATGCTATTTCTTTAAAACTGCTATTATCATTACCTGCTACTTTTTACCATCTGCTATTTTTCTATATCTGCAATTTTAAATCACCTGCTATTTTGCATCAACTGCTATTTTTATTCACTTGCTATTTTTCATGCAATTTTTTAAAACTGGTATTTTTCATTACCTGCTACTTTTTACCATGTGCTATTTTTCTATAACTGGTTCTTTTAATAACTGCTACTTTTAATAACTGCTATTTTTCATTAACTACTATTATATTCGCCTGCTATTTTTAATCACCTGCTATTTTTCATCAAATGCTATTTTTATTCACTTGCCATTTTTTATGCTATTTCTTTAAAACTGCTATTATCATTACCTGCTACTTTTTACCATCTGCTATTTTTCTATATCTGCAATTTTAAATCACCTGCTATTTTGCATCAACTGCTATTTTTATTCACTTGCTATTTTTCATGCAATTTTTTAAAACTGGTATTTTTCATTACCTGCTACTTTTTACCATGTGCTATTTTTCTATAACTGGTTCTTTTAATAACTGCTACTTTTAATAACTGCTATTTTTCATTAACTACTATTATATTCGCCTGCTATTTTTAATCACCTGCTATTTTTCATCAAATGCTATTTTTATTCACTTGCCATTTTTTATGCTATTTCTTTAAAACTGCTATTATCATTACCTGCTACTTTTTACCATCTGCTATTTTTCTATATCTGCAATTTTAAATCACCTGCTATTTTGCATCAACTGCTATTTTTATTCACTTGCTATTTTTCATGCAATTTTTTTAAAACTGGTATTTTTCATTACCTGCTACTTTTTACCATGTGCTATTTTTCTATAACTGGTTCTTTTAATAACTGCTACTTTTAATAACTGCTATTTTTCAATAACTACTATTATATTCGCCTGCTATTTTTAATCACCTGCTATTTTTCATCAACTGCTATTTTTATTCACTTGCCATTTTTTATGCTATTTCTTTAAAACTGCTATTATCATTACCTGCTACTTTTTACCATCTGCTATTTTTCTATATCTGCAATTTTAAATCACCTGCTATTTTGCATCAACTGCTATTTTTATTCACTTGCTATTTTTCATGCAATTTTTTAAAACTGGTATTTTTCATTACCTGCTACTTTTTACCATGTGCTATTTTTCTATAACTGGTTCTTTTAATAACTGCTACTTTTAATAACTGCTATTTTTCATTAACTACTATTATATTCGCCTGCTATTTTTAATCACCTGCTATTTTTCATCAACTGCTATTTTTATTCACTTGCCATTTTTTATGCTATTTCTTTAAAACTGCTATTATCATTACCTGCTACTTTTTACCATCTGCTATTTTTCTATATCTGCAATTTTAAATCACCTGCTATTTTGCATCAACTGCTATTTTTATTCACTTGCTATTTTTCATGCAATTTTTTTAAAACTGGTATTTTTCATTACCTGCTACTTTTTACCATGTGCTATTTTTCTATAACTGGTTCTTTTAATAACTGCTACTTTTAATAACTGCTATTTTTCATTAACTACTATTATATTCGCCTGCTATTTTTAATCACCTGCTATTTTTCATCAAATGCTATTTTTATTCACTTGCCATTTTTTATGCTATTTCTTTAAAACTGCTATTATCATTACCTGCTACTTTTTACCATCTGCTATTTTTCTATATCTGCAATTTTAAATCACCTGCTATTTTGCATCAACTGCTATTTTTATTCACTTGCTATTTTTCATGCAATTTTTTAAAACTGGTATTTTTCATTACCTGCTACTTTTTACCATGTGCTATTTTTCTATAACTGGTTCTTTTAATAACTGCTACTTTTAATAACTGCTATTTTTCATTAACTACTATTATATTCGCCTGCTATTTTTAATCACCTGCTATTTTTCATCAAATGCTATTTTTATTCACTTGCCATTTTTTATGCTATTTCTTTAAAACTGCTATTATCATTACCTGCTACTTTTTACCATCTGCTATTTTTCTATATCTGCAATTTTAAATCACCTGCTATTTTGCATCAACTGCTATTTTTATTCACTTGCTATTTTTCATGCAATTTTTTTAAAACTGGTATTTTTCATTACCTGCTACTTTTTACCATGTGCTATTTTTCTATAACTGGTTCTTTTAATAACTGCTACTTTTAATAACTGCTATTTTTCAATAACTACTATTATATTCGCCTGCTATTTTTAATCACCTGCTATTTTTCATCAACTGCTATTTTTATTCACTTGCCATTTTTTATGCTATTTCTTTAAAACTGCTATTATCATTACCTGCTACTTTTTACCATCTGCTATTTTTCTATATCTGCAATTTTAAATCACCTGCTATTTTGCATCAACTGCTATTTTTATTCACTTGCTATTTTTCATGCAATTTTTTAAAACTGGTATTTTTCATTACCTGCTACTTTTTACCATGTGCTATTTTTCTATAACTGGTTCTTTTAATAACTGCTACTTTTAATAACTGCTATTTTTCAATAACTACTATTATATTCGCCTGCTATTTTTAATCACCTGCTATTTTTCATCAACTGCTATTTTTATTCACTTGCCATTTTTTATGCTATTTCTTTAAAACTGCTATTATCATTACCTGCTACTTTTTACCATCTGCTATTTTTCTATATCTGCAATTTTAAATCACCTGCTATTTTGCATCAACTGCTATTTTTATTCACTTGCTATTTTTCATGCAATTTTTTAAAACTGGTATTTTTCATTACCTGCTACTTTTTACCATGTGCTATTTTTCTATAACTGGTTCTTTTAATAACTGCTACTTTTAATAACTGCTATTTTTCATTAACTACTATTATATTCGCCTGCTATTTTTAATCACCTGCTATTTTTCATCAAATGCTATTTTTATTCACTTGCCATTTTTTATGCTATTTCTTTAAAACTGCTATTATCATTACCTGCTACTTTTTACCATCTGCTATTTTTCTATATCTGCAATTTTAAATCACCTGCTATTTTGCATCAACTGCTATTTTTATTCACTTGCTATTTTTCATGCAATTTTTTAAAACTGGTATTTTTCATTACCTGCTACTTTTTACCATGTGCTATTTTTCTATAACTGGTTCTTTTAATAACTGCTACTTTTAATAACTGCTATTTTTCAATAACTACTATTATATTCGCCTGCTATTTTTAATCACCTGCTATTTTTCATCAACTGCTATTTTTATTCACTTGCCATTTTTTATGCTATTTCTTTAAAACTGCTATTATCATTACCTGCTACTTTTTACCATCTGCTATTTTTCTATATCTGCAATTTTAAATCACCTGCTATTTTGCATCAACTGCTATTTTTATTCACTTGCTATTTTTCATGCAATTTTTTAAAACTGGTATTTTTCATTACCTGCTACTTTTTACCATGTGCTATTTTTCTATAACTGGTTCTTTTAATAACTGCTACTTTTAATAACTGCTATTTTTCATTAACTACTATTATATTCGCCTGCTATTTTTAATCACCTGCTATTTTTCATCAACTGCTATTTTTATTCACTTGCCATTTTTTATGCTATTTCTTTAAAACTGCTATTATCATTACCTGCTACTTTTTACCATCTGCTATTTTTCTATATCTGCAATTTTAAATCACCTGCTATTTTGCATCAACTGCTATTTTTATTCACTTGCTATTTTTCATGCAATTTTTTAAAACTGGTATTTTTCATTACCTGCTACTTTTTACCATGTGCTATTTTTCTATAACTGGTTCTTTTAATAACTGCTACTTTTAATAAATGCTATTTTTCATTAACTACTATTATATTCGCCTGCTATTTTTAATCACCTGCTATTTTTCATCAAATGCTATTTTTATTCACTTGCCATTTTTTATGCTATTTCTTTAAAACTGCTATTATCATTACCTGCTACTTTTTACCATCTGCTATTTTTCTATATCTGCAATTTTAAATCACCTGCTATTTTGCATCAACTGCTATTTTTATTCACTTGCTATTTTTCATGCAATTTTTTTAAAACTGGTATTTTTCATTACCTGCTACTTTTTACCATGTGCTATTTTTCTATAACTGGTTCTTTTAATAACTGCTACTTTTAATAACTGCTATTTTTCAATAACTACTATTATATTCGCCTGCTATTTTTAATCACCTGCTATTTTTCATCAACTGCTATTTTTATTCACTTGCCATTTTTTATGCTATTTCTTTAAAACTGCTATTATCATTACCTGCTACTTTTTACCATCTGCTATTTTTCTATATCTGCAATTTTAAATCACCTGCTATTTTGCATCAACTGCTATTTTTATTCACTTGCTATTTTTCATGCAATTTTTTAAAACTGGTATTTTTCATTACCTGCTACTTTTTACCATGTGCTATTTTTCTATAACTGGTTCTTTTAATAACTGCTACTTTTAATAAATGCTATTTTTCATTAACTACTATTATATTCGCCTGCTATTTTTAATCACCTGCTATTTTTCATCAAATGCTATTTTTATTCACTTGCCATTTTTTATGCTATTTCTTTAAAACTGCTATTATCATTACCTGCTACTTTTTACCATCTGCTATTTTTCTATATCTGCAATTTTAAATCACCTGCTATTTTGCATCAACTGCTATTTTTATTCACTTGCTATTTTTCATGCAATTTTTTTAAAACTGGTATTTTTCATTACCTGCTACTTTTTACCATGTGCTATTTTTCTATAACTGGTTCTTTTAATAACTGCTACTTTTAATAACTGCTATTTTTCAATAACTACTATTATATTCGCCTGCTATTTTTAATCACCTGCTATTTTTCATCAACTGCTATTTTTATTCACTTGCCATTTTTTATGCTATTTCTTTAAAACTGCTATTATCATTACCTGCTACTTTTTACCATCTGCTATTTTTCTATATCTGCAATTTTAAATCACCTGCTATTTTGCATCAACTGCTATTTTTATTCACTTGCTATTTTTCATGCAATTTTTTAAAACTGGTATTTTTCATTACCTGCTACTTTTTACCATGTGCTATTTTTCTATAACTGGTTCTTTTAATAACTGCTACTTTTAATAACTGCTATTTTTCAATAACTACTATTATATTCGCCTGCTATTTTTAATCACCTGCTATTTTTCATCAACTGCTATTTTTATTCACTTGCCATTTTTTATGCTATTTCTTTAAAACTGCTATTATCATTACCTGCTACTTTTTACCATCTGCTATTTTTCTATATCTGCAATTTTAAATCACCTGCTATTTTGCATCAACTGCTATTTTTATTCACTTGCTATTTTTCATGCAATTTTTTAAAACTGGTATTTTTCATTACCTGCTACTTTTTACCATGTGCTATTTTTCTATAACTGGTTCTTTTAATAACTGCTACTTTTAATAACTGCTATTTTTCAATAACTACTATTATATTCGCCTGCTATTTTTAATCACCTGCTATTTTTCATCAAATGCTATTTTTATTCACTTGCCATTTTTTATGCTATTTCTTTAAAACTGCTATTATCATTACCTGCTACTTTTTACCATCTGCTATTTTTCTATATCTGCAATTTTAAATCACCTGCTATTTTGCATTAACTGCTATTTTTATTCACTTGCTATTTTTCATGCAATTTTTTAAAACTGGTATTTTTCATTACCTGCTACTTTTTACCATGTGCTATTTTTCTATAACTGGTTCTTTTAATAACTGCTACTTTTAATAACTGCTATTTTTCATTAACTACTATTATATTCGCCTGCTATTTTTAATCACCTGCTATTTTTCATCAAATGCTATTTTTATTCACTTGCCATTTTTTATGCTATTTCTTTAAAACTGCTATTATCATTACCTGCTACTTTTTACCATCTGCTATTTTTCTATATCTGCAATTTTAAATCACCTGCTATTTTGCATCAACTGCTATTTTTATTCACTTGCTATTTTTCATGCAATTTTTTTAAAACTGGTATTTTTCATTACCTGCTACTTTTTACCATGTGCTATTTTTCTATAACTGGTTCTTTTAATAACTGCTACTTTTAATAACTGCTATTTTTCAATAACTACTATTATATTCGCCTGCTATTTTTAATCACCTGCTATTTTTCATCAACTGCTATTTTTATTCACTTGCCATTTTTTATGCTATTTCTTTAAAACTGCTATTATCATTACCTGCTACTTTTTACCATCTGCTATTTTTCTATATCTGCAATTTTAAATCACCTGCTATTTTGCATCAACTGCTATTTTTATTCACTTGCTATTTTTCATGCAATTTTTTAAAACTGGTATTTTTCATTACCTGCTACTTTTTACCATGTGCTATTTTTCTATAACTGGTTCTTTTAATAACTGCTACTTTTAATAACTGCTATTTTTCAATAACTACTATTATATTCGCCTGCTATTTTTAATCACCTGCTATTTTTCATCAACTGCTATTTTTATTCACTTGCCATTTTTTATGCTATTTCTTTAAAACTGCTATTATCATTACCTGCTACTTTTTACCATCTGCTATTTTTCTATATCTGCAATTTTAAATCACCTGCTATTTTGCATCAACTGCTATTTTTATTCACTTGCTATTTTTCATGCAATTTTTTAAAACTGGTATTTTTCATTACCTGCTACTTTTTACCATGTGCTATTTTTCTATAACTGGTTCTTTTAATAACTGCTACTTTTAATAACTGCTATTTTTCAATAACTACTATTATATTCGCCTGCTATTTTTAATCACCTGCTATTTTTCATCAAATGCTATTTTTATTCACTTGCCATTTTTTATGCTATTTCTTTAAAACTGCTATTATCATTACCTGCTACTTTTTACCATCTGCTATTTTTCTATATCTGCAATTTTAAATCACCTGCTATTTTGCATCAACTGCTATTTTTATTCACTTGCTATTTTTCATGCAATTTTTTAAAACTGGTATTTTTCATTACCTGCTACTTTTTACCATGTGCTATTTTTCTATAACTGGTTCTTTTAATAACTGCTACTTTTAATAACTGCTATTTTTCAATAACTACTATTATATTCGCCTGCTATTTTTAATCACCTGCTATTTTTCATCAACTGCTATTTTTATTCACTTGCCATTTTTTATGCTATTTCTTTAAAACTGCTATTATCATTACCTGCTACTTTTTACCATCTGCTATTTTTCTATATCTGCAATTTTAAATCACCTGCTATTTTGCATCAACTGCTATTTTTATTCACTTGCTATTTTTCATGCAATTTTTTAAAACTGGTATTTTTCATTACCTGCTACTTTTTACCATGTGCTATTTTTCTATAACTGGTTCTTTTAATAACTGCTACTTTTAATAACTGCTATTTTTCATTAACTACTATTATATTCGCCTGCTATTTTTAATCACCTGCTATTTTTCATCAACTGCTATTTTTATTCACTTGCCATTTTTTATGCTATTTCTTTAAAACTGCTATTATCATTACCTGCTACTTTTTACCATCTGCTATTTTTCTATATCTGCAATTTTAAATCACCTGCTATTTTGCATCAACTGCTATTTTTATTCACTTGCTATTTTTCATGCAATTTTTTTAAAACTGGTATTTTTCATTACCTGCTACTTTTTACCATGTGCTATTTTTCTATAACTGGTTCTTTTAATAACTGCTACTTTTAATAACTGCTATTTTTCAATAACTACTATTATATTCGCCTGCTATTTTTAATCACCTGCTATTTTTCATCAACTGCTATTTTTATTCACTTGCCATTTTTTATGCTATTTCTTTAAAACTGCTATTATCATTACCTGCTACTTTTTACCATCTGCTATTTTTCTATATCTGCAATTTTAAATCACCTGCTATTTTGCATCAACTGCTATTTTTATTCACTTGCTATTTTTCATGCAATTTTTTAAAACTGGTATTTTTCATTACCTGCTACTTTTTACCATGTGCTATTTTTCTATAACTGGTTCTTTTAATAACTGCTACTTTTAATAACTGCTATTTTTCAATAACTACTATTATATTCGCCTGCTATTTTTAATCACCTGCTATTTTTCATCAACTGCTATTTTTATTCACTTGCCATTTTTTATGCTATTTCTTTAAAACTGCTATTATCATTACCTGCTACTTTTTACCATCTGCTATTTTTCTATATCTGCAATTTTAAATCACCTGCTATTTTGCATCAACTGCTATTTTTATTCACTTGCTATTTTTCATGCAATTTTTTAAAACTGGTATTTTTCATTACCTGCTACTTTTTACCATGTGCTATTTTTCTATAACTGGTTCTTTTAATAACTGCTACTTTTAATAACTGCTATTTTTCATTAACTACTATTATATTCGCCTGCTATTTTTAATCACCTGCTATTTTTCATCAAATGCTATTTTTATTCACTTGCCATTTTTTATGCTATTTCTTTAAAACTGCTATTATCATTACCTGCTACTTTTTACCATCTGCTATTTTTCTATATCTGCAATTTTAAATCACCTGCTATTTTGCATCAACTGCTATTTTTATTCACTTGCTATTTTTCATGCAATTTTTTAAAACTGGTATTTTTCATTACCTGCTACTTTTTACCATGTGCTATTTTTCTATAACTGGTTCTTTTAATAACTGCTACTTTTAATAACTGCTATTTTTCATTAACTACTATTATATTCGCCTGCTATTTTTAATCACCTGCTATTTTTCATCAAATGCTATTTTTATTCACTTGCCATTTTTTATGCTATTTCTTTAAAACTGCTATTATCATTACCTGCTACTTTTTACCATCTGCTATTTTTCTATATCTGCAATTTTAAATCACCTGCTATTTTGCATCAACTGCTATTTTTATTCACTTGCTATTTTTCATGCAATTTTTTTAAAACTGGTATTTTTCATTACCTGCTACTTTTTACCATGTGCTATTTTTCTATAACTGGTTCTTTTAATAACTGCTACTTTTAATAACTGCTATTTTTCAATAACTACTATTATATTCGCCTGCTATTTTTAATCACCTGCTATTTTTCATCAACTGCTATTTTTATTCACTTGCCATTTTTTATGCTATTTCTTTAAAACTGCTATTATCATTACCTGCTACTTTTTACCATCTGCTATTTTTCTATATCTGCAATTTTAAATCACCTGCTATTTTGCATCAACTGCTATTTTTATTCACTTGCTATTTTTCATGCAATTTTTTAAAACTGGTATTTTTCATTACCTGCTACTTTTTACCATGTGCTATTTTTCTATAACTGGTTCTTTTAATAACTGCTACTTTTAATAACTGCTATTTTTCAATAACTACTATTATATTCGCCTGCTATTTTTAATCACCTGCTATTTTTCATCAACTGCTATTTTTATTCACTTGCCATTTTTTATGCTATTTCTTTAAAACTGCTATTATCATTACCTGCTACTTTTTACCATCTGCTATTTTTCTATATCTGCAATTTTAAATCACCTGCTATTTTGCATCAACTGCTATTTTTATTCACTTGCTATTTTTCATGCAATTTTTTAAAACTGGTATTTTTCATTACCTGCTACTTTTTACCATGTGCTATTTTTCTATAACTGGTTCTTTTAATAACTGCTACTTTTAATAACTGCTATTTTTCATTAACTACTATTATATTCGCCTGCTATTTTTAATCACCTGCTATTTTTCATCAAATGCTATTTTTATTCACTTGCCATTTTTTATGCTATTTCTTTAAAACTGCTATTATCATTACCTGCTACTTTTTACCATCTGCTATTTTTCTATATCTGCAATTTTAAATCACCTGCTATTTTGCATCAACTGCTATTTTTATTCACTTGCTATTTTTCATGCAATTTTTTAAAACTGGTATTTTTCATTACCTGCTACTTTTTACCATGTGCTATTTTTCTATAACTGGTTCTTTTAATAACTGCTACTTTTAATAACTGCTATTTTTCAATAACTACTATTATATTCGCCTGCTATTTTTAATCACCTGCTATTTTTCATCAACTGCTATTTTTATTCACTTGCCATTTTTTATGCTATTTCTTTAAAACTGCTATTATCATTACCTGCTACTTTTTACCATCTGCTATTTTTCTATATCTGCAATTTTAAATCACCTGCTATTTTGCATCAACTGCTATTTTTATTCACTTGCTATTTTTCATGCAATTTTTTAAAACTGGTATTTTTCATTACCTGCTACTTTTTACCATGTGCTATTTTTCTATAACTGGTTCTTTTAATAACTGCTACTTTTAATAACTGCTATTTTTCATTAACTACTATTATATTCGCCTGCTATTTTTAATCACCTGCTATTTTTCATCAACTGCTATTTTTATTCACTTGCCATTTTTTATGCTATTTCTTTAAAACTGCTATTATCATTACCTGCTACTTTTTACCATCTGCTATTTTTCTATATCTGCAATTTTAAATCACCTGCTATTTTGCATCAACTGCTATTTTTATTCACTTGCTATTTTTCATGCAATTTTTTAAAACTGGTATTTTTCATTACCTGCTACTTTTTACCATGTGCTATTTTTCTATAACTGGTTCTTTTAATAACTGCTACTTTTAATAACTGCTATTTTTCATTAACTACTATTATATTCGCCTGCTATTTTTAATCACCTGCTATTTTTCATCAAATGCTATTTTTATTCACTTGCCATTTTTTATGCTATTTCTTTAAAACTGCTATTATCATTACCTGCTACTTTTTACCATCTGCTATTTTTCTATATCTGCAATTTTAAATCACCTGCTATTTTGCATCAACTGCTATTTTTATTCACTTGCTATTTTTCATGCAATTTTTTTAAAACTGGTATTTTTCATTACCTGCTACTTTTTACCATGTGCTATTTTTCTATAACTGGTTCTTTTAATAACTGCTACTTTTAATAACTGCTATTTTTCAATAACTACTATTATATTCGCCTGCTATTTTTAATCACCTGCTATTTTTCATCAACTGCTATTTTTATTCACTTGCCATTTTTTATGCTATTTCTTTAAAACTGCTATTATCATTACCTGCTACTTTTTACCATCTGCTATTTTTCTATATCTGCAATTTTAAATCACCTGCTATTTTGCATCAACTGCTATTTTTATTCACTTGCTATTTTTCATGCAATTTTTTAAAACTGGTATTTTTCATTACCTGCTACTTTTTACCATGTGCTATTTTTCTATAACTGGTTCTTTTAATAACTGCTACTTTTAATAACTGCTATTTTTCATTAACTACTATTATATTCGCCTGCTATTTTTAATCACCTGCTATTTTTCATCAAATGCTATTTTTATTCACTTGCCATTTTTTATGCTATTTCTTTAAAACTGCTATTATCATTACCTGCTACTTTTTACCATCTGCTATTTTTCTATATCTGCAATTTTAAATCACCTGCTATTTTGCATCAACTGCTATTTTTATTCACTTGCTATTTTTCATGCAATTTTTTAAAACTGGTATTTTTCATTACCTGCTACTTTTTACCATGTGCTATTTTTCTATAACTGGTTCTTTTAATAACTGCTACTTTTAATAACTGCTATTTTTCAATAACTACTATTATATTCGCCTGCTATTTTTAATCACCTGCTATTTTTCATCAACTGCTATTTTTATTCACTTGCCATTTTTTATGCTATTTCTTTAAAACTGCTATTATCATTACCTGCTACTTTTTACCATCTGCTATTTTTCTATATCTGCAATTTTAAATCACCTGCTATTTTGCATCAACTGCTATTTTTATTCACTTGCTATTTTTCATGCAATTTTTTAAAACTGGTATTTTTCATTACCTGCTACTTTTTACCATGTGCTATTTTTCTATAACTGGTTCTTTTAATAACTGCTACTTTTAATAACTGCTATTTTTCATTAACTACTATTATATTCGCCTGCTATTTTTAATCACCTGCTATTTTTCATCAAATGCTATTTTTATTCACTTGCCATTTTTTATGCTATTTCTTTAAAACTGCTATTATCATTACCTGCTACTTTTTACCATCTGCTATTTTTCTATATCTGCAATTTTAAATCACCTGCTATTTTGCATCAACTGCTATTTTTATTCACTTGCTATTTTTCATGCAATTTTTTAAAACTGGTATTTTTCATTACCTGCTACTTTTTACCATGTGCTATTTTTCTATAACTGGTTCTTTTAATAACTGCTACTTTTAATAACTGCTATTTTTCAATAACTACTATTATATTCGCCTGCTATTTTTAATCACCTGCTATTTTTCATCAACTGCTATTTTTATTCACTTGCCATTTTTTATGCTATTTCTTTAAAACTGCTATTATCATTACCTGCTACTTTTTACCATCTGCTATTTTTCTATATCTGCAATTTTAAATCACCTGCTATTTTGCATCAACTGCTATTTTTATTCACTTGCTATTTTTCATGCAATTTTTTAAAACTGGTATTTTTCATTACCTGCTACTTTTTACCATGTGCTATTTTTCTATAACTGGTTCTTTTAATAACTGCTACTTTTAATAACTGCTATTTTTCATTAACTACTATTATATTCGCCTGCTATTTTTAATCACCTGCTATTTTTCATCAACTGCTATTTTTATTCACTTGCCATTTTTTATGCTATTTCTTTAAAACTGCTATTATCATTACCTGCTACTTTTTACCATCTGCTATTTTTCTATATCTGCAATTTTAAATCACCTGCTATTTTGCATCAACTGCTATTTTTATTCACTTGCTATTTTTCATGCAATTTTTTAAAACTGGTATTTTTCATTACCTGCTACTTTTTACCATGTGCTATTTTTCTATAACTGGTTCTTTTAATAACTGCTACTTTTAATAACTGCTATTTTTCATTAACTACTATTATATTCGCCTGCTATTTTTAATCACCTGCTATTTTTCATCAAATGCTATTTTTATTCACTTGCCATTTTTTATGCTATTTCTTTAAAACTGCTATTATCATTACCTGCTACTTTTTACCATCTGCTATTTTTCTATATCTGCAATTTTAAATCACCTGCTATTTTGCATCAACTGCTATTTTTATTCACTTGCTATTTTTCATGCAATTTTTTTAAAACTGGTATTTTTCATTACCTGCTACTTTTTACCATGTGCTATTTTTCTATAACTGGTTCTTTTAATAACTGCTACTTTTAATAACTGCTATTTTTCAATAACTACTATTATATTCGCCTGCTATTTTTAATCACCTGCTATTTTTCATCAACTGCTATTTTTATTCACTTGCCATTTTTTATGCTATTTCTTTAAAACTGCTATTATCATTACCTGCTACTTTTTACCATCTGCTATTTTTCTATATCTGCAATTTTAAATCACCTGCTATTTTGCATCAACTGCTATTTTTATTCACTTGCTATTTTTCATGCAATTTTTTAAAACTGGTATTTTTCATTACCTGCTACTTTTTACCATGTGCTATTTTTCTATAACTGGTTCTTTTAATAACTGCTACTTTTAATAACTGCTATTTTTCATTAACTACTATTATATTCGCCTGCTATTTTTAATCACCTGCTATTTTTCATCAAATGCTATTTTTATTCACTTGCCATTTTTTATGCTATTTCTTTAAAACTGCTATTATCATTACCTGCTACTTTTTACCATCTGCTATTTTTCTATATCTGCAATTTTAAATCACCTGCTATTTTGCATCAACTGCTATTTTTATTCACTTGCTATTTTTCATGCAATTTTTTAAAACTGGTATTTTTCATTACCTGCTACTTTTTACCATGTGCTATTTTTCTATAACTGGTTCTTTTAATAACTGCTACTTTTAATAACTGCTATTTTTCATTAACTACTATTATATTCGCCTGCTATTTTTAATCACCTGCTATTTTTCATCAAATGCTATTTTTATTCACTTGCCATTTTTTATGCTATTTCTTTAAAACTGCTATTATCATTACCTGCTACTTTTTACCATCTGCTATTTTTCTATATCTGCAATTTTAAATCACCTGCTATTTTGCATCAACTGCTATTTTTATTCACTTGCTATTTTTCATGCAATTTTTTTAAAACTGGTATTTTTCATTACCTGCTACTTTTTACCATGTGCTATTTTTCTATAACTGGTTCTTTTAATAACTGCTACTTTTAATAACTGCTATTTTTCAATAACTACTATTATATTCGCCTGCTATTTTTAATCACCTGCTATTTTTCATCAACTGCTATTTTTATTCACTTGCCATTTTTTATGCTATTTCTTTAAAACTGCTATTATCATTACCTGCTACTTTTTACCATCTGCTATTTTTCTATATCTGCAATTTTAAATCACCTGCTATTTTGCATCAACTGCTATTTTTATTCACTTGCTATTTTTCATGCAATTTTTTAAAACTGGTATTTTTCATTACCTGCTACTTTTTACCATGTGCTATTTTTCTATAACTGGTTCTTTTAATAACTGCTACTTTTAATAACTGCTATTTTTCAATAACTACTATTATATTCGCCTGCTATTTTTAATCACCTGCTATTTTTCATCAACTGCTATTTTTATTCACTTGCCATTTTTTATGCTATTTCTTTAAAACTGCTATTATCATTACCTGCTACTTTTTACCATCTGCTATTTTTCTATATCTGCAATTTTAAATCACCTGCTATTTTGCATCAACTGCTATTTTTATTCACTTGCTATTTTTCATGCAATTTTTTAAAACTGGTATTTTTCATTACCTGCTACTTTTTACCATGTGCTATTTTTCTATAACTGGTTCTTTTAATAACTGCTACTTTTAATAACTGCTATTTTTCATTAACTACTATTATATTCGCCTGCTATTTTTAATCACCTGCTATTTTTCATCAAATGCTATTTTTATTCACTTGCCATTTTTTATGCTATTTCTTTAAAACTGCTATTATCATTACCTGCTACTTTTTACCATCTGCTATTTTTCTATATCTGCAATTTTAAATCACCTGCTATTTTGCATCAACTGCTATTTTTATTCACTTGCTATTTTTCATGCAATTTTTTAAAACTGGTATTTTTCATTACCTGCTACTTTTTACCATGTGCTATTTTTCTATAACTGGTTCTTTTAATAACTGCTACTTTTAATAACTGCTATTTTTCAATAACTACTATTATATTCGCCTGCTATTTTTAATCACCTGCTATTTTTCATCAACTGCTATTTTTATTCACTTGCCATTTTTTATGCTATTTCTTTAAAACTGCTATTATCATTACCTGCTACTTTTTACCATCTGCTATTTTTCTATATCTGCAATTTTAAATCACCTGCTATTTTGCATCAACTGCTATTTTTATTCACTTGCTATTTTTCATGCAATTTTTTAAAACTGGTATTTTTCATTACCTGCTACTTTTTACCATGTGCTATTTTTCTATAACTGGTTCTTTTAATAACTGCTACTTTTAATAACTGCTATTTTTCATTAACTACTATTATATTCGCCTGCTATTTTTAATCACCTGCTATTTTTCATCAAATGCTATTTTTATTCACTTGCCATTTTTTATGCTATTTCTTTAAAACTGCTATTATCATTACCTGCTACTTTTTACCATCTGCTATTTTTCTATATCTGCAATTTTAAATCACCTGCTATTTTGCATCAACTGCTATTTTTATTCACTTGCTATTTTTCATGCAATTTTTTAAAACTGGTATTTTTCATTACCTGCTACTTTTTACCATGTGCTATTTTTCTATAACTGGTTCTTTTAATAACTGCTACTTTTAATAACTGCTATTTTTCATTAACTACTATTATATTCGCCTGCTATTTTTAATCACCTGCTATTTTTCATCAAATGCTATTTTTATTCACTTGCCATTTTTTATGCTATTTCTTTAAAACTGCTATTATCATTACCTGCTACTTTTTACCATCTGCTATTTTTCTATATCTGCAATTTTAAATCACCTGCTATTTTGCATCAACTGCTATTTTTATTCACTTGCTATTTTTCATGCAATTTTTTTAAAACTGGTATTTTTCATTACCTGCTACTTTTTACCATGTGCTATTTTTCTATAACTGGTTCTTTTAATAACTGCTACTTTTAATAACTGCTATTTTTCAATAACTACTATTATATTCGCCTGCTATTTTTAATCACCTGCTATTTTTCATCAACTGCTATTTTTATTCACTTGCCATTTTTTATGCTATTTCTTTAAAACTGCTATTATCATTACCTGCTACTTTTTACCATCTGCTATTTTTCTATATCTGCAATTTTAAATCACCTGCTATTTTGCATCAACTGCTATTTTTATTCACTTGCTATTTTTCATGCAATTTTTTAAAACTGGTATTTTTCATTACCTGCTACTTTTTACCATGTGCTATTTTTCTATAACTGGTTCTTTTAATAACTGCTACTTTTAATAACTGCTATTTTTCATTAACTACTATTATATTCGCCTGCTATTTTTAATCACCTGCTATTTTTCATCAAATGCTATTTTTATTCACTTGCCATTTTTTATGCTATTTCTTTAAAACTGCTATTATCATTACCTGCTACTTTTTACCATCTGCTATTTTTCTATATCTGCAATTTTAAATCACCTGCTATTTTGCATCAACTGCTATTTTTATTCACTTGCTATTTTTCATGCAATTTTTTAAAACTGGTATTTTTCATTACCTGCTACTTTTTACCATGTGCTATTTTTCTATAACTGGTTCTTTTAATAACTGCTACTTTTAATAACTGCTATTTTTCATTAACTACTATTATATTCGCCTGCTATTTTTAATCACCTGCTATTTTTCATCAAATGCTATTTTTATTCACTTGCCATTTTTTATGCTATTTCTTTAAAACTGCTATTATCATTACCTGCTACTTTTTACCATCTGCTATTTTTCTATATCTGCAATTTTAAATCACCTGCTATTTTTCATCAACTGCTATTTTTATTCACCTGCTATTTGTGGCCAAATTTAACACAATTTTCCTCTCTAAAATAATATGAATCATGTTGGATTTACAGTTCTGTAGTGACTAAAAAAGCTCATTAATGCAATGAAATATTATCGGCATCGGGTGACAGCTGACTATTTAGCGGGCGGATGGCGACGATTGAACACAACAATAGCGACATCTCTCTTCATCGCGTTGTATTGCATTCTACGAGACCGAGAGAAAAATATGCACCACAAATACCACCTCGAGAACGGCATCGTTCACTCCAGTAATATTGATTAGCTTCTTTATGTATTAAGAGGCTACTATACCAGTCCATGGCCGTCTGTCCGTCTGTCCGTTGCAAAAGTGCAAAAGAGATGCATTTTTGCGTTTAGATGAAATGAATGATCATGAAAAATAAGATAAGCCGTTTAGGAGGCTGTCCTTATAACAAAGATACATACAATTTTCAACACCAAATTTATTAATTTTTTAACAAAACGAGATTTTTTTAACAAAACATATTTAATTTTGTGGATTACGTCCATTATAAATGACAAGGATGAATAAAATAATACTTAAAACGACTGCTATTAAAAAGAAACAGGTTTTAGTATATAATCCCTGTAGAGGTAGATTTTGATTGTTTTATTAGTTCTTTACTGGTGATTCTTTTTCGGGTTTCTAGGTTTTTTTTTCTCTACTTTGTGTAGTTTTGCCTCCTAGCAGGGTGATAGATTCCTCTTTTGTTATTCCGTACCTCCTACTTCCACTTTTGACTGTTGCCTCTGTTATGGATGTTTGCATGTTGAATATTAATTGATTAACCGATAATTTAGAAACATGAACTGTTACTGACATTTTTCAAATGACATAAGGAAAATGTCATTTGATTTTTAAGAAATGGTTTTAACCATCACCTGTCGAAATTCTAAACTCAAAATTCAAAATTTCCGCCCAAATGTCGAGCAAAATGAGACAAAAAATTAAAAACTCATCGATTCATTGAAAAAGTTGTTTTGAAAGTACTTTTTATTCAAAAAATCCAATTTTGGTATCGTTGTAATCTCCGTGAATTTTTCATTGCACTGAATTAGTTTTGGTTTTTATATATAATAATTATATATTTATTAAAAATCGCCAAAGTTAGAGAGAGTGAAAGAAATTTGCATTCTTTTATACACTTTTGTAAATTTTTTGGCGATTTTATGCACTAATATCAATAAAAGATACTTGTTACACGTTTTAAAAAAATATAACTTTTTTTTTCTTATACGTTTGTGAAAAAAAATACTTTTTCAAAAATGTCAAAAAAACGATTACGACACTATCACATTTTCGGTTTCCACAGTTTATTCAATAATGATTATTATAAATATTTATATACAGTTTTGTTCTCCATAAAATTCTACATCGATTTCTTGTTTCTTGAAAGCTCATAATTATGTCTATATTTATCAAATTTGAGATGTAATTTGATATACGCGCTGTTTTCATACTGTGATTTTGGGCTAGCACCTATCGTTTAGTATAATTACTAAGAGTAGGGTTATATTATATTAATTATTGTAGTTTATATAAATCCATACTTCCATTCCGGTTGCCGTGTTTCGTGCTCAACACGGATTCGGTTTTAAATTGGACTACATTACGTCATTTCCTTTCTTTTCCCTCATTTAATATATAAATATTTATAAAGGTTCTAAAGAGGTCCTGTACTTGAGAGCGCAGGATGTCGGTTTAAACCCAGCGCTGAGTTTAAAAAAAAAGCATTTTTAACTCTCACCTGTCCTCTTTAGTGTCAAATATTATATAACCATCAAATTAACAATATGTATATAAGTAATAAAATAAAATCATCAAATAACTTTACAGCTCATTTATACAATTATATACATATATATTATTACTTATATAAAAGTCTGAAAAATCCGTTTCACACAAAAAATCAATACCACATTCTCTTTCTATTCGCGGTCATAGAATCTCTAATAATAAAAATGATTTAGAAATATATCTCACTAACCTAAAAAAATCCCTTTTGTTAGCTTCTCATGTGTAATGAATTAAAACACAAACAGTACAAGTTCACCAACCCTCTTTATTTCTCTCCTCGATTACATAATAAACAATACTAAGTTTTATTATAATTAATTATAAGCCTCTTGCCTTGCAAATGTAAGCAAGGTTTTAACTGAATAAATTCCCCCGAGGTGTGGTTAACACCGAAGGGAAATTAAAAAAAAAAAAACCTAACCTAACCACAAGAATCCTGTATATGTTAATTTCTCTAATGATTCTGTCATATTCGAATATTGTTCGATTAATAAACTAACCTTTAATGCGATTAGCTTTTCAAGAAAAACTTAATTAATTAGCCATCCATATTTAGTCTCAAATGAGTCGGGTGTGACCTGACCCAAAGCTAATTGGTGACCTGATCTTGACCCAAAGCTGATGGTACCTACATATCACTATATAGATTCAATTATTGAAAAGTCCTACAAGAATCTGGGTTTTATCATAAGAGCTGGTGAGCCCTTCCGGAACTCCAGAATTTGCATCTCCGAAATGGTTCCTAAATATGCTTTTTATTCCAATTGTATTGAGAGAATTCAATATCCATCCTTTTACGAAGCATTTTAATTTCGGGGGTCAAGTGCATTTTGAAAATTACGAAGACAGTTTAAAGCATCATAGCTCAAAGTCGCCACTGACAGGCGTACTATTTCTGATATAGTATTTCTATATGAGACCTTACACGATCGTCTGGACGCGCCGAATATTTTACCTGAAATTTCCTTCCGTGCAACTTCTTGTCACACTCGTCGGACTCAAATTTTTCATGTTTCCAAATGTAACGCAAATTACGCTCAAAATACTCTGCCTCATAGAATTCTAAACAAATGTAATTGTAATTTTGGCGAGATTCACATTTTTCACCTGAGTCGTGATAGTTTTGTGAAGTCTGTTAATGAGAGAGTTAGCGGGTTAGTTAACTGTTAGTTAACACATCACACGCGCTCAACCTCTCAGTTCACTCATGCTATTAGTAATGGTCTTTTTTTGTGTTTGTAACATATATTGTAACGCTGTTTGAAATTCAAATAAATAAATAAACAAATTGATATAGTAGAGATTCATATCACTCGCATTCAAATTATGAACTATCTACATAATATAACGCAGCAGTCTCACAATTTCGTGCCTTTCAAGTGTAAGGATTGCGTTTTGAACCATATTAATTATAATATTTATTTACCAATTGTAACAGTTTGTTTTTTTAACCCGTTGGAATTATTTTTTCCCGAGTCTTGGCGAATTTTAGTCTCGATATTCTTGCAAACCCAAATTAATTTTCTCAATAAAAAAAAATAATTTCAATGCATTAATAAACAAGATATCTTTAATTATTTAAATTCATTAATACAAATATATTCGCAAATTAAGTTATTTTGTCCTCACTAAGAGTTGATTATTGGACAACGGAAACCTACAGGACTAGCTAGGTTTCACAAAAACAATAAAATTTATTATTATTTCATTTTTAAATTTTATTTAAAGTACGAAATAAAGGGAAAAAATAATAACAATTTTGATATAGGCTTATCAGCTGTGCTGCCTGCCTATTATAAAATAATAATAATAATAATAATAAAATTTTCTCATCAACTTTTCGACTTCTAAAATTAAACACACTGTATCTTTTTTATTTTATTAAACACGCTGTATATATCAAGATCGGATTCCCTTATCCTTTCAACTATTTTCATTTCGGTGGAAGCCGACGGTAATTTTCAATCTTTCTTTTTAGTACATTCTCATTTTTATCAAAGCAAGTATTAACTTCAATACCTTCAACCTTCGTGCTGATCAAATGCGTCCTAAAAAGGATGTTCAGACTTAATTACTCGTCCATGACTGTGTTCCTCGTGACCTCAGTGACTAAATTCAAATAATTTGTGAGGAAAACGTCAAGTGAACGGGAGACATTCTGCAAACGGGAGACGAGAACGAAATGAAAGGCGCTTTCTGTGAGTGTAGACTTTATTATTAGTTATTGCATTTGAGAATACGCTAACAATATACAATACAAACATACCTAATACAGTAATCGCATGCATACAGGCTGTATTTGAATTCCCTGCCGTCCGTCCGTCCGTCCATCTACATCGACAGCTAAACCGGTCTCACGAAAACAAAATAATCTCATTTTTCTTCAGAGGATGTCCCCAACAGACCTCGCGGCGTGCATTCAACCGTGTTCTCAAACATTAAAATGATTTCTATTAAATTTTGGATTAGTTTTTCTCGTAATTGGCAAACATTTTTTCGATACTTTTTGCCAAGAGGCGTCGGTGAATTTAAATACACCCTGTATATGCGTAACAGTAGGTCAGCTACTCAGGTATTATACAAATTTAAACCAATACATTTTAAAAAAACCTCATGCATATACATTTACTAATACAGAGAAAAATGGTGTATTCGTTTCACTTACAACTAGCGAAGTAGAATTTTATTTCATTTCATATAAATAATCGAGGATATAAAACTTTTATGAAACAGACTTTGAAATCCACCAACTCTATAGAGGAATGTGGTTGTAAGGGAAAACGCTATCAAAGCTGGGTAATTCCACTTTCAATGGTGAGGAATTTGCCTGTCTGGGGGGGGCTGGGGGGCTGGGTGACGCCAGTATATCTTCGTGGCGCCGTTGCGAAAGGTGGCCAACTGCACTTGATTTGGAAGGTACTTTAGCTTGCGAGATACTGAGCAAATCAATTCTGCGTTCAGGCGGAGACTTCATTTAGTTTTCTGAATACATTAGCTTTGATCACTAAATCTTGGCGGCCAGTTAGCAGTTAGCAGTTAGTATGCTGCTGAGCTGGTTTAGAGATTTCCTCGTATTTATAGCCAAGAGAAAAAAAAAACTCTAAATCTAACACGCATTGTTTTATTTTTAAGTAAATTTGGTCAAAAAATATGTCCGTCAGAGCGAGAGAAACTTAACCGTATGATTTATTGACTTGCAGTTTGCGCCATTGGAGTCATTGAACGACTCGTGCCTGCTCTATGGATTTTATAGTAGATGAGTTGAGTTTTTTAAATTTCCCTTAGAAATTTTAAAAAGAACTAGTTGGCCACATTTTGCAACGATTCCACGAAAGACGGTTATTTGTCACAACAGTCCCAGGGCCACAAAACGGTCTGCAATACTTCCGAGAGGACACCGAATAACCTCCTTCATCGGCCAGCACACTCAACACCATAATCAATATAGTGGCGATGGTTTCTGCAGTGCAGCAGCCCTGAAGACACGTGCGGTTTGCTGTGCAAACTCATGTTATGCGCATCATGAAGACGAGGAGTCAGTCGGAAGCGACGACACAAGCCATACAAATAAAAAACAATATTCTGCATTTAGAACATAAAATTCGATGTCATTTTCATTTGGTGTTCGGTAAAGTAACAAGTTGTTAGCAATTCATTGAGCACTACATATATACGCATACGCATATGGGGGGGGGGGGGGGGGTTATTGGAACAGCAAAGAAGTCTTCCAGTTTCAAGAAGTACACTAAAACAAAGTATGGAGAGTTCAAGAGACGCACGTGTGACGAAACGTAAGGAACCGAGAGATATAATCCGCAGTGCCCGGCTGTGAGACCCTGCAGCTTAATGCTGCTAGATAAAACGATTCAACGGCCAGCATTGTTCTGTTAAGCTGTCATTTATAGCTAGTTTCAGTATATTAGCGTATACCAGTCGAGCAGTCATTTCTTTACATCAATCTTTCTTATATTCGAAACCATCTTGGATATGTCGCTTTCACAATTTGTTAAGCATTTTCATTAAAAAAAAACATGCCTTTTAAGAAAACATTTAAAAAAGATTTTTAATATTTAAATGAATTCTTATGATTGAAACGTGTTCGAGGTAAACTTTAATGATTACAATCTAAACAAACAACATCATCTAGGCAACATCATCTAGGCAACATCATCTGTCAGATTATAAGCTCATCAAAATTTCTGTAATAAAATTTCAAGCATGGATACTTCTCCGTCTGGAATGATAACAAGGCGAAAACAAACTTCCACCACCGATTTGGAAGTACCTCGCCCCAAGAGGGCAAAGATTGTCCGGAGCGTTTATACTAATACATAAATCGCCCCCTTTTGAATAAATAATTAAATTATTATTTAATAAAAATAATTATTTAATAAAAATAAAAGTATTTAGTTCCATAGTAAAAAGTTTAGTTCCATCAGCTATTTTTATTAAATATTTATTTAATTATTTATTCAAAAGGGGGCGATATTTATGTATTAGTATAAACGCTCCGGACAATCTTTGCCCTCTTGGGGCGAGGTACTTCCAAATCGGTGGTGGAAGTTCGTTTTCGCCTTGTTATCATTCCAGACGGAGAAGTATCCATTTATTTATGTAATCGTAGCAAAAGTACCAAACCAGTGAATTTTATTATTATTTAGATTAATAACCACAACTTAAATGTAAAGATATATTGTTTTATAAATAAAATGAAAAATGAAACAAAATATCAAAACCGCTGCCTACCACTACGCATGACGCGGACGGCGGAGTGGAATCGGCTCACCGTGGCTCCACTCCGCGCAAACGCTGACGGCTCTACTCTAATGGAGGACGTCGCGCGGCTGACTGACAGCTGCATTTGTTATTCGTGTAGAAGGCATCTTTGAACATAAAATTGCACACAGCATCCTAATTCACACAACTACAGGAGCGTTCAACGATACAACTTGGGTCAGATAATAAAAAAAAGATACGATAATAAAGGTAACTAATTACGAGAAATCAAACAAAACCAATATAGCAACGTATCTATCTATATGTATAAAAATGATATTCATAATTGCAAAGGCACACACGTTGGAATGGCGACTCACTGCGTTTGGGATGAGGGGAAGAGGGTATTGTCGAAGGGAGGCTAGGCTAGGCTGCAGGACCAATTGATGAACAGAAGCAATGCCAGCTGTGGTATGATGACGATGATGATGGACGGATGAAGTTCTACGGTGGGATGAAAACGAGTGTCTCTGCCATCGCTCCAATCGCTTTTGTGCTCTCGGGGTTAGTAAAGGTACAACTTATAAACTAAATTAACAATAACATAAGCCTGTCTATGAATATTAATATAACGGAATAATACTTAAATGCACAAAATCCCTTTTTTTTAATTGCAACTTTTATGTTATATAATATATGAAAAATATCTCCAAACGCCTAAAAAGCGTTACAATAAAACAAATTACCAACAAAAAAGGTTTGGAAGTTTTTTTGCTGTTAATAATTGTTGCCAAAATGATCAGACGAGTGATCTTTGTTTAACTTCTTATGCTTGATCCCGCTTCTGAACTATAACGTGTGATCAGAAGTGGGATTAAGTCAGCACCGCAACGCTGGCTGCAACGACCTGGAGGATGGGGCCAAACAGGCCATCACAAACGTAACTTTGTAATTAAATACATAAAGTAGTTTCCGGACATGATCAACTAAGCTAATTTGTTTGTGATAGAGTCAGGATAATCAGCGGTGACCATGCACTAAAAAACTGTGCAAATATCACGCGACAACTGAAACACACGCAACAAACACTGGACCAACGCAATCCCATACAATTTGTGAAACAACGGACTCATGTCGAGGGGATATCAGACGGCCATAGTTTGTCAAACTGGTGCAGCACTTAAATATTGCTATTAAAACATTTTAAATATTGTTGCAACAATTTTAAAACTTGTATGAAGACATTCGTATTTTAAAACGCGGGTTTTATTGACAATAATCCCTCTCCCTCACGACCCTTTCAATTACTTGCATTAGAGTGAAAAAGCAAGAGTGGGGGGAAAGATCCAATTTCTTACAATCGTAGAAACTACCCCCTGGCGTGCTTTCTTTTACATTCCTTAACTTTTTGGAGCTGTTGGAAATTTCTCTTCATCAAGTTAGCAGCGTGTAATGAGATGGCTCGAGAGAAAGAGAGAAATTGACAACTGTTTGACCCCCTCCCCCACTTACCCCCAACGGACTTGACTCTGAGATGCTTCTGGCAACACGAGCTTTGTCTTCGTACTGACGCTCTTTACATACGAGCCAAGTAAGGCCAAATTTGATAAATCACTAAATATTACCTACTATTAAAACTTACACTGGCAAATAACTAAACTATGAAGTATAAAATACAGGGTGCCCCAAAGCGAGAGGACCAAGCGCACTCAGAAGGGGTCCCCCTCGGAGCATCCTGTAGGGATAGTACGCCACAAGCAAAACGTTTTTAAAAGACAAGACACTAACACCAATACCCAGAGAGATATAATTAAAGCAAGTATGCGTGTTAGGACACAGACACGGACACAAACAAGGCGGCAAACAAACACCGACAACACTTATGCGCTAATCGTAGAGCTATTCAGAGGTGAGTGTGGTGGTGGTGGTGGTGGTGGGGCGAGCGGGCTGGATGGTTCAGTGGGCGACCGCCGCAAAGGAGTCGGTGACGTTGCCCCTGCAGATGGGGCAGGTGCGGTTGCCCTGCAAACAAAACATCCTATTAACAACATTATTAAGGTTGGCTGTCTATTTCGCCCTTAAGTAGTAAGCAAACATTCCAACACTTTCGGGAACGCTGATCTTTTACTTATATGATATCAAATTGATGCTATTCAAAGAACCGTCAGCTTACACTTGACAAGTTTAAGTTCAAACTTTAACACGGATCTTAAAGGCTAAAAATGGAAACCGGCGTGGTCCTTCAAAAAACTCTACAGTCGGTCCAACCTGAGAACTTCAACCCTTTGGGATCTTTTACCACATTGCAATCGCTTTTAAGAAGGTTTTGTCATGCCGTCTGTATAATTGGTTTGCCTCCGCGGATCAGTGGCTGCGTTATGCTAGGAAGCGAGGCTTATTCTTGGACTGTCATTTTGGTGACCACAGCTCCGACAGCGCCAAAACCTTAGCTAAGAGGATTGATCATTCCATTGCTGTTCAAAATAATCGTAGATGGATTTAAGAAGTTATTGATGTCAACATTGCCTTTTGGCCTTAATTCCAAGTTGTTTTGTTCAATTTACAACGTTTGTTTGTCATAGAATTTACAACCTCCCAAATGGGTTTCAAAATACTTTACAGTCGGGTTTCTTTCCTCCGTATCAAGTTGTAGCACTTTTGAGGGATATTTCGAGCGCATTAAATCATACTAACTTGAGTGCTGAAAAAGCGCTATAGAAGACGTCATTCCACAGGAAGGTTAACTCAACTACAATAAAGCGTTGATAATCCGGATTAATTGTGACTACCCCTGTCCGGATTATCATTGGCATCAGAAACATTATCTCTGCCTCGGCTGCATTTCCAACCAACAAATTAAACGTAATACATTTATCATTTATATAACAAATTTATCGTCATTGTATGCGATCTCTCAATAGTCACCAATTTTAATTTGTTTATTTAAAAAAAAACAATGCACAGATCAACAATGTTAAAGCTCTCAATCGACATTCAACTCCAAAGTGTCATTACTTTCATCCGGTGCCGACGCCCACGACAAGATATGGTGCTTACCGTTTGAGTTGATTTTTGAGCACCCATTGGCAGCCAGACCACATCTCATTCGATCCCCAGATTAGACACAATCAAAGCTCTATTTAAAAAAATATTACTCAGAACTGCACTTAATAACGGGTGCCAACAAGCCGGGCGCAACGGCAACGGGGCAACGGGGGGGTAACAAGCTAAATAAATACATAAATAAATAAAGTAAATATAAATAATTTCATTTAACTGCAGCTTTTCACTCTTAGATTGTTCTGAACTTTGCCCCATAATAGGAAATAATCGACTTACGGAGACCTAGAAAACGTGCGGGCTCTCATTGATGGCCGCGATAAAAGAATCAGTACCAAAAAGGGTGATAAAGGATCCTTAATCAGCTCTTGAGTCCGGTTTATGAATAAAAAAAGATTAGAAATTGCGTCTCGTTAACTAAAAACAATGTCAGCTCAAACTCACCCTCAGCCACTTGTCCACGCACTTGGCGTGGAACTCGTGCGTGCACGGCAGGACCCTCAGCAGTTGCCGACACTCGAACTCACACATGCACACCACACACGACGACTGCTCACCTGCGCAGACACAACAGACCAGGAACTTTACAGGCAGCTCATTGTACAAGGATCATTTCCAGGGTCGATATTATTATTAGGGCGGGTGCACACGGCACGCGATACGCAGACGAAAGATCGCCAGCAGCTTGCATATTATCTATATATTAGGGAAAACTTTGTACCCCCTTTCAAGCGTGTTTCGCGGAGGAGTGCGACATTTGGCTCGGTTAAAGTTTATAAGGAGAAGGAGTGCAGAAAGATAAAATTTATCTATATGTTTCATACTTCTGACAGCTCATTGACAGAATGAATTTTGAGTGATTTCAAATGTTTCTTTTCAAAAGTCCGCCAATGTCAAGCAAAAATACTTATTAATGCCGTCTTATAAATGGTATTTTTTTTAGAAGCGTGGTTTTCAATCTGGCACTACTTTTTTCGTAGTTGGTGTTTTTGACATTGGCGCAGCTGACTTGACAGAAAAAAAACAAAAAAATATATGCAATGATGATAGAGGTATAAGAACTTAATAACCCTCAAACTTGAGAAATTAATGAATTTCGGCCGTAGGGCGACCACTAAGACTTCTCAGTGTGTGTGTGGATTCCTGTGGTATTTAAGAACACAAAAAAAAGTCCACTTTATTATTTTCATCCTGTCATTTATCCGAGAAATTATCAAAATATGGTGAATTACGGGCGCTTATTAAAATGCTTATTTCAGTAAAACTTCAGTTATCTTGATCACCTCGCCTGCACTCACCTGAACAGCTTATGAATTACTAACTATCAAAAAGGAAAAAAAAGTGATAAAAAATGGTTAACTGTTCTGTTTATGTTGACAAACGATGACATTTCTAAATAAAATAAGTTAAGTGGATATATCTAGACATTTATATTTTGAAATAGTCAGTCGGAAAATCTCAGTCAGTTTATTGAAAAAATCTAAATTTTCTCTTAGTAAATATAAAAAATTGAAAGAAACAAAGCGATGGCATATTTTGGACAAATTGACAACAAGGAAGGCGGGTAGTTCATAGAATGACTATTATTATTGGGCTACAGCGTTCAGTGTTACCAACATAAAGAATATACGCAAGTGAGACAATTGAAAGTGACATGACATGAACATGACACAGCTGGCATGCCAAACTTGTCCGTCCGTCCCTCCTAGACGTGTATTTGAAAAGCAATTTCATTAAGTTTGCAACATTTTTAATTGTAAAAATGAACACGAATTTAATCCCTACATATTGAGTCTTGACACTCAACCTAACCTAACCTACAACTTGAGTAGGGCCAAGTTAGGTTAGGTTAATCTCAAGACAAGATGGAATTGTATGTGCAGATCTTTTTTAAAAAATTTCTACGACCATATTCAATTATTTTGGGCCCTATTCAGCTAGGTCAAATGTGCCTGTGCTAGAGTCAGGGTAGATGGTGGTAATGAAGCATTAAAAATGGTATGACCATGTGCGAATTCGAACCCGCGACCTTTGGGTCAATAGTCCAACGCTTCAACCACTAGACTACCACGATCTCGCGAATTAAAGATACTCTTTGTAATTTTGTGAACAATATTCCTTCACCAACTTAATTAATCCACAATTAACCATCGCAACTAATGTTTGGGTGAACGTAAACAAGGAGAGATGTGATGCTGGTGTGCTCACCGGAATGCGTGGTGAGGTTGTAGTTGTAGCAGGGCAGCTGGTTGATCTCGGCGCGGGCCAGCCCGCGGGGCTTAGCCTCGCCGAGTCGCTCGGCCAGGCTCAGCAGCGCCTCGTAGTTCTCCGAGAGGTCGAGGTGCGGCGGAGCCGCCGGGTGAGGAGGCGGCGGCGCCGGCGGATGCGGGGGAACTCCGTCCGAGGGCAGCAGCGCCGAGTTTAGCACCACCCTGAAAGCAATAACTTCAATCTTGGCGACAGATACGGATCCCTCACTTTCCGCCTGACCGTTGTGGCCTAGATTCGGTTTGCAAATCTAAATCACCACAGTACTCACAAAGCCGCCTGCAGGTGCGAGCTGCCAACCCGGAGTTGAACAGCCAGTTGTAAATAAAAAATGTACGTAAGGTCTACCTTGAAACAAAGCCTCCAGCAATTACGAATGTAGTCCAGGTATTACTCAATTACTGGATTTACTCAATTGAGCTGGCATAAATTCTTTATCAACAATGGACACGACGACTCTTCATAGCGAGGCTCGCAATGCGCCGGATGAGACCTACTTGACTGCGATACGCCTGCAGAAGCTTCCAGCTGATTTAATTAATGTCATAATAGTTCATAATTTTCGATAATAATAACACACTCGACGCCGATGACTTGAAATCGAGTCATTGCTGTGTATTGCATGTCACGTGTACCAACATTCATGAAAGGCATAACGAATCGTCGTTCGTTGTACGCCTCAGTTCGGTTTTGACAGCTGATAAGATTGATTGTAGAGTGAAAAGAATTAAATGAGTTTTACTTATTTTTGTAATTCACTTTAGGCAGGCAGCCATTGCTGATAAGCCTAAATCTGCACTCGTATTGTCTCTGATAAACTTACATAACTTTGTATATATTATTAGTTATATTTGTATAATAAACAAAAAAAGGGGTAGCAGTTCTACGTGAGAAATTCAACCGGCACCATCGTGCGATTAGCGCATTTTACGTTCGCAGCGGAATGTATTATATATATATGAATAATACTTATAACAATACACCACTTCTTTTGAAAGTATAAATAAAAATAAAATTGAGCGGTGTGCTGGAATAAGTGCGCATTTTACAGCAAACAAATAGGACGTCCCGAATACGCCGAATATGCACTCTTCATAGCCACACTCGGGCTGTTGTGCGAGTGCACGCGTGCCAATGGAGGCACGCAGGCGGTCATTGGTACATGGACGACTATTATCATCTCATTATTTGTATGAATCGAAGTACAAATATAATCACAGAGCACTCACAGGAAGTTGAGGAAGACCTGGTAGGGGGGCGGGGGTGTGGGGGGGGTGGAGGGGGCCCCCACTCCCCCCGCCGCCGCCGCCCCCAGCAGCGCCAGCGTTGCATTCAACCCTGCAACCACAACATACATCGTTAAACATGATTCTACTCGGCTAAAATCTATTAATAGTAATGATTAAAAAAAAAAAAAATGGTACATTTTAAAGGTATATTCTGCAAAATTATCATATTTAACATAAAATACTTTAGTTTAGTGAATATCGCCGACATGGATTCACTCCAACAAACACTCGGAACTTGGACTAGGACTCCTGTTTAAAGAACTTAACTTTTGTGGATACTATAACAATTGGCAAAGTAGGTCTGTGGTCCTGACAGGAAGCTGTCTGGAGTCCCCTCCCACGACAGACGCAGACATTTTAAAAAAACCTTATACTAGAAAGTTAGATTTTAGTCATTTAAACGTTATTATAAAAAGATTATTTTTAAAAAAGAAATATTTGATAACTTTGTAGGTTTTAAATATATATATGTTAATGTTATATGTTAAATAAATATATATATGAATGATTTAAATGGAAACAGGCCAGTCGCCTCCGAGAGGAACCAGCTCAGCCGTCCCAAGAGTGGCCAACTCCCCGACGGTCCAACAATGGGTTAACCTGACCCACTGCGCATAGCGCGTAGCGTGAATGAATTGTCAGGGAAACATCGTAGTTTGTTTCTAAGCTCTGAATTTCTGGCCATTTAATTGATATGCGGTCAGCAAAACCTGTTGTTTTTTTATTTGACTGTAAACCGCATGACTGTCTTTCGGTCATTCTGTCCTCAGAATAGAAAAGAATACAAAATGTTTTATTCTTCATTTTGCCTTCAATTCTATTAATGTAAAAATGGCACGACTTATTTCGTTTGAACCGAATTATGTTATGTTATCAAACTGTAGGTTGCTAAGTTGCTTTTATAATAAAAAAATGATACTTCCGAAATCGGAGTGGAAAGTACTTTCTCTGGTTGTAAGCATAGCCCTGAACTCCATCTGCGAGAAACTTGTGAAGAAGATTCATGTTTTTCCAAGTTTTTCGCCTTCTGTAAATGCATTCATATTTTGCTAGTTTTGACGGATAAATCTCGGATAAAATTCAATTTTGGAAAAATATAATTGTGATCAACGGATCAACGGTGGGGAATTGTTTTCTTAAGATCCTTAGACAAAACCATTTGCTTTGTGTAGCCATCGCCACGCCACGCTGGTCTTGCAAATCGGGACAAGAATTTGGTCGGGATTCAGTCTTCTTAAGTTTGGTCAATGCCAGAATTAGCATCATGATATTCAATGGCAAAATGGTTAGTCGTCAGCAGTGGAATTTATAGACGATAACTTCGAGAGCAGTATTATTGAAGACAGATTTGCCAACAGCATTATCGGCATTATTTTATGACAATTGGTAAAAGAGGACTAATTCCCAATATTTCTATGAGGCGTGTACAGTTTGGTCAAAAAAGATTTATTTAACACTTTCGAACCAGAAAGTACATTCCACTCCTTCATTCGTTCTTTCAGCTTCAAAATAAAGAATTCATTGTAGTTCTCTATCTTCTCAATTTCAAAATCTTCTCTATAAAAAGAGTTTAAATTTTTCTTACTCCCGGGATTGTTTTGATTCTTATTTTAGTAGTAATCAGAGTTGAGATACGCCATACTATAGAAGGAAGTAAATCAAAATGTCAAAAACATGAATTGGCGTCGAAATGAGGACAGAGAAAAGGTGTCTCACCGTGCGCGTGATGCGTCTGCATGTGGTGATGGTGGTGATGCGGCACCAGCTGTAGGTGAAAGGAGGTGGGATGAGGGTGGGGATAGGGCGGGGGCCAGGGCCGCCGTTGCACGGCCGAATAGTACAACGGCGGGGGCGGCGGCACAGCAGGCGGCGGGCGGCGGTGCGCCAGTGGTGGCGGTGTCGCCTCGAGGGGCGCTGGCGGAGGAGGGACCGTTGGCACGTCGCCCAGCGTGTCCATCACCTAAAACAAGACATCGACATGGTTATAGAGCCTGCTTAACCGTTACCAATCTAACCCCCCTTAACCCCCCCCAACGAGGCAGGAAATAAAATACCGACTGAGTGTGAAAATAATACATTCTAGCGCAGCCTAATGAAGTTCTAAGTTTAACAAATTGTGTATCGCAGAATGTTCCTAAGAGGTTTAAAAACAAGACATTATATGTCACTAACTCTTGGCGGGCTGTCGCTAATTCCCTTTGTGAGCATACACAATTTTGAGTTTGTGGCCCAGATTTCAATCCCAATTTAGTGGAGAATTGTGCCAAGCGAGTCCTAACCTGGTGATGATGATGGTGCGGTGCGAGACGCATCTGCAGATGGCGATGATGTGGCGCCGGCGGTGGCGGCGCCGCTCGGTGGTGCTGCGGGTGGTAGTGGGGGTACGAGCGTTGGCCGTACAGCAGATGCGGGGGCGGGGGAGGCGGCAGGCGCTCCTCCGGCTGCTGCACGGCGCCAACAGAGGATGAGTGGAAACGCGGCCGCCGCTGACCGTTGACTGGAACACTCGCCGGACACGACGGCACACTGCAATCAAAAATTACATTTTAGATATAGATAATTAACTCGAAGGCAACTTCACCTTGTAATGCGTAATCTTGATGCGAACGCTGCCATTTCCAGTACTACTTTCCACCCGCGGAAACTGAACGAAATATCGCACGCGGAGCCGCAACCCGTTTTTTATTTTAAGTTATAATTTCTTATAATAGGCAAATAAGTACAAAACTATGAAAATATTTGTTTATTATATTTAATATTATATTGACATAGCTTTTGTAAATAAAACTCGAATTATTTACCGCCAAATCCATCAAATGCACTTTCAATTCAATGGCGCACTTTTCACAACAAACAAAAGTCAAAACTGAACTAAAACGAAAAAAAAGAAACGACGATTAGTCTATGCCTTTCATGAATTCAGGTATACGCGACATGCCGCGTTTTTAAATATTAATAGAAATGCCGTAAGATGATAACAGATTTACCCGTACACGGCACCTGCCGGATGCAGTGGTGACGGTATATTCCGTCATCGGCGCTGAGTGTGTTAACAAACTGACACAGCTAATTAGACAATTTGGTTTTTCAAAAAGACACTCGTTGACCTTATCAAACACTTGCGCATAATATTTCATTTGAATTTTTGTATAAAATCAATTATAAATTAATCTTGTGTATAAACATATTCATGTTGGTGGTGTGTGTGACTCACCCATTGTGCTGTCGGTGTGCGTAGTAGGTGTCGTGGTAGTGGTGGGTGGGGTTGGGCGGCAGGGGGTGGTACAGCGACGGAGTCCTCATGTTCATGGTCACATTGGCCGACGACATCCCCGAGGAGCCGGCCTGCATGTCCGCTCCTGCAACAGGTAGAGTATTGACAAAGGTGGCTCAAACCACCAACTGGCGCCATCTTATGACAACAATTTTGTCGCAAGTGCCAAGGGTGCTGCCACATTATTCAAATATGTGCATTTTATTACATACGCCTTATTTCTTCGACCACAATGGTTTAATCAGTGTCGCCTGTAGAGTCACGAACTGTGCGCTCAGGTTTATTTATATATTTTCGGCAAAAAAGTTGTATGACAACACCATTCTCATTCACAGGCTCAAGTGCGGCCACCTTGGATCCAATAGCCCGATAGCCCAATACAATACCCAATTAATTCCTTAATTTTACAAATATATGCAATATTGTGGTTGGATTGTAAAAGCTAAGATGATAATGAGAATTTTATTCAGAGGGGGGTGTTTACCGGTGGGCGTATTGTGCCTGGAAATCCGCCGGCGTTTCCTCGAAGGACTGGCGTCCGGCTTATACTGCGAGTTCAGGTTGTGCGGGTGGGGGTGCGGAGCGCCCGCGAGTGGGGCCGCCCCCCCGCCGTCAGTAGAGGAACCGCTCGCACCACTCGGGCCCAGACCACCCGGAGATGAGGTCAGCGAGCTGCCGTTCTGCAATTGACAAACAAAGCTAATGATAGCAGGTTGATGCAAATAAAATGCCAGATAAGAAGGAATCAAATATATATACAAGTTAAACTCTAATAATTATATTAAAATTGGTAATGAGGCAGCAGGAGGATCTCACAGCCAGGCCTCATGTAAAAAGAGATTAAAAAATTATTCAGTAAATAAAAATAATAATAAAATAAATAGTTTATTAACTTGAAAACATCCTGTATGACAACAAAAACGATTACAAGTATTTCCTTTTACTGGTATTTCATTCTGTTTATGAGTGTGTCGTGGCGCGGTGCGTCGTGGAGCGGCGCGTTGCGTCAGGTCGGAATAGACAACTTCACACCTACCAACATTTTGTAAAGTGCCTGTACATTCCTTTGAGGGGTTGTTTCATTACTAGCGTCAAATTTACAAAGAAAAACTGAAATTTTGCTAAAATTTATGATGAATTGATGAAATGTCATGACACCATTGTATAGATACATAATGGTATCATGACAGACCTTAAAAATAACCCCCCGTCGTCTCTATGGCCAACAAAAACGCATATCGAATGGGCTAAAAGTGCCGCATGCACAAGTGGAGATAGGAAGTAAAGCAACCCATCACAAGTTGGTACCACAGGCAGAAGTAGTCTGGGGGGAAGATGCCTTTAATGACATCTGTAGGGCCTAGCTGTAAGACATCAGGTTTTGATCAATGTATAGAAGCTGCTGGTATGATATGACAGCCACGTACTGTGTGTGTGTTTGTGTGGACGCCGTAGATTGGCTGTCTGATGTACAAAATATAATATTGGATGCAGCTATTTGCTTGCACTGAGAAATTTTCTCAGTATATATCTTGATGACAGATCAATCGGTCCAAACGTCTGCAGCATCTCGCATCTAACTTATCGTCCGACAAAAGAGGCGGCTGCGTCCATTCTGTAGGCATTTCAACAATAAATGAGATATTTGTCAATTAACTAGGAGATAAAGGGTCTGTCCTTCCCACGGTAAATGTCAGTCGGTTGGTTTCGTTTGTGACAACCCTGTCGTCTGTAGCTCGGTCACCTCAAACCTGCTCGGAATAAAATGCGCCTTACGTGTATGCGTGTGGCGATGGTGTGCTGGCCGTGCGTGTGCGAAGAGCTGGGTACATTGTGTGCGTCCGCGCTGATCGCTCCCCTCTTGTCCAGCTGAAGTGGCTCCCTCTGCAAACCACACACACTAAGGTCAATCTACCTCCACACTAACACATACTCGTGTGCGAGTCGAAATTCCCTCAGACTTCAAGAAATAGTTTTGCCAGAGGAAACGTTGCAGGGAAATGCATTCAATCAAAAAAGCTTAGGCAAGTCCTGAGGCCAGATCGACTCTTCATGAGATGGGCTAAGGTCACTTTTAATACCTTTAACTCATCATCTGTCGAGTTCATCTTTATGACTTATAGTAGAGGTACTGATTCCCTACTTAATTTATTTACTAGCAATCTTTCAAAAGCCTTTAAGCAAAATCAATAGACTAATCTTGGCTCGGAACACGGTGCAGAAGTATTCTGGTTAATCTGATGGTCTGCTGAATGTGAATGTTAGCTTACTTAAAATACATTTTATTTGGATGGCCCCAGACCCAGGGTCACAGGCGAACATGCATCGACCGATATTGACCCAAAAGTCGAGTATGTTTCGTAGCCCAGTTGATATTGAACTCCCGGAGGCACTCGAGAATACACTGGAAGTAGAAGACACTCCTCTGACAACCGGAAGAAGTTTAAGATGAGGAAAACATTTCAAGCAAAAGCATTTGAGCAGACTTATCAGACCCTCGCCGAGAGTATTTTGTAGGAAATGGCAAGGAATGATACTTCACCTGAGAGTTGTCGCCGTGGGCGTGAGCGTGTGCCGTGGAAGTGGACTGTGCCGCCGTTGACTGCATACTGCTGCCTTCATCTGGAAAGAGGCCATTTTGGATTAATGCATATATTCTAGGGGTTTGATAAAACTCCCCTCGATCATCCTCAATTGCACGTGGATAGAATTCAGGTGATTCCAAATTTGCAAGGCAATATATCGCAAGCAGACAGTGTATGCCCGGTTACTTCGCTCGGTCGACGGCGTATCCGATCCGCCGACCGTTTTGATTGCAGTACATTTTGTGAGTATAATTGGGGAAAAAAATTATAAGGAAAAATAACAATTTTGATACTAAACAATAAAAGTAGGCTCTCACTTGGTGCTCAAAGATTTGTATGAAAATAATTATTGTAAGAAAATGATTTTTTAAATTTATATATTTTTGGTAAAAAAATATGTGGGTTTCTATAATATTTCAAGGGGAGGGGGGGGACTTCTTTTGCGAGGAACTGCCTAATCCATATTGTATTAACTAACTGTAAGTGGTACTTTATCAAAACCTTATTCAACATTTAATTATTTACAATAGAGTCCGTGTTCACGTCCCTTCTCAGTTTAACTGGGGTTTAAAGGACTTGTCAATGAAAACTAACCTAAAAAAAATACAATTATCTGCTCCGATTGCTTCAGGTCGGAAGAAATTACCCGTAAAAAATAAACCTGCCTGGAATTTGCAAAAACAACCTTGGTAGAGTAAATACGCCTTACGTGTGGTGTGCTGGTGTTGGAGTCCTGATGCGGAGGCCGTGTCGGTGTATACGCTGGCGCTGGCATTGCTGGCGGGCAACAGGTGCGGGAGGGCCCTCACAGACAGGCAGTTGGCCGGTTTGACCTGGACGCTCCCCAGGGACGGAGCACCGCTCGCCCCGCCCACATCTCTGCAGAAACAAACGGGCATCTTCAAAATATTCCCCCTGAAGACAGGTTGTGTAATCATCTCCGAAACGTCGAAACTAAATAGTTTTATAATCAAGGTAATTTGGTTTGGCAAGTTGGAAGCTGATGGCAGAGCGTCTTACTGAGTGGCTCCCATTTTTCTATATGCCTTTTAATAACCAGCCGAAACGCCTGAAGACAGGTTTACTTGGTAACACAATATTCGAGGGTAGGTTTAGCTGATACTTTTTAGACCAATCCAAAGTGGGCGACCAGTGCATTTTGGCTGAACAGGGCTGACCGACCTTCTCTGAATGTGACCAGCCAACATACGATTAATATCCTGGGAAGAAGGAAACACCATCAAAACGCACCTTCCTTCTGATGAGCAACTGGCCATTACGTCCAAATCAGTTTGGAGAAAAAATGTGAAATAATAGATGCCGGAATAAAGGTCTATAGGTGGAAGCGACGGTTTCTGGATAGGTTGAGCAGGAGCCACTGCGTCAAAAGCCTTTGTAAAATCTAAAAAGACTGTTATCACTTTGAAGCAATGAGATCTTAACTTATGACCGGCATTCCAGATGCCAATTCGATCCTAAGCATTGTGCGTGCGAGCGACAGAACTGCATTTTAATCATTGAAACTTTTTGAGTCTGTCACATATATATTATATATGTTTGTTTAAGTCTTTATGTTCTCCGATACCTACAAAAAAAAGGAGACAATCTTCGAAAAAGTAGATGAATTCACTTTGCCTTGTATCAAAAAAAAAGTGCAAAGGTTTATTTTAGACAGAGCTGCCAAAGTTGTGGTATTTATTTATTTATTTATTGTGACATAATTAATTTGACAAAGAAATAGAATTGTAGTACAAATCACAGTTAGAAATGAATATTATAAATGCACCGGGAGCGATTAGCACTGCGACATTTTGTGCCCTGCCGAGTCACACGACGAAATGCTCCAGGGCTGCTAAAACACTTTTATGGCACGCTATTGACTGTTTTTTAATGTTTTTTTTTATCAAAAAAATATGAATCTACGAATTAGAGGCTCTTGCCAAAAATAAGTATAAATATGTATAGTACTTGTCCAGATTTATTTGAAACGTATTAGCATAAGCATAATGGACACCCAATAAATGGACATATCCGGGTTTGATTGGAATTATCAACCCATTAAAAAATGTTTACAAGCCAGTGGACGAGGCCACCTTTGGACGAAATCAACGCATTCAACGTGATATTTGAGGAGTTTCTGAGCAGTTTTCATGAACCTGATTGAAACACAAATTCCACTATCGAATTGACAATAACCATTAAGAACTGTCGTTGGATATGACCGGTTTGCTCCACACCTCATTTGATTCTTCGGTTAAAGTTAATATGTAGTACTTAAGATGGTTTAGTTAAAGAAAATAATATACTTGTACTCTTATTTAGAATTAAAAACATAAATATTTTCAAAAGACTACTAAATTTGAAGCGATTATTTAACTTTTATTAAACATTTATGAAGTGAAAATGTCATCGTTAGAATTTGTTTGTGTAAGATTGATTTGATCCCAATCGTAGAGAAGCTATTAATGTGCTTTTAAACCATCTGGCTCTATACTTTCGTTAGGAAGATTGACATTTCTGCAAAGTATTTCAAATTATTTTTTAAAATTAAAATTAAATGTCGGAAAGCCAACCATCTAAATATGAACCCTTTGGAACGGAGACGATGGAATACTTTACCACAACATTCAGTTAAATATTTGTGGCAACACAATCCCATATTTATATAATAAATAATTATTCATATCGAGTCTATAAACAATGACAATGACAGGTGCGTCCATTTTATTCGTTACAATTCTTTTTCAAGTTGTATTTTGATGTTGTTTTTTATCGCGGCGGATCGAGTCTTGCGACGAACGGAAGGGCTTCGGCGTACCTGTCGCGGTGGTGGTAGTGGCGCTTGTAGCGGTTGTAGTGGGTGCTCCTGTGCCAGCGGCGGCCTCCCCGTCCTCCCGATCCGCCGCCGAAAGACATCTTCGCCCTCCGCCAAGGCAGCCCAGCTCAGCTCAGCTCAGCGCCAGACCCGCGACTCGATCCTCTGCTGAACGGATTTGACGCCGTCACGAACGAAACATCTTCAATTGAATTGAAAATATTCCACGCAGCGACTCGTCCGCCTCACGTCAACATTGGGCGAAGGACAGCCATCTTAGCTCTCAGCTCGGCAGCGACTGACTAACCTTGCGCGCACAATTGAAAATTGCGCAGATGGACGGCCTCCTTCAATCTCAATCGAACAGTCAAAATGACAACACAACACTTTGGATTATTCGAAAGCTTCCATGCGTGCGAATTATTATCGCATTATTTTAATTAGTAAATATAAATAAAAATCACAACTGTGTGTAAAAGGAACAATCAGTTGCGTTGAAATGTTGATTGCTATCGATCGTATTTCGCCACTCTCTGAAATCGTCCCTCCACGAGTAACAACACTATGAATGCAAACATAAACTATATAAACACAATTAAGTTTTGGGATTTATTATTTTTATGCAGGGAGTGGCTCCAACCCGCGGCGCACGATTGTATACACAAAAACCATTAACCAACGCACTGGCAAGTGGCGAGCGAAGCAACGAAGCAACACTCCGCCCGTCGCTTTGTTCGATCGAACGAACTGAACTGAACTGAACATCGAGCGAACAACAAAACGCTCGAACTTCATTTAAAATAGTGATGGGCGACAGAAAGCCGGAATGGTCAGTAGATCGATTTTGAGGTCTTGGTTTCAAAAATTGCTAGGATTTATGACTACTGACTAGTAAGTAATAACTCAATCTTCTCATTTATTTTCCGATCTCTAGACGTATGGAGTTTGATCTATGAACAAGAATGACTATAAAACCTATAGCTATCATTTTATATCAACTGCTTCTATACATTGATTAGAAGTAGTAAATTATTTAACCAGACGTTAATAAGTAAATTATGTAACAGACAACGCCTTTTAGCGTCCACCAACTACTCGTGCCTGTCTGTGGTTTAACATATGATTGGGTGAGAATATAAAAATAAAAAAACATAGGTACAATGGTATCATGACATCCTTTCAATTCTTTCAACTGGACCAACGGCCTCTGGATGTTATACTATTTGTTTTTTTTAAGTTCTTTATATTTGTTTAAATTCGTTTAATATATTTTATTATTATTCTGTTTATGTCATTACCTGTATTATATACAATTTCTGTTGTAACCGCAATGGATAAATAAATAAATGACACGGATGTAATATATATTTCAATTTATGATAATTATAACGTGGTACTGGACATTCTTTTACGTATTTCTATTTACGCTCATTGATAAGTTTATATTAATTTGCAACAAATAAAACGCTCCATTAGCCGCGCTGTCAAATGCTTGAAATTCGAGTAAGATCGCATCCTAATGATGAGCTATGTCAGTTTCTAAAAATTTGTTGACTTTAATGTTAAATATTTATATTATCCGACCAGCTTTCGATGTGATCTGAACGGCTATCGTCGTTTTTCTTGAGTATCAACCTACACATACAAATGGAACTCTTTCTCGTTTGTACTTTTCCAGTTAATAGTTGCGCGGGCGGACGGACAGACAAGTAGATAGACGGCCATAGGACGAGGATAGTAGCTTCTCATACATGAATGTATGTATAGAAGCTAAAACAACTCCCGCTCCAAACCTCAAAAAACCAAATTTAGGCTGTTACCGACATAATTTGACTTCTTGTCCCCTCTAGGGCAGCGTCGCTCACATGCTCGACGTTAGCTATAGCAATGATTGCGATTTGGGCGAAACATTGCTACTCTGTGACTGCTCCGACTCTGTCGCAGCGACATAATATTGCGATTTTATTACAGTTGCACCGGATGTCTGAACAAAAAACTAACACCTACGTAGAGCGTACCGGCACGTTTTCAGAATTTTCAATTGACCTGTCGCAGTCTGTAATTGCACTATGGCAATCATTGCTTGACTATTTCTACGCTTTACGCGACTGTTGCTGAGCTGAGTGGAATGTGTTGGTTGTTGTCGCGGGGCTTGGAGCAATCGCAGCATTCCCAAATGCTCCGTCACAGTCTGCGATTGCTACTCGCGAGTCATGTAATAAAATCGCTACGATGCGATTTTATGCCCATGACTACTTCACGTAGTGACCATCCAAAAGACCGAGTTGTCACATTCACAATTTGATCGAAGAGCGAATGTGTTGACTGACAAAATACCTAAAACTTGTTTTTTTTTCACGGATGAAAGTTTTGATAGCTCTACGAACTACGAAGGATAACAAACAAGTCTAAGTACATCGGACATGTTTTGTACGGACAAATAAAAAATAAAAAACTCCTATTTGATGAGTTATTGAAAGAATCTATTATAATGGTTAGAAGCTCTTCTACACCTCAAAATGTTTGAAAGTATTTATCAGATAATGAATGAACGAACTGTCAGCGTATTTTCCATCCAGACTAAATAAAATTTGATCTATGGACCCATAATACTTCTTCCGGGCAACATTTTTACTATTTGACGTGTAAAGTAACTATTTGAAAGTAATATATTTTTGTTTTATTTGCTATGATTTTGAAATAAAGGAATGAATAATTTTAGAGCTGAGTGTATAATATTAGTGTAACATTAACTATTTGATACTGTCGCAGTTAATAATTTCTCATTTTTACCATTCACGACCAATGAATTCGCGCTATAAGTGTACCTACCTACTGTTATTTATTTATTTATTTACGGCTATATTTATTATAAAGCCGTAGGACTATTTGTAACCATGTTGACTGAACTCAACATAATTATTATTTTGGTTTATATATTTGCGGTTTAAAGTTTTTTAGGAAACCGAAGAATAGAGCAATATTATTAACTGTTAACTACTATAGTATAAAAGATAGGAGACAAAATATATTTTGGAAATAATTGTACATGTATGAACCAAACCTACGCATTTAAATAAGAACTTAAAACTTTTGCAATTTAACGCGCTTTCGGGTGAATTGTGAACGTTGAATGGTTAAATGGTTAATGGTTGTGAATGGTTAAATATATAGCGAGTAATTCGTTGGCGATGACGCTTTACCGACCGACCATCGACAACTTACCATCGACGTCTGTCGTCACTTTCACCCGCGACCGAAGCGGCGGCGAGGGAAAGAGACGGCGCTATCGCAGCCCTGACTCACCTGAGCTCGGCCACTAAAGGCGAGTGCATAGTATAGATCAAGACGCAATCTGCGGCATTTCATTTCACAACCAAAAAACGAAACTAAAATAAGCGAGATTCTAACATATGATTAAAAAAATAGTTTTTTAAAAGTCGCTGTTAAGCGCATTAGCACGTTAACAAATTCACCATCGAACTAACGCAACTAACTTAACCTTGCCGCTGGACTGAACTGGCAAAGTGCCCAACGCATTACTCTGGTCATAATAGGTAGATTTCATCAGGAAAGTTACCTATCGCAATGCAATGGGTTCCATGTAATAACTTCTGGAAAATTTCGACAAATTACGCGTTTCCGGTCCCCTAGAACTCAAAACCACCCTCAGTTTAAAAATTTATATATCTAACTATATCACTTTGTTGTGGACACGATAACTGCCGTAATTTTACACCAATCACTTTCAAATTGAGACATATAATTTAAGGTCACAAAATCTCGGTCAAGTTTCTTAATAGTCAAAATCAGACCAAGGGGGCGGAAATGGGGGGAGTTGAGAAATTGAAATATGGGTATAATTTTCTTAGTATATAAAATATGGAATTTATTTAAATTTTATTTTATTCCTTAGATAAGGGCCTAAAACTTATCTCAGTAACCTTTTTTGAAAGCACAAACCGTTGATGGTAGGGGTGGGAGAAGTGGTTTTTCCCAATTCAAAGAATCATACCTCCCTTAAAAGGCACAAGATAAAATCCATTCAAAATGTAAATTGTAGCCCTATAATTTCCCTACAACTTTTGTTTAAAACAATTTTTGATATGAGCAACCCTTACAGCACAATATCAAGAGAGATTCCGTATACGCACTCTCGCTGCGCGGATAGTGGATCGCGCAACGTTTGATACAAGTTCGTACAATTGCAGTTCGCCTGTCGCCTACTTTGGTTGAATTTTGAGTACGCCTTCCAGCCTACCAAAAGGGATTTTAATTATATTCGTTAGACTTAAATTCAATTTAATTGTAACCTACAATGAAACAATATTTGTTAGAGGTTTAGATTTCTAAACAATATTTGTTATTTTTTATTTTGATTATACTTAATACAGCCACTTATTATTATTATTTGGCAAGTAACAAAACTGTTTTTATTTTACGGAATACGCGGGTACCTACTTAAATGTTAAGTTCAGTTAAAACCCTTTCAAAAACAGATTTGTTTCCTTAAAATACGTGACTATCCTATGAAAATCGAAATAATTGCACCTGCAGTCCCGACACAATTTAGAGCATAACCAGTTTCAAACTCGTGTGTAAACAAACTTAGGCAATCGTATGATTTTTGCTTTTAACAACCTAATAATTTCAAATCAAAACTTGTAATATTCTTTGATCCGACCATACGAGCCGATTTATATTCAGTGAAATCTTTCAACATGGTTCTTCCAATTGACCTTTTTCGCAAATGCTTTATCACACGCCCTACACGTAAATTTTTTAATCTTCCTATGAACCGTTTCAATGTGTCCGTTCAAATAATTCTTAATCGCAAACGCCAGGTCACACTCACTACATTGGTACTTTTTGATTTTTCTATGAACAGCATCGATGTGTCTCATTAAGTCGCAGTTCGAGCGAAAAGTCTTGACACACTCGCTGCAGTTAAAATTCTTGATTTTCAAGTGAACAGAGTCGATGTGTAACTTCAATGAATGACTTTGCGAGAAAGCATTTTGGCATATATTACATTCGTACTTTTTAATTCTTTTGTGAACGTGGTTGGTGTGTTTGACTAGCGACGATCTCTGCGTGAACGTCTGATTGCACTTGACACATTTGAAGTTTTTTATTCGTTTGTGAACGGCATCGAAGTGATACTTCAAGCGGCATTGTTTAGGAAAGCCTTTGTCGCACTCGCTACATCTATACAATTTCTTCCCATCTTCACTATCACTGGCTTGTCTGTTTAGCGACGTGGGTTTTCCTTTTTTTTCATTTGAGGTTGACTGGCGTTCGATTGATTCGGTTAAGTTTGTCTCTTGCGTAGTTTCGTCTAAGAAATGGGTAAACTGACTATGTTCAAATTCGTTCACGATCGGCTGGCTCACAGGCAATTCGATCAAACTGGCCTGCGGTGGGTTTTGAACCAGGAAATTGGTGAAATCGTCTTGATCAATATCCACTTCGGGTGGTCGACTTGCAGCTCCTTCAGTCGCTTCGTCAATAAATGGAGTAAAGCCTTCGCGAGAGTCTTCGTTTTTCACAAAAGCTTCATTAGGATTAATTTGTCCGCTTAATGCGCAACAGCCTTTATTGTAATAGTCATTTGTCGGCAATATGTTACTTTCTTCCATAACTTCTCGCTTTATCTCGACATTCAGGCAATCATTTTCGTCTGAAGACATTATTTCTGGGAAAAAATCATGTCGCATTTTTCAGACAAGGTAACTAGAAAACTAATAGTATTTAGCCAAAATATTTCGACACCAACATTCATATCACACTTTCATGACAACTGGTAACGACAAACCGTGAAGTTATGTAAATTTTGTATAGAGTACGCTAACTGTAGTTCAAACTAGGCACCTGCTTCGGTAAATAAAAACAACGAGGCGTGAAGCTAACTGCATCGAACCACGCGTGACAGTTGACAGTTCGATGCAGTCGACTTGACTAACCAATTTCATTTTTCTGTTAGTAATTAGAATGTAACACAACAATATCTGTAAAACGTACACATTTATTTAATGTCACTTTCCAAAATTATTCTCAATAAGTATTAAATAGATTTATTGAACTGAAGTAGCAGTAGCAGTAGCACGAAGTATATATATTTTTTTAATTTTGAAATTCACTTATAATATAAATGTTTTTGTAGCATTTAGATTATAAATATCAAGTCTCAATCTCAATCAACATATGAGTAGTCGATCTCGAAAATGTATCGAGGGATTTAGAGACCCGCTTTACTGACGATCATCATATGATTTCACTGATGTGCCGCTCCCGTATGGAAGTACAGTCAACGTCTTCAAATGTTGTGTTCCAGATATTTTCCTACTTTTTTTACACTATTCGCTGTATTGCAATCATCCACGCGTATGTCAATAGTCAATTTTAAATGATCAAAAAACCATTTTTCGCAAAGTCCCACATTACAGTAGACGAAATGCCTTACGGAATCATTTCCTTTGTGAATATTTTCAGCATTAAGATGAAAAATAGACGAAAGAACAAATAAAATAATTTTCATATCAAGCTGTCATTTAACGATACCATCTTAAGTATGCGTTGATTTTTCTCGCTCTTCTATTCTCATTTGTTAAAAAATAAATCATTGTCGAGCTAAAATATCATTTATCGAATAGTTTGATAAATCTACTTCTTGTTGGCATATCAATGCACAATCCTCCTTAACGCCTTACAAAGCCTTACATATACGATTCTAATCTTTTACAGGCTTCTTTAATTTGTAACAAAAAGCTAATATCTTAAGTTTTCTTCGTGAACTACTATTTAAATCATCAGCTGAAATGTGCAAAATGATGTGTCTATCAAAACATTTCATATCTCATAAGTTTTGTATCATCATTTCACGATCGAAACGAATAATTATTAGTTGTTTATATTTAATACACTACCAAAAACCTCCATATATTTCCCAGGAATAATTTCAAATCAATAATCTGCTGTCATATTGGTCAGTCACTGTTAAATCGAAGTAAAGTTCTTATTCGTACGCATAATCAATTTTATTAATCTACAATATTGTTAGCAGCCCAAATTGCTTAGACGGAATTTGATTGGCTCTTTTGTAAATGACCTTAGAGTTGATTAGACACAATATAACGATGCAAAAGAGTCCGATGTGCGCTTAAAAACATCTTGAAGGTAAAGTATCTGTCCAAAAAAAATATAGTTTCATAATACCTACTAAATCAGTGTAAATAATGCTTTTAGCAGCCAACTAACAATTTTTGTATACTTTTAAGATGTCTCTGCATACGACTTCACTAGTTATTTACTGGTTAGATACATTTAAGAACTTAGTGATCACTAAATCGATATTCGCATTAATTTACTCTTGTATCTCTGTTTCCTTAGCTTGCGTGATAAATAACAGTTTATTAATGTAATATTATGAAAATATTACTGACCGATTTGAGCAGGGAAAAAATACTTTTACTGATATTAACCAATTATTATAGCAGTAAAATAGGTGAATTACTTTCATTATGTCTAACATTAATAAATAGATACGGTATTTATTACTATCCTGTACAAATATAAAATAAGATAAAAGTAGCAGTGCAATTTACTGGCCCAACACATCGCTATTCATTTGTTTGACTTTAACTTTTTAATGACGTCAGACGCGAGCTGCGGTCTGCGACTTGCGAGTCGATTTCGTTCGGGACGCCGCATTGGGTTTTTAACCCTTATATATTACAATCGTATTGTTTTTGCGGCAAATCTTTGCTTTCTTCTCTATTTAGTGTTTTAAATCGCTGCACAACTCGAAATAAAGGTAAGTATGTTTTACTTTTTGACTTCTACTTGTATTGTTGTACCAATTTCTGGAGATCATTAAGCGCTAGCTTAGATGATCTCCTATTATTATAGTATTACCTTTAATGTTTAAGGGATGCGACTTGTTATTTTAATTTTGTAACTTCTATAGCCGGCGAAAACACGACTTCTATAAGTTAGGTTATGTCACCGTAGATTGCGAGCCGAACGAAACAAATTTTAATGGCGTTTCAATGTCGCCCATTTCAAATTGATTCGATATGTTTGCGTACGGGAAAGTTTCTTTTTTGTATGAGAAACAAAACATAAGAACGAGGTATCTAAACATATTTTTTTTTATTATTAAATATCCAATGGTTACCAAATGCCAGCCTAGAAAAAACGGTCTAAATGAGTCGAAATTAATGTTTATCCTTTGGCTTCGCCTTAAGGCATAGTTACGGATTTAAAGAAGTAAAAATTAAAAATAATGTTTCAAATGAAAGACTTTAAATGAAATAAATAAATGGTCGTCTTTTCGAATTGCGCAGATGCTATTCCGCAATTCGACATTCGAATTTTGGAAAAAAACAAAAATAAAAATTTTCATTTTTTGTGTCAGACGATTTTTTATAGAAATATGGTTTACTTATTATATTGGTCGTTTTGTTCTGTTTGTTAGATATTTTAATGGTTCTTAAAACCCGCCCTCAACAGTCTAAATTCGTAGTGCTGCCCTGTCCGCTGCCCGCTGGAAAGTTACAATTTTATGATATTTTTTCTTTAACCTTTGAATATATGTTAGTTTGAGAAGTATTTAGACGAGGAAGGAAGAAAGGTTTAGTAATCACGTGTTTTAGATCGCTGCACACCTCAAAATGAAGGTATGTTTTACTTTTTGACTTCTACTTGTATTGTTGTACCAATTTCTGATTGTTATTAAGCGCTAGCTTAGATGATCTCCTATTATTATAGTATTACCTTTAATGTTTAAGGGATGCGACTTGTTATTTTAATTTTGTAACTTCTATAGCCGGCGAAAACACGACTTCTATAAGTTAGGTTATGTCACCGTAGATTGCGAGCCGAACGAAACAAATTTTAATGGCGTTTCAATGTCGCCCATTTCAAATTGATTCGATATGTTTGCGTACGGGAAAGTTTCTTTTTTGTATGAGAAACAAAACATAAGAACGAGGTATCTAAACATATTTTTTTTTATTATTAAATATCCAATGGTTACCAAATGCCAGCCTAGAAAAAACGGTCTAAATGAGTCGAAATTAATGTTTATCCTTTGGCTTCGCCTTAAGGCATAGTTACGGATTTAAAGAAGTAAAAATTAAAAATAATGTTTCAAATGAAAGACTTTAAATGAAATAAATAAATGGTCGTCTTTTCGAATTGCGCAGATGCTATTCCGCAATTCGACATTCGAATTTTGGAAAAAAACAAAAATAAAAATTTTCATTTTTTGTGTCAGACGATTTTTTATAGAAATATGGTTTACTTATTATATTGGTCGTTTTGTTCTGTTTGTTAGATATTTTAATGGTTCTTAAAACCCGCCCTCAACAGTCTAAATTCGTAGTGCTGCCCTGTCCGCTGCCCGCTGGAAAGTTACAATTTTATGATATTTTTTCTTTAACCTTTGAATATATGTTAGTTTGAGAAGTATTTAGACGAGGAAGGAAGAAAGGTTTAGTAATCACGTGTTTTAGATCGCTGCACACCTCAAAATGAAGGTATGTTTTACTTTTTGACTTCTACTTGTATTGTTGTACCAATTTCTGATTGTTATTAAGCGCTAGCTTAGATGATCTCCTATTATTATAATATTACCTTTAAAGTTTAAGGGATGCGACTTTTTATTTTAATTTTGTAACTTCTATAACCGGCGAAAACACGACTTCTATAAGTTAGGTTATGTCACCGTAGATTGCGAGCCGAACGAAACAAATTTTAATGGCGTTTCAATGTCGCCCATTTCAAATTGATTCGATATGTTTGCGTACGGGAAAGTTTCTTTTTTGTACGAGAAACACACGAGAGTGAAATTACGCCGCTATTCTCGGCTATAGAAGGGAATGTTTAATGGACTGCATTGAAAGTTTCGTGCGACGAGAAAAAATAAATCTTAAGTAAATCAGTTTAGTTCCGAAGGTTTTTTTACCATCGATCTACCGAACAGTAAAGATGTCATTTTCCTTATCATTACAGAATAAAAACAATATTTGTTGTATAGCCCGACGCCTTAAAAGCGCTTGACGACTCTCCACCGTTTCTTGTTGGGGGATTGCCACCAAGACGCAAAATGGAGGTTTGCTTTGCCAGAATCTACCTTTTCTTTATCTCAATTAAAGTTGGGGGTCCCAAATATATCTGGGCTTTTAACCGCATTTCCGACAGCCTTGGCGGATGAATATTCTGTTTGTATGCCTGGTTGGATATGACTCATCAGTTTTCGGCTGTGAAGAATATTCTGTGTAATTGCTTATGATCTTGTATGGGGTGCAGATGGTTCGAGGCGGGCGCGGCCACATCGGGAACAGGCCCTCCGGAGGCTCCAGCCACCACACCTTCAATCGTTTCCGCACCAAGCTGCTGCGGCCTCCCATCGACCTGCTGCTCACCGAGCAGGCCTTCCCGCGCTGCAACAACAACCACCAGCAGGAGGACAAGACCCTCATGCAGGTACCAACACCGAGTTTCTTTATTCGTCGTTAAAATTTCTCAACTCGGCCTCGCTGACATGAAGGACATATTTGGGCAGTTGGTAGTCCAAAACGGGAAAGAAAATGATCTTTGGCGACGATTCGTTTCGTAATTATTGGGAACATATACACAGCAGGCAGACGCCCTGTCCAATACAGGGATTGCTACTATTCACCGCAAATTTCCGTCGAAGTTGCGGTTGGATAAGTTAATTAGTTAATTATATATATGAAACGATGCTTGAACTTATGCTTAAATTGTTCACTTTTATTTCAATAAACTGCCATTATTTTAATTTAACCGCCGACGGTCAGATTACACTTGGTATTTAACCGTGCCAGACGGAATAATTGACCATATCATGTGGGCTTAGTAAAATTCTTCAATTTGGGGAATCCATTTTGGTGAAAAATATCATTTGTGACCGATGGATGACACGCAAAATGTGCCACACTGTGCGTGCCCAAATATTCAGCGGCCATCTTGTTGGCAGTTTACAACTGCGAGACCATCAATGCGACTGAGAGCAGGCGATATATTCAATTTTGTTTCAGCTAAACTGATAAAAGTACCCTACCACATGAACTTAGGAGTACACTTCCTTCTATATAGGGGCTATAGGAGGGTGCAGCCGAATCACCACCAGGGTTGCTTTGCATATCTAAATAGTAGAATCAATACAAATATGCATGCTTTATGTCACCATATCACCTCCTTCAATGATGCTGATTCGTTCCGTTCGTTCCTAACTGTATTTGATAGTCGAGTGATCGATACTAGTAAAAAAGTTTAGTTGTATAAGTCAGCAATCTTGTTTCCAACTATGTTTGTGTCCAGGATCTGCTGAAGCGCAACTCGGAACTGCTGCCGACGGCGGCGGAGCAGAGCGCCATCCTATCTCTGATCACCCGCATCCAGACGGTTCTTGACAACCTCATTGTGGCCGGTCAGGAGAACACCACAGCGCACATCCAAGAGGTAGGCCATCGTTGGAGAGAGTGTCCTGTCCTGTTCCAATTCCTAGTCGAGTCAACCGCGTCTAATTTGATCGTAAGCGACTAGATTGCTTCATTTAAACCTTTTTTTGAGGGTTTCGTTTGTATTACATTTTTTGTTGGAGTGGATGGCAAGTGCTTGCTTCTCTGTCACACTTGAGTGGTCGTAAAGGACGCATTGCTGTCTCTGTCGCAAATAGTTACCACATTTTGGACACTCTTAGGCGTCCAGTTCCAGTTCCAGTTATTAAGTTAACAAAGCCACCACTCGCTAAAAGCAAAAGTTTAAAATGCTACATTTTACTGAAGCAATGAAGAGTCACTTACGATCAAATCAGATGCTCAGGAATTTGATTGAAGGACACATCAGAATGCACGCAGAACCGTCCTCATCACAGCTCGGCGAATTCAGATTACTTTCAACTTGACTGATTTTTGTATGCTTGAGGTATAATTTGAGTGCTAATAATTAAATAATAATAATAGATTTTAGCAAAGTTATTGGGCATTTTAAAAGCTATTTTATTAACACACTCAGCGCCGATGACGGTATATTCCGTCATTGCCGTATACGCCAGGTGCCGTGCGCGGGTGAACACGTCATCAAAGGCATAGACTAATCGTCGATTTTATTGACAAATTTGGAGGAAATAATTCGAGTTTTATTTACAAATATTTAAATAATTAAAACACGAGAAAATGTTTCTTAACTAATAGAATCGTTGACGTGTGGAATCAACTCCCACAAACACCGAATCCAGTCGTCATCAATGAAGTCGTGATCTCGATATGGGCATATCAGCTCTAGCTGCTCGCCCATTAACCAATAATAATAATAATAAATTTAAAAACAGGTGGAAGCCCCCGCACGGGATATTCTGTTCCATCAACGTTCTTCGCCGATCGGGCGGCAACGCGTGGTACGGAGCTGAATGTGGTTAACTTCTATTTTTAGACAATAATGGTATTATAAATTGGACATAAAAATTCTGATGATTACAAAAACAATACGTTTTTTTCTTAAAAGATACCCTGAGGTCTCCGTAGCAATTATTGAGCCTCAAGTCTCCGCCTCATGAAATAGCATTCTTTAATGCCACGCCCAATTCTGAGTTTGTGCCTCCGACAGTGGCGCTCTGAAATAGAGTCACCAACGGGCAGTTGCAGTGTTCCCTAAACTAATCTTCGTGTACTTTGATACCTGACGATTAGGTGCGTCCTGTGGGCTCGTTCAAGAAGGGCTGCATGACGACGGGCCGGTGTGCCGGTGACCTGGTCGTCATCCTGAAGACGCTGCCCACAAAGGCGGCCGTGGAGGAGCTCTGCAGGAGGGTCACGGATGAGCTGCAGAAGGGCACGACTGACAAATCGGAGATGCCCACGCTGGCCACCAACGAGAAAGGTACTCGTCGCTCGCTGCACCATTAGCTTATGAACTTCTCAAGAAGTTGGTTTCATTACTAACCATATTAAAAAAAAAAATGACAAAAGTTGTAAAATATTTTTATACTTTCTAGGTATCATATAAAACTATTTATATTTTTTACCATGAAAATAAAAAATAGCCACAGATACTTTGGCGGATCGTCGCTGGCGCCGTAATTTTATAGTGTCTTTTTTTTTATTGTCGCTTAAAAGTAGTTTTTCCAATTATGTGCAAAGATTTTGTTTTAGATTTTAAAAAATTGTGCACTGGCAGGGTTTTCCATATATTTTCTGCCCGAGCAGCTAGACTTTCATCACCTCTTCATGACAAACATTCGAAGCGCGTCTTCGGAGGTCTCTTATTATAAATGCATGACCTGTGATGTCTGATTGAACAGGTTTCAGTGTGCGACTGAAACAGGCTGTGGTGCACTGCCTGGTGTCCACGCTCATGCAGAACATGCGAAAGCTGGAGCCCGACCTGCACCTGGACTCCAAGCTGATGCACAACCACATATCGGCCGTGAGACATATCCGCTGGTTCGAGGAGAATGCCCACCACTCGTCCATCAAGGTAACAAAATACATTCTTTACAGGCCAAATGTTCACCGGGCTGTCTTTATGTGCCGGTGCTGATAGGAAGATTATAGTACCTCCAATTCAAATCTATCTGTTGATCCAGAGATTGTAATATTTTAGCGATAAAGAAAGCTCTGAAACCGTTTGGCGCATGTTAAAGCTCATTCCCAGCGTCATTCCCGAAGAACGCCTTTTCAAGCCAAGTAAATGTACGATAACTTAAGTTTAGCCATTGAGGAAAATGGCTTCAAAGGATTATTTTATGCAGTCATTCCACTTTAGGATTGGTGCAAAGGACACGAGTCGTGATTCCTTCAGATGTCCTCCAGTGTCACACCCGTTACTTGGTTCTAATGTTTTGTTTGTTTACGGCGTTGGTCAGGTGCTGATCCGGCTGCTGCGCGACGTGTGCCGCCGTCATGCCGGCCTCCAACCGCTGTCGCCCTGGCTGGTGGACCTGTTAGCCCATCACTGCATCCTGATCACCACGAGCCGACAGCCGCTCACCCTGGCCTCCGCCTTCAAGAGGGCACTGCAGCTGCTCGCTTCAGGTCATTATTGCACTCTGTTCAACTAGGTTAAATTCGTTTGTACTAGAGTGTGAAGAGAAATTGATAAAATAGTGTAAAGAAAATCAAATAAATTGTAAAGAGAGAATCTAATGAGACGGCGCACAGGACAAACATATAACATAGATCTTTTCGATGGTAACAAAATTGACCAAATTGAGAATAAAAGAATTAGACCTACCCTCTTTGAGCCCCTTGTGTCATTGCAGGCATCTTTCTGCCGGGCTCGACTGGCCTGCGAGACCCCTGCACCACGATCCACCAGCGCGTGCACACCACCCTCAACCTGGTGGAACAGGACGCCGTGTGCGCCGCGGCGCAGACGCTCATACGCGTGTGCGCCAGAGGCCGCGACGCCACCGCTCACGTCATCGGCCTGCGCCCTCAGGACGACGGCCGCGACGTCAGCGCCGAGATCATCGTGTGGGGCGGTGTCGTCGTATCCCCGCTCACGCCCGCATACCATCCCAACGACGACAACATCAATGATGGTACGTATGCTCGCACACCTCTATTATAAGGCCTCAATCATAGTAGGGTGTCTGGATAATAACACACCGGTTACCGATTTTGATTTAGATAGTTCCTTTGGCCCGTTGTAAACCTATTTTTATTTAAGTTGAAATCTGCTATGAATTAGCTGCTGTTAATCTGATCAAATTATCTACAAGTCTTGTTCACCATATATTTTCATCAACCTCAAGGTATTTGATGATACAGAAAATCTCTCCGACTCATCTTGGGGATGAGCTATCAAAACACCACCATAATTCATTTTACCATCCAATAAATGTTGCATACGCAGAGGCGCCATCTATATATTTTTTTCTAGTTTAAAACAAAGCAAAGACAATCCCATTTTCATAGATTTAGATCCCAGAATTCATTTCATTTTAATCCCCAAATCGACCAAAAAAGATCCACCAAATTATTGAGCTAAATTTTGCTTATTAGAACATCACGTTTGATACTAATTGCATATATTATATGTTTCGTGTGGTTATTATAATAGCATAAAATTATTTGTTTTTTTTTTAAGGTGACGAGGATGGCGGCGACGATTCCACCGTTGGCATGGAGTGAGGCGCGCCTAAAATTAACTTAATTCAGCATTTTGTTCATATTTAAGTGCGTTCGTATCCCGTGTTGTGTTGCGCAATTCCGTCTCCACGAACGATCCGACTAATAAATAAATTAACTACTAAAAGTGTTCATCATTTATTGTATCAATAAAATTAAATCGGCCTGGGCTTTATCTAACATTTGCGGGTGGAACCGAGCCCGGAACGGGTTGGACTTACTCCCAGACCATAGCAGCTTTATCCTTAATATGCAAAGAAACGCCCATCAGCCAATTCGCATGGCTGAGGTCACAGATATCGGAAGACTTCGACAGACCACTGCATCCTTGCCTAGCAATGGGGTGGGGAACGCTTCTCGACCAACGAGAGTGGCGCTGTCCAACACCTGACATCTGTTGCAATTACTTTTATACCGTGTTCTTATTTGCCTTCGATTAGTTGGGATATTATGATTGAAAGCGGTTAACTACAATTAATCAGGAAGGAGTGTTTTATGAACCGGGGCTTATAGGGTTGGCAGCCATTTTGAATAGTATTAAAGCTATCCTGTGGTTGCACGAGCAACGCTAACCTGCCTTTAGTTCAAGAGTTGAGTCATTATTCAAAATTGCCCACAAATTTCGACAACAAATAATGGCTTTTGCTAAAAATATGATTCTGCCAAACAACGCATTGTTACAATAAACATTTTTTCAATAATGAGGGAAACTATATATCTCATTTAAAATGACTCGATATATTAAAAAAAATTACAAATTATGATTATACAATTTCCACAAATATTGTAGTTATTGCAGATTTTTGGTTTTTCACATTTAAAAAATAAAAAGTCTAAACTTGTAAAACTTAGGGAAGTAGGGAAAAAAATACCATTTTATGTTAAATTATATATTTTTTCATTTTTGTTCATAAAATTTACAAATTAAATAAATCATCATACTTTTTCAAAAATACTTTGCTATGTATCATCGACTGAATGTCCCTCCTCCTGAAGGTCCTGAATGGTCCTCATAGCTAAGGCAAGACCAACTCAAATCAATTCAGAAAAGATCATTTAAGATAGAATACCAAATCAGAGCTCGCTTATAAGGCTATGCATATTATGTTCGGTTCGGTCTTAGGCATAAGATAATGCATGGACTGTACAAAGGTGTTCAATGATTTTAACCACCGATCCTTTATTTTAACTATTGCGGCTCTAGTCGAGTGCAGCTGGTGACGTAGGCGATGGCATGACATCCCGTAGCGGCTTACTTGACCGAGGCACGCTTCATTTCGCCAAGGCCTCTCTTATCTGCTTATCGTACGCATTCAGAATAAAAATAGAGTGTTAATTAAATTAATTTTCGAAAAAATGTTACAATAATTATATTAGCGTATGTATGACGTGACCATATGTCCCGCCGTCCCGATCGCTTCTGGGGACGCAGAAATGTCCCACTATAGTCCCGTTTTATGATATGCGGTTCACTAATTTGGCCCAAGACCTGTGAGTCGATTACGAATAGGTTGCACGCGCTGTGAGCGTGGGTTCTTTTATTTTCGCTAGTTTTTCTTCTACTTTATTTTGTACAGAGTTATACAACCAATGCCTAAACGCAAAAGTTCATTTAATGCGGATTTGCAGGTTAAATTTCCATTTATTAAACCATCGATCGTTGACTCAAAACCGAACGTTCGATGCGATAAATGTCGAACAGAATTCAGCGTGTCAATTACAAACGTCTGTGCTTTCTGTAAAAGTAAATATAAATAAAACCTGTTTGGATATTTTAGATTATTTAAAGAAATCTCCCGTCCTCTTAAAACTTTTTGTTCTAGTCATAAATATAAAAAATTAGAATGTTTAAATTATATAGACTTGCTATAGCAAGTCTTTAACCAAGTCATTTTTGGAAACAACTTGGATTACACATTTCTTAAGGGAATTGGTGTACTAGCTATAATAACTAAACTAAATAAGTTTGACATGCATTTTGTAAAATTCCCCTGCGGTGCGTAGGAAAGAAGGAAATGCATATTGATAAGGTGCGGAGGGTGATTTCGTTATAGTGTCCCGTTCTGGACCTCAAAACAAGGAACTGACATATCGTAGGTATTCAAAAGGTACTCATTTTCTTCTTTTTACTGCAAATATGTTTTCATTTAAAAATAATGCAATTTTGCCAATGTTTAGTCATTTTAATATGATCGAGGGAAAAAAATCTAGATAGGTTCATTACAAAACTCCAACTTTGCTTCAACTCTGGGTTTATACTGATTTCGATCTCGACTCTATAAAGTCTTTAGTACAATTACAATTATTACAATTATTTTGCTTTTACGCTTAATGTCCAGAGGATTATTAAAGATTAAATATCTAGTAATAACTTTTTAAATTTTTCAATATTGTACAACACTTTTATTAAATAGGTACAATAATTATCTAATTAAAATCTTTTTATTATTCAGTTGAGTAAGTGCTGCAATCTTATGTAGGTTAAGCTAACCCTATTTTATATTTTAGGTATTTAATAAACTTAATTATAAGATTTATAATTTGTTACGTAAATTAATTATCAATGGTAACACGTCGCAACGCAATGAAAAGTGTCAGATTTTTTTTTTTTTTATTATGGATGGCAATGTTCACAAACGTCAAAGCGCACTTGCAATGTTATGGTCTGATCCCGCTTGTGTTGGTAATCGACAATTATCCTGAGAATAAAGGAAGTAAAAAGGGATTCAGAATTAATTGATGAGCGAGATTGTTTAGAAATGTCTTCACCTTCGCGTAGTGAAATCAAAAATGTGCCCGTAAAGGCAGAGTTCTATGAAGTCGAACTTCGCGAACTGCTGACGGACGATAAAGCGAAACGTTTCATGGCGCTAAATAAAAAAGTTAAAACTGAAACACATTCAATGAATGGCGATTGTCCGGAAACGCTATTCATAAAATCGGAAAAGCCGTTCTCGCCTTCGCGTTCCCCGGCGACAGACATTTATATTGACGGCGATGTGTCCTTCAAAGTAGACCCTCAAAATAATCCAATTCCAATATCAATCGTGACACATTGCGCCATCTGCAATCGCGCCATGATTGAGGGCGCGTCTCTGCAAAAGAGTAACCCAATATGCGCTGAATGTGGCCTGCTAAACAACTACACGTCTCAAGATGTCCCGGCCAACAGAAATATTCGCTCGGCGATGAAATGCAGCGAGTGTGATAAAACATTCACCAAGAAGTTTAGTTTAAACTTTCATATCGCCACGGTGCATATGAAAATAAAGAAATACAAGTGTTGCGAGTGCGCTAAAGCCTTTTCGCAGAAATATAAATTAAAGATTCACATCGAAGGAGTTCATATGAGAGTGAAAAACTACAAATGCAACGAGTGTGATCTGGAATATAACGCGAAAAGAAATTTATTGGATCACATAGACATCGTGCATAGAAATTTTAGAGTCAAATGCTACTTTTGTGATAAAGCATTTGCCCGAGAGAAATTTTTAAACTTTCACATCGATTTAGTACACAAAAACATAACAAATTTCAAGTGTTCAGACTGCGATAAGGCGTACTGCAGTAAGAATTCATTAAATATTCACGTCAATAGAATACACAGGAATGTCCAAAATCACAAGTGTTTTATATGCGAAAAGACATTTAGCCAAAATCGTGGTTTGAGTGTTCATATCGACAGAATACACAATAATATAAGAAATCACAAGTGTTCCGAGTGTCATAAGGAGTTTACTCAAAAATCTACATTAAAAAGTCACATTGACACGGTGCACAACAACATAAGGAAGTTTCGATGTCGCGAGTGTGATAAGGCCTTTGGGAAAAATAACGATCTGAAGATTCATATAAGTTCTGTGCACAATAAAATAAGGAATTATAGATGCGGCGAGTGTAATAAACCCTTTGCGAATAAGTTTTCTTTGAAGATTCACTTGAGTAAAATTCACAGAAATCGCTGTGTCAAATGTAATAAAGCGTTTGTTAATAAGAAATCATTAAAATTTCACAGAAATGCAGTGCACAGGAATATAAAAAGTGTCAGCAGTTCGTTTTAGGAAATCTAAACGTGAGTGAGGTTATTTCCAAAACGATGTCTTATCGTTTTCACAAACTTAAGAAAGACTAGATTCCTTACTAATTGTGTTATTTGAAAAAGAATACTTGATCCTGTCATTGTGGTCTTGAGATTGTTCACTTTCTAAGAAGAAATATAACCAAACATCACAACTTATTGAAAAAAAGCATACATATTCGTAATTTTAATGGCAGATGGCAATAAAAACGTTTGAAAAATATTTACAAACAGCTCGTAAACAGTAATTAAAATAAATAAGGTTAATAAGTGGAAAAGATTTCGCTTTGATCAATTAATAATAATTGTTAAGTTAACAAGTTTTTTGTTACTCGCAACCAATGCAGTCTATAAACTAATAATTCCCTCATAATGAGGGAATGACGAAACGAAGGCAAATTATATTTCAAGTCCTGTCAAACTACTTAAGTAGGACATAATGTTGTCGAATGAGATTTTAGACTTGGACCATGAACGGTATTTGGTCACAGGCCTAAATACTTGGGCAGGTCAAAAGGACCAGCTCTGTCCAAGTCAGCGCCATTCGCCTCAATTGAATCTATAGTTTTTATCTATTTTTTTTTTATTTTAAGGCCAATCTGTTTTGACTGACGTTCGCTGTCAAAAATCTATTGTCTATTGTTTAATATTATAATCTTAACAATAAAACATGGCCGCCCACACTCATTAGTGGTGGGCAACCGAGCATTTCGTTCTTCATTCGCTCTGTTGTCGATGGCCAAGTGCGCGGTCGCGGTTGTCTATGAAATCCGTAGCTATCGCATAATATCAATTGCTTCTATATATTGTTTAGAAGTAGTCAATTATTTAAGCAGAACTTCTAAGACGTCTTACAGCTAGGCCCTGCAGGCGTCATTGACGGCATCTTCCCCCAAAACGGTGCAATCTGTCCGACATTATTTGACGTTCTTTCTATTCGTCATACATTTTAAAACTAAGTTTTTTTTTTTAAATTATAACGATTGATAATTAATGAAACAACCCCCCCCCCCCCTCTCTATTGACTGAATTTGTGATTTATTTGATACTACATTTTTTCAGGTTGATTCTTCTTTTTAACGAACTGCCTTAAAATACTGTACTCAGCAATGCCTAGTCGCAACCGCTGACAACATTCCTAATTTAGATCTGTTTTCTATCCCTTTTTTTTAGTTTCTATATAAATAAAAGTCAGAGCTCAAATTGGTGTATTCCTATTATTATTTTTTTACCTCTTAACTACCTTTATTAGTTAGTCAATTGGGTTACTCCAGTTTAAGGATTGTAGACTTACATTTAAATTACCTTTACATCACCCATATTGTGTACAATTTCTCTTGAATAACCACAATAAATAAATAAATAAATGTGGACATAATATTTCAATTTATAATAATTACGACGTGGCACTGAACATTATTTTACATTTTTTTATTGCGCTCATACATAAATTTATATTGTTTATTTTTCTGGCCAGTAATAAATAATATGTTCCAACAGCCGTGCCGTCATATTTTTGAAATTCAATTTGTATGATATCTGAGCATTCTATCGAACTGTCAATGTTATTTAATATAACTAGATTTAAATTTTTAGTACTAATTAATATTAGTACTAAAAGTTTCCTGACTTTAATGTTATATTTCTATAATATTCGACCAGCCTCCGATGTGATCGAAACGGCTATGGTTGCTTTCCGAGAGCATCAATCTAAAAACTAAACGGACAGACGGCCAAAGTAGCTTCAATACATGAATGTGTGGCAGCTAAAAAACTAAAAAGGCTGAAGTTACGACACAGCAATCAGTACAAGTCATTTAAAAGTTGTAGCATATTACAATTATAAACTCTCATTTTTCTATCATTATCATTATTATGAGATTATTATCTCATTTTTCTGGGCCCAAAAATATATAATCAGATAAGCGATGAAATTAGGGATGATAAAACTAAAGCTAGTCTCGCTAAATCTATACTAAACTGGTTAATCTCTTTGGGTAGAGATGCTGGTGAGAAAATAATATCGGAAATATTTGTTTAGCTAAAATTTAATAATATTGTAAGTGAAACGACTTATATTTACTAAGTAAAAAATATCTCTGCATTATTTTAGTACCTAGAATGTTTAAAAAAAATATGCTTACCTAATACTTTAATATGTTTATGCCCAATCTATAATGGATTTGTAATTTTACACTTTAACATATTATTTTTATTTTTCATCAACTTCATACATAAATCACTCATAAAATCATCGCATTTCACCATCATCCTTCATCGTAATCACATTTCCATTATTTTTATATTTTTTTTTTTAAATATCATCCTTTCCTTGTTTCATCTAATTAGATGGTTACATAATATTTGACAAAATTTTACACTAAAGAGGACAGGTGAGAGTTAAAAATGCATTTTTATAAAACTCAGCGCTGGGTTTAAACCGACATCCTGCGCTCTCAAGTACAGGACCTCTTTAGAACCTTTATAAATATTAAGATATCTAGCACTTTATCAAATAATTAAAAACTTTTCAATATTGTCAAAAATTGTGTCATTTATCTTTTCAGGCGATCTGCCGCTATTAAAAAACAATCATCAAATATAAGTCAAATAACTTTACAACTCAATTATACAATTATATATATATTATGTATCACTACTTTACTATATATAAATATATGTTACTACACTATATGTAGTATTACACTATTTTATATTGAATATTTATTTACTTATATCAAATATTTAATTACCTATTTATTTAAAAATTGTTTATTCATTTATTTTAATAAGTATATTAAATGTTGACGAGTGAACACTTAAATTGCATTAAGTGTGTGTATATTTGTGCCTTAGTTAATTTTTATAATTTCTCAGGGTTTTGCGCTGGTCTATTGCATGCACTGTAACACTTCATATATAACCTTCCTTAGAACAGGTAACTCTTACCTAGTTAGGAAGGTTATAGACTGTACTCATCGGCCAACTTGATTTCTCAATAAAAAAATAAAAAACTTCTATAAAGTTTTAGTAGAAATATTTAAATATATAGATTCAGAGCCAACTTTGAATGGAGTTAAAGCCGGGACACCGAGTGGTGATCCGAGGAAGGCGGTCGGTCACTTGGTTCTACCTGCCGCCACCTACTTTACCGATATTTTTATCCGATTGGTATTTATACATTACAAGAAAGTAAAAAATCTCAATGGCTATGCTTTTAAACTATGAAGCTAGAAAATCAATGTTATTATAATGAAATGTGTTGACATTAGATGACGGTTGACTCTTTAGCCGGCAGATGGCGTGAGCTGTGGAGCACTTTAGTACAAACTAAATGTGTTACCCTCAACGAGCAGAATTAGCAATTCTACAACATTGCAACATTCGAACAGCGGGCAGTCATTAAATACCTCACAAAACAAGGAAAAGTGCAAACAATTGAAGAAGTGGGCGCCGCCATTGTCGGCTCACCTGAAGGGCCGAGGAGGGGTGTCTGTCAATCAATGGTGTCATCGTGACCAAACCCCGATATGTCAAAAAGCAACAGGTGCATGGTCAAAATTTTATTAAGATCATCACAAACAAATCTGTCGATAAATGTCCATGGATTTGCCTTAGAAAGTAAGTGATAGTCGACGCAGTGGCATACGAAGAGCACAGACCTTCCCTGAAATGTGACTCCAACGGCAGGAAAGGTTGTGGCTACTGCTTCTCCAGGCTACCGAGGAATATTTCTGGTTGCCCATAAGAAAGCCAAATAATATAGCAGCAGATCGTTGGGCAGAAAATGTTTTGGCGATGAGCAGGCAATTAATCAACATTCATTAAAAAGCCGACACCTTATGAGATCCCTTTTCTATCACAACTGAACCTAACTTAGGATGTTTAAAATATCTGATAACCTCGAGAGCCACTAAAGTTCTAACTTTCACTGGGCTGAAAGCATCAAGCCTGGTTTACACGGTGCAGTAACTGAGCCTTCGAGTCGCCTGTCAACTCGCACTGTCTAAACCAGCCGATACTCGAACACAATCAGAGCCGGACTAGTAAATGAACACACAAACCGTCAGTATTATTAAATTATATTAATACTGCTTTCATGGTGTACAACGTGAGACCCGCAGGGCCGACACATAAGGCGCCAAAGGTGACCCAGCTGTGAGACCCTTGCGTGGTTCAATCGAGTGATAATAATAACAATATCGAAGGCGGTAGTATGCCAACTGTATAACATTTAAAAATCTTTTATGTATAGAATTGACAGCGGCAACGCCAAGTAATTGTAACACAAATGCGCTGAAGATACAACGTTCACCTGACTGTTAAGTTCAAGTAACGATACAAAAGTTGTCCCTAATTTAGAAACACAGTCGAGCATATTTGACAGAGCCTTTGGCACCAGGAATGCAGTTTTAGCTACTAAAAGCTCCAGGAGGTGCAGTCACTCGCAGCGACTGCCGAACAAAGAAATTCTGCTAGAAATACATTTTCAGTATGATGAGCCAAGCAGCTCTGAAGGCTATCAACTCAAATGCTATCAAGTCAAAGCTAGTGCTAAACTGTGTACCAATACTCAACACCCTGGCAACCAGGTCACTCAGGCATTGATGGCAACGAGAAAGCAGACGAACTGGCCAAGTAAGGTGCTAGCATGACTATGATCGGCCCGGAACCGGCCTGCGGCATAGCTAAGAGCGCTACCAGCAGACTGCTAAAAATCTGGGCTTGGAAAAAAAGCCAAAAATTGCCCGGACACAAGCAAGCCAAAGAACTCATAGTAGGATTCTCGCAAAAAATACTCGGAGCTATTAAAGTTAAGCCGAAACCAACTGAGGATCCTAACCAGAGCCTTCACAGGCCACCGCAAGCTGAATAAACATCTGCACAAATTAAACCTATCGACCGTCGACAGGTGCCGACTTTGCCAAGAGAGTCCAGAAATCCCTTTCCACCAACTGGGGAAATGTTTACAAAAGATACCAGCTTCTAGGCAACCATCTTCTCAAGGCAGAAGAGATTAGAATCATCGCTCCCAAAAAGATACTCAACTTTATCTACAGTACGGGACTAGAGGGCGAACTTTAAGTGGATTTAAAAGTAGAATAGTTCAGAAAAGGACGCGGTGCACCCTCACATCCACTAACATACATAACACGATGAGCAAGGAAAAAGAATCTCACGGAATCTTCTGCCAAATTCTTTTGCGGGAAATGGACATTTTCATCCTGATAGTATTTCAGCCCTAGCGATATTTGTCCTCACGGACGGATGGATTACACTTCTATTAAAAATAATGTTTATTGGCCTCGCCGATAAAATACCCCCGAATTAAGTGTAGAATGTACGCATTTACAAATGCACTGAAATCAGCAGCGCCTCTCTCATCTCTTGGAAAGGAGGCTGAGCAGTAGCAGTCCTTTTATTGGAAAAATGCTATCCGACAAAACATCTCTAGCATTTATTTTTCTTGTACCTTTTCCAAACAAAGAAACATTTTCTTTCTTTCTTCAATCGTTTTGGGACATCCTGTAGAATGTCTACTTCTAGTTAAGTAGGCAACGTCTGGGAGGTAATTCTTCAGAGCAATTCAAAAATTTAGTATATCAAATCAAGCATTTTTAATCTGGTTTTGATGCAAAACCAAACGAAGATCGGCAAAACTGAACTAAAAACCCTTGACTTTGGACTCCCTATGCTGTTAAAGCATTGCAAGCAGAAGAGACACCAATCCTTATAGTAAATGTACCCGGAACGGAATTGTCCCGCGCTGCGTCACATCAAACCGTGTAAAAAGGGTAAAATGGTACGTAACTAAGTGTGAAGCAGCCAAGAATAAAAGAAGTCAGTCGTATTGGCGGCTGCCCGGATGGTTGTGCCGGAACACAAAAGATCCCGAACCATGCTACTCACAGGCGCCACAGATGAAGCATTCTTATGAAACCTATTTCAGAATGTGAAATAAAGAATACAGCCAACTCTCTAAAAAACATATCTACTAGGATAGACGAGGATAGGCGAGCCGAGCCGCTAAATTGTATATGAAGTTAGAAATATTTGCTATGAAATCGCACAAAAACACTTGCTTTAATTGTTTGTAGATAAAATGACTTATTGTAAATTGAATTATTATTTTAAAATGCATCATATGCATACTTATTTTTGGTTAGAAATATACTACTAAGATATAAAAATGTATCTCAACATATGTGAACCTTCACAATTAATAATATCTGTATTTTCCACACCTGGTTTCCAGCAGATAAGCCTCGGGCCTGGCTGGTGCCGGTACATAAAAGGAAGGAACTGTAGATTTGATGAATAAACTAAATAAATAAATAAGAAAACTATTCCAGAATACCACAAAGTAATACCGGTTTATGACTGAAGGAGATGAAAAGTTATTTAAAATTAACGACCCATTTGTTTAGAAGCGAAGAGACGAGGCTTCGGGACTCGAAAGTCTACCCGACATGCAATCGCTACTCGGCACCAGGTTTCGATTGCGTCCAGCCCAATACTCTACTCGCCAAATTAAATCATTTGCAAGAGGCATAGCGAATGTTTCAAATAACTAACACTACCAATGTTCGTCAATATTGGAGTTCCACAAGGCTCAGTATCGGGACCACTGCTGTTTTTAATTGAAGAGATGAATTATCTAACTAACTAACCAAAAAATTATCATAAGCCTAGCACATTGTGAAGAAGGCGTTGACTGCGAGGTCGGTACAGATAGCTGCAGCGATGAAGATTTTCACATTCTTTGATTTGTTACCGAATATTTTTGTCAATAACATTTTTTTTGCATTTAAATCTTTTATCAATCGAAGAGGTCAACGGAAGAAGTCGTTAACTAACTAAAATTCCAAGATAAAAAAATTTAAAACCTCAAATATTTTTATGTCATTATTCAATAAGTTGTATTAAGTTAACCATTACCTTAAAGTGCTTTATAAAATAAAAGATTGCGGAAAAAGGTGAACTATTTTTTTTGTCGATAAATCAAAATTTAAAAAAAAAAGATTAACGCAATTGTAATGTAATAAACTAGGAATTTAAAAACAAGTGTAATTTTTAAAATAAAATGTCTAAGGCAAGTCGTTTTAAACTTTTCTTGTAATTTTAAGCTTAAAATAAATTATTCTGTTGAAATAAGCAACGATGTCATGTTTTTGTGTGTCTAAAGCGACGCAATAAAAACTAAATTGGCACATCGTCGGGTTTTATCAGTTTATTACGCTCCTGCGGAGTCTCACCTTCGGTGCGGAGTGCTTCTCGAAGAGCTATCCGAGCATTCACAGGCGTTGGTGCGGCAGAATCCTGAAGATCATACTTCAAATCGCTCGGCGTACGAACGGTGTGTGGAACTTGGGTACGGAAGCCCTGTGCGAATTTCTCCGAAATAAGAAAGACGTTTCGACCCACGAATCGATCCCGTGCTGCAAAATATTGTAATACAAGCGCATATATTTTAACGGGCCGTCAGTGACATCAATTCAAGAAAGCTATCAAAATGGGATCAGGGTAGGGTCAAGGCGTAGGACTATTGGCCCAAAGGTCGCGGGCTCGAATTCAATTCGCACACGGTCATACCATTTTTAACGATTCATTACCATCTCCCCTGACTCTAGTACAGGCACATTTGGCCTAGTTTAGTAGAGCCCAGATGTTAAATTACTCTTGTATTAATTTTTTTGGATAAACTGAAAAACAAATAATTATAAAGAGCATTTCAAATATAAACCACAGCGGCGGCACCGCACTCAACCAAATCGTGAAAAATTTGGGGGCCCCGGAGGGCCCAGGAATGGGGTATGGAATAGTTGAAGGGGGGGTGGAGAGGGACAAGAGGGAAAATGCGGGATCGGATAGGGAATGGTTATGGCCGGGTGGAGTACGGGTCGTGCGACAGGTTCGCAGCACTCGGCGCTGCGTGCAGACTGGAACGGGCCTGCGGGCGGAGGCGGTTCGATGGCCGGCGTGTTCTGAAGTCAAATCGGTTCGGTGAAAGGTTAACTCGGCGATTCGAAGGGTTTGCGTGTCACCGAGCGCTGTCCTCAATCTCCGGCGAGAGCATCTCCATCCGTCCGTCCGTGGACACAGTAGCACTAGTCTATTTCATCAGTTTCTCAATCACATTATAAAAGCACATTGGCCACTATACAAAGATCACGTTCTGCATAAGCTAAACATAAAATGCTAGAACCGAAGAATCGAGTCCTCATTTTAAGATTAATTACATTTACAAATTTATTTCTTATTTTGTAAAACAAATTGCAAACTGGCGACGGTGGCGACGACCGCGCTAGGAAAACAAACAGTACTTTTACCATAATACAATACAATATCAAGTCAAGTGCTGACAAATTATGAACAGTCGAGACGAACGAGCGACGATTCCTTTTAAAATTCTCGCATTCGTCTCGTCCGACTTTACTGAACGCCTTTTAAACATATCATTCCTAATTTAGTAAAAGACGGGCGATGCGGCAAAATGCATAAAATAAAAAATTTCCTCGCAACGTGCCTCAAATGGCAGGCCGGCGCTACACCTTCAGTTAAATCCACCGTTGCCTCGCTGCGATCGCATTCAATATTAAAAATACAATTAATGCGAGTCATATTTACATCACAACTAACTCTTCGCAGCGCAATGCGACCGCAGCCGAGGCCGAAGACATTTGCGGCATCGCCAGAATTATTTAAAAAAGTTGCCAAAGTTGTTATTGAAAACTGAATTGATAATTTAGCTCTCGCTGGCCGTCCGGAGCGCCTCAGACTCTCCGGAGCGAGCCATCTCCTTCATACACTTATTTTTTTTTTAGATTTTTTAATTATAAATATAACATTTCAGTTAAAACATAATGAGATGGATTTGTACGTTACAGTTTGTAGTTCTTCATTACATATATATTTACGTTTTTTATGCATATATATATATATATTATATCGTATTAACAATATATCCTATTTTTAATAAACTCGTTGAGTCTAGAATTAGAAAAGAATCCGCCGATCCCATCCATCCGTTACAAAAATAAAGCCCCGTTTCTAAATCCAATAAAAAAAATTGTTACTCTTATTAAATGTTTGAATATTTACAAATGTCTTCCGTGGCACGAGGCACGGCGGCCACTCGCTCGCTCATTTAAAGCATTTCCAAATCAGTCTAGCGCTCCGAGTGGGCCGCCAGGCCTCTACTAACTACCGTAGACTAAGATAAGTGGGGAACGGATCCAATTCGATACAATGCAAGTCCCCATTCGCAAAACTGCACTATGCTAGTGTCAAATGTTAAAAACATTTACCAAAATTTCAGACAATTTCGAGTGTTTTGTATCGGAGACATATCATTCTAAGAAAAACCACGGACGGCAGTCGGAACTGCCACCAGGCCCCAGCAGCGCATGACTCAAATAACTGAACTCAAACTAAATTCGTTAGATAATTTATTTCAAATGGAACATTATTAAAGAAACTCATTTAGTTGGCCAAATTAGGAACGAGCAAAATGAGTGGTTGATATTTTCAATACAAAACACCCGAATCACAAGTTATAGGTTAGACATTATTTAGTTGCGAGACGGTCGAACGTTGACAAGGCCTTACAATAAGATTACGATTTATATCATTATCACAGATCGATGCGATATCAACGCATTTGACGGGACAAAAGTTAAAACAGGTACGAGAGACGAGGAGTCTCAATACTGGAATACGGCCTAACGACTAAGCGGCGGCCTCGCAACGTTCGGGGCCCCGGGCGCCGGCGCGGAGGGCGCGCGGAGGGGCCCGCAGGGGCCCGTCCGCCGGGCGCCGGATGGTTCGGCGATCGTTTATCAATTTAATCAACGCTCGCGACTGCAAGGGGCCGACGGCGCCCCACAAAATATAATCCAAAATGTGTAACATACCCTAACTAAAACCATGTCGGACACAATAGGTCGGCTCGAAGCCGCGCGGGGGCGGGGGACCCGCCGGGGCCGGGGGCTCCGCAGGAGTCCCGGGGCGCCCGGCGCGACCCTCGGCTCGCGCTCAAAACGAACATATCCGAAAGACGGATATGTCAAAAAAAAAAAACAAATTTCACTTTTAACACTCGAAATATCTAAAAATTAAAAAAGACAAGAATGCAACGTCCTTTTTATCCTACGAACTAATCGATTTTAGAAAAGGTCCGCGATTAGGCGCGCACATTGAGAAGCAGCTTCAGGCCCCTGGAGAAGTCGTGGGGCGCCAAGGCGGACAGGGCGGGGGCCCTCAGTCGCGTCCAGTGTGACGGGGGCCGCGGCAGCGCGGCGGGCGCCGGCGCTGCGCCCCACTTGCCGCCCGCGAACTTGTCTCGGTGGGGCGCCGATGGCAGCCCCGCGGCGCCCCGCAGCCGCCCCCGCCGCACTCCACCGCCCTGCGCGGCTCCGGACTGAGTCATGTCCCGTCTCGCACTCGGCTGTCGCCGACACTAACTCGTCGAGATGTCTTCGTTCGCGCGCCTTCGGTCGCTCGGCGGCATGCCCTGCGGCCACGCAACCCTCGCACGACTCCCGCTCCGTCCTCGAACCGAGTCTCGCAGACAAACGATTACGGACCTCGACCGCAACCGATTCCCACCGCAGCGCCGGGGACGCCGCCGACTCAGCCGAGATCGCCGGCCGAGCGAATCGAATCGCCGCCTCGACTGCGATTCCTCTTCTCTTGGTTTCCTCAAAATGGCGGCCGCACATCGGCAAACAAAGGAACTTTCGCTGCGTCCGATTGGCGACGCGACGCGACGCGCGGCGGGCAATTCGCTTCGGTCGGCTGCGAAACTGCGAAACGCGCGCTTCTGATCGAAATGATTTTCACACAGCAGATGATTTGCGAAGACACGACAACCTGCTGACTTTGAAAATTGATTTGTTTACCGCACTGCGAGCGCCAGCAGCCGAGTCCGCCCTCTCGAAGCTCCAAACAAGAAATGATGTTCAGCTCTCTCTCTATATCGCTCTCGCTCGCTCTGCAGCGTCACTGCGCACAAGCCGTCCCGCAACTGCGCACATCGATAATGACGTCCGACGCACACACGCACACACGCAACAGCGACGAACCACTACATACATAATAGAATCTTGTAAAAAAACAACGAAGCCAACATCGAACCAAACCTATTCATTTTCGTATGTTTAGGGATGGGCAGATAATAATAGGTAAAAGAATAAGGTGTACTACCCAATCCTAGTCGTTATTTGTCAGAATGTTTCAAAAATAGAGAAAAACTATGTTTTTTTCGACATTTATAACACATACATAGGTACGTACGTTAAAAATGTAACATATAAAGTAAAATACTTCTATCGTACTATATAGGTACCTATCTACTTTAGGACCTAACAATAAAATGGTATCAGAAGATCAAAAAGAATGGTAAAATTACTGCCCTTCCCCTCCTTTACCATTTTTTCGAATTATTTATCTCTTTTAATAATTTCTTTCGCTCTCTCAGAGAGCATCGCCCTTCCCAACGCGGTTTCTTCTCGGGTACCAAAATATCCAAGCAGTCGGCAAACCGGATTCATATTGAGCATAAGTACGGGCTACTTCAATCGCAGCCGCCCCTCCCTCCTTCGCGAAGGTAGGCTTCGAACATCAACGTCAATCACTCATAATATGGTCAGAAATGGCTTAAAGTATGTACTTAACAGCTTACGAAAGCGAGCCAGCGCCCTCTGTAATCTGCCGCCCTACTGGCAAATCCAGGACTGGCGGTCTGCGATTCCGCCATAATGACGTTTACCCCCTTTCTTCCATGGCAAGCATAATGTTGGCGAAAAACCAAATAACTATAATTTCGTGCTTATTGTGTTATTTTATACTTTTTAATTTTTATTTAAAAAAAAATAGTTTTAATTTAAATATTAAACAGTGAGCTATTGATCAAGTAAAATAAAAAAAAAACAGTAGGTGAAAATCTAAACCATATAGGTAATAACAAAAACAAATTGAATTCCAGTCGGCCGGATTTCACATCTATCCCCGACAGCGTGCTAACTATTCCGGGGCGCTATGGCTATAGTGAAATACAGAAACAATAGACAATTTGAGCTATCCTTGCAGGATATTGCAACTAATTGATGTAGGTATGCCACGGCTAGTATAAAATGTGTTTGGGAACCAAACAAAAAGTATACCTGCGGCCCTAAATTTGAAAGTATTAAGGTTTACTCTCGCATACCTATACAATTAATTAAAAGGTACGATTAGGGCTTTTTTAGGGCTTAATTTAGGGCAGCTCTTTTAGGATTTTGATCTATATCGACAATCAAACATTAATCAGAGAAAAATGTTTCCCGATTACGAGAAAAACGACTTCAAAATTAAATAGAAATCACGTTAGCGAGAGCGGTCAGTGACCCCCGAGTGCGCGACTCGTGAAGCACGTCGAGGAAAAAAAGTTTTTTAATAATATTATTATTTTAGTACGATTTTTTTTCGAAATTATAGTGAGACTGGTTTAGTTATCGATATAGGTCAACCTCTTAAAAAGAGTGCTCTACATTTATAAACAGCCACTATAATAGGTTAAGTAACGCGAATAATTTAAAAGGGTATTTTGAATAGTTCATACTTATTACGAGGTATTAGCTACTTAGCTAATACCTCGGTAACAGGTGCGGCGCATCGCTACGCCGGCGAACGCGATCGTCGCCTCGGCGCTGAGCCACGGAATGGGAAGTAACCCGTTCTATGTGTAGCTAGCTATAGCTATAGCTATAGCTATTAGCTGTCGCGTGGCTACTGCCTGCTAGTGCTACACATATACTCGTATTCGGTGACTGTTCACTAGTTCTTTTCTCCCGCTCGCACCTGAGTCCTCAACGGCGCTTGTCTCGTACACACAACAACTTTGTTAGACAATATTCAAGATATCAGCAGTACAATTCGAGAGTTTCCAATAAATCTATTAGAAAATAGTTCAATGGGAACAACTTTCGATGTTATAATAATATGTATTTGACGTTCGTTATTTCATAGACAATGGAAAGATATAAATATTAAAAAACGTTATAATGTCGAGACATACAACATTTATGAATATTTAAATTGACCCAATGGCATTACATTTTGACGTTGAATAAATATTTAAAGGAACAACAAACCATTACTTTAACCTATAATAGTTTTATTTATTTAACATAGAGTTTGTTGTATTTTAACGAACCGTTTGCGATTAATAACCGATGGACCATTTTCTTTTATAACACACTTGTTCGTAAATAAAGTTTACTACTTCTAATCCGCTCGATAACTTGACTTTAATGAATGGAAAAAAGGTCTAATATTTATAAAACCGGCCTTAAGTCATTTAAGTTTAAACACGAGTTTCGTTCCAAATAACATTTGATATAATGTTTATAAATTATTTTAATTAGTGAACGTTTTATTGTCAGATGATGAAATATAATACTGAAATATTTAGCTAATAATTTACTGACTATATTGCTTTTATAAAGAAATGATTTGACATATGGTTGGCAATCTCTGTACATTTATTTTTTTCTCTTATGAATTACTTTAATATTTAGTAATATAATATTGTTATAATTATAAATGTACTGACCCTGTATTGCTTTTAATATACATTTAATTAAAATAAATGTTTTGATATATTGTTGTCAAATATAAAGACTGCTGTCTGTCACACGTTGATATTAAATGTATTACAAACTTTGACAAATACCTACCTATAAATAGATAGATATAAATAGATACCTCCCAACGATCTTTTAAAACTTAAAAAATCGTTGTACCTACCTATATTGTTTAAAAAAACGTACGTATTTATATCTATCTATCTATCTTTGTGTTTAAAATATTGTTCCCTATATTTATCATATATCAGCCAGCCACAATATGATTATTAAAGTTTTCTTTCGTAGCTATTTTACATCCATAATCTGGCAGCACTGTAAACATCTGTCAAAATGACGTTTCTTGACAACGCCTTTGAACGAGGCTCTAAAGTGTTAACTAAAACAATTGATAATAACTGCATGTGGCATTCTTTGTTTTAATTTGTGTGTTCAAATGTTAAAATGTACAAAAACGTTACTATTTGTCAATAATGACGTTTAGGTAGATAGTTAGACCAATCTGCCAACATACGATCAACCTGCCCAATTATACTTAAACACCAAATATGGAAAGAAACGAAAATAAAACTTCTATTAAAATAGAACAAATTGATGACCATATCAGCAATAAACATGAGGAAGCCATTGATTGCAATTCATTCGACTCTCGTTTTGACGGCAAACAAACGCCATCATGCAAGCATATTCTTGAAACCTCATTAAATCCCACTCGTTTTGGTAAAAGATGCGATTGTGTCCAAAAAGAAATGATAAAAACTGAGGATTGTGATTATTTTGAAGAACAAAATACCAAATTTATTAAATTAGAAACAAATATGTCGAGTTTCCAACATTGTGTTAAAGCAGAATCAAATTTAAAATTTTATCGTCCGACTCCACAAAACATGATAATTCCCACTTTAATATTGAAGAAAATCGATTTTACTTGTAACAGTTGCAAGTGTACCCTCGATAAAAGTTGTTTTATAAATATAGGGTTAAATAATCAAACTGAATCATATTTAATATGTTTGGATTGTAAAGAAAAACGAAAAAATCGTTCAAAATTAACATTTTATCGTACCAAAAAACGGTTTGAATTAAAATATGATGTATGTTCAGGTAAATCACGTTTACGCACTTCAGTACATCAAAAAATAACACAATTTAAATGCAGTGAGTGCGAATATACAAGTCCACGTAAAGCAAATTTACAAACCCATATCGACGCAGTTCATCGGAAAATTATAAAATTTAAATGCAGTGAGTGCAATCACAAATACTCACGTAAAGCACATTTACAGACCCATATCGAAGTAGTTCATCGGAAAATTAAGAAATTTACATGCAGTGAGTGCGAATACACGAATGCTTATAAATACCTCTTACAGAACCATATCGATATAGTTCATCAGAAAATTATAAAATTTAAATGCAGTGAGTGCAATCACAAATACTCACGTAAAGCACATTTACAGAGACATATCGATGTAGTTCATCGGAAAATTAAGAAATTTAAATGCAGTGAGTGCAATCACACATTCTCAAGCAAAGCAAATTTACAGACCCATATCAACGTAGTTCATCGGAAAATTAAGAAATTTAAATGCAGTGAGTGCAATCACACGTGCTCAGTTAAAGCATATTTACAGACCCATATCGACGTAGTTCATCGGAAAATTAAGAAATTTACATGCAGTGAGTGCGAATACACGACTGCATATAAGCAACAATTACAGAACCATATCGATATAGTTCATCAGAAAATTAAGAAATTTAAATGCAGTGAGTGCAATCACAAATACTCAAGTAAAGCACATTTACAGACCCATATCGACGTAGTTCATCGAAAAATTAAGAAATTTACATGCAGTGAGTGCGAATACACGACTGCATATAAGAAACTTTTACAGAACCATATCGATATAGTTCATCGGAAAATTATAAAATTTAAATGCAGTGAGTGCAATCACAAATACTCAAGTAAAGCACATTTACAGACCCATATCGACGTAGTTCATCGAAAAATTAAGAAATTTACATGCAGTGAGTGCGAATACACGACTGCATATAAGAAACTTTTACAGAACCATATCGATATAGTTCATAGGAATATTATAAAATTTAAATGCAGTGAGTGCAATCACAAATACTCACGTAAAGCACATTTACAGACCCATATCGAAGTAGTTCATCGGAAAATTAAGAAATTTACATGCAGTGAGTGCGAATACACGAATGCTTATAAATACCTCTTACAGAACCATATCGATATAGTTCATCAGAAAATTATAAAATTTAAATGCAGTGAGTGCAATCACAAATACTCACGTAAAGCACATTTACAGAGACATATCGACGTAGTTCATCGAAAAATTAAGAAATTTACATGCAGTGAGTGCGAATACACGACTGCATATAAGAAACTTTTACAGAACCATATCGATATAGTTCATCGGAAAATTAAGAAATTTAAATGCAGTGAGTGCAATCACACATTCTCAAGCAAAGCAAATTTACAGACCCATATCAACGTAGTTCATCGGAAAATTAAGAAATTTAAATGCAGTGAGTGCAATCACACGTGCTCAGTTAAAGCATATTTACAGACCCATATCGACGTAGTTCATCGGAAAATTAAGAAATTTACATGCAGTGAGTGCGAATATACGACTGCATATAAGCAACAATTACAGAACCATATCGATATAGTTCATCAGAAAATTAAGAAATTTAAATGCAGTGAGTGCAATCACAAATACTCAAGTAAAGCACATTTACAGACCCATATCGACGTAGTTCATCGAAAAATTAAGAAATTTACATGCAGTGAGTGCGAATACACGACTGCATATAAGAAACTTTTACAGAACCATATCGATATAGTTCATCGGAAAATTATAAAATTTAAATGCAGTGAGTGCAATCACAAATACTCAAGTAAAGCACATTTACAGACCCATATCGACGTAGTTCATCGAAAAATTAAGAAATTTACATGCAGTGAGTGCGAATACACGACTGCATATAAGAAACTTTTACAGAACCATATCGATATAGTTCATAGGAAAATTATAAAATTTAAATGCAGTGAGTGCAATCACACGTGCTCACTTAAAGCAAATTTACAGACCCATATCAACGTAGTTCATCGGAAAATTAAGAAATTTACATGCAGTGAGTGCGAATACACGACTGCATATAAGCAACAATTACAGAACCATATCGATATAGTTCATCAGAAAATTAAAATATTTAAATGCAGTGAGTGCAATCACACGTGCTCACTTAAAGCATATTTACAGAGACATATCGATGTAGTTCATCGGAAAAATTAAGAAATTTAAATGCAGTGAGTGTGAATACACGATTGCATATAAGCAACAATTACAGAACCATATCTATGCAGTTCATCAAAAATAAGAAAATTTTAAATACAGCGAATAAGAAAACACGAATGCATTTATAAACCGATTTCAGTACTATATCGATATAATTCATGGAAAAAATAGAAATTTTAAATGTAGTGAGTGCGAACCGAATACTTCACCTAAAGTATATTTACAAAACCATATCGTATTTCATAATAAAACATTTAAATGCAATAAGTGCATATAAGCAACTGTTACAGTATCATTATAGATACAGCCATCGTATAGTTAGGTATATATTTTAAATATTGCTAGTGCGATACCAGTCGATACAAAAAAGTAAAGGACCAGTGTAATAGTTAAAGTTCAGTTAAATCAATGTCAAAAAGTTAATTATAATTACTTTTGTCTATATTTTATATGTATAAGTTATCTATAAGTATCATTTCAGCTATATCATAAATCAATATTATTTATTATAAGTAATGTTGAATATATTTTTTGCATAAATGTATTATTGATGTTACATTTGGGCTGCGTCTAGCGTAGGGTAGGATAAATAATTGAAGACTTGGTTATCCTATGTTTGATTTCTTTGAGTTAGGTCACCAAAAATTATGTTAGGGTTGTTAGGGATTATGTTAGTTGACCTTAACTTCTAACATTTATGAAAAATTGAACAGTTAAAACGTATTTCTTTAACATAAAACAGGCAGAATTTAATGCACAGATCTTTAGTTGTTTTTGTTTAGTTTTTAGGTTGTAGGCTTAATTTGAAACGGTTCTGTTTTGTAATTTTTTTTTTATTTTATTATTTTTTAAAACATATCTTACTGTTTAGCGTCACGTTAGAGGGCAGTAGTCTATATTTATTATGTATTCACAAAAGCGCTGCTTCTGAACCTCTGTTCACGATCCGTTAACCAAATAGCCCACAATAGTTTACTTTTACTATACGATTCAGAAAGCAGTTTTCCCCGGAATTAGTTATTCACGTGGGATTTGCCAAGATTCGACGATTTATGTATGAAAAATATTTTTCAAACTTTTGTTAATAATTATTCAAATATTTTGGTATAGAAAAATCATTTTCCCGCAAACATAAATAAATCTCCAGCGCCTTTTATAATAAGAAATAATATTTGCCAAATTTTAACAATAATGTTTTAAATTGGAAAAAGCATTTTTATGAAGAAGAATTTTGTAATATTTCCTAGATTTTTCGTTCTAATATTTAAGCTGTTTTTTGTCATTAGCGATTCGATTGTAACTTATTTTAGTTTTGAATCTTATTTTATAAATAAATGCATAAATTCAATATTTAGTTTTATTTTATTACTAATGTTAAATATATAAGTTATCAACTTATAAAGTAACGAGAGGATTATTTTCCTAATAATTTAGATAAGACTTCCCAACTCCGACCACGTTTTTGTCGAAAAATGTTTTTTTAAAAGCACCAAATTAGGCCAAAAACATATTTTTTTTTTGATGCATTTCTAAAACTTCATCACAATTTCTGAGAAAAAGTAAACCTTTTGTGATAATATTATACGGTTCTTGTAATAGGCACGACAGCCGATTGACGTGGCCAATGGTAGCCGCTTATAAAAAAGATAATTTGCACCAGTGCTTTAATTAGAATAATAAACTTGTGTTTGGATTATTTTTTTTATATAATTTCTTATAATAGTGAACTTAAGCACCTCATTAAGTCTATTTATATGTATTAATTCATTATTTGTATAGCACTATAATTTTGTAATCAGACATCTTAATGCAAAATGACCTAAACTCAGACACTGACATTAGATTTGTTTGTTTAACCATCTCTAACCTAACCTAAAATAATTAACTCGTATTATGTCCACATAGTTTCTTTTTGTGGGTTCAGGATAACCAGTCCGCTGGTGTCAGTAATCTAAGCTAACGGATACTATTGTATTGTATTAGAACTAATGTAATATGTGCGAGAAATATTTGCCAATCTCGTTGCAAGCGACGCCATGACGACGAAGCAGTTATTTTGTAACCGTTTAAGTATTAGGCTATTTTGAAATGGCTATTTTTGATTATTAGGCTAAGTTAGTTTTGATGAATGTGAGCGTTGCAGTTGAGTCGCAGCTCAGAACAGTGCAAAAACGACCCCCACTGCCTGAACGCATGCGCAGAGGTCTGCCAATACGTGCTTATTAACAACACCGACAACCGGTTCCGTCTTCGATTACATGATTCGGAAATGCTTCTGGATCAATTTGAACTCAACAACAAAACTACACAAATTTGTGTTACAAATTAAAACTAATTATATTGCGTTATTCATTATTAGCTAAACATTTAATTGTTATTTTTTTGAGAATTTTTTAAATTATATTTGATTAGCTTTTTATATTTTATTTTATTTATTTTTTTCAAAATTTCAGGCGCTCACATCAATTTTTGTAAGTTTATTTTGTATTTTTTTATATGTGTAACTTTTTCTACACTGTTTTGAATTTTAAAACCTCAAGTTTCCCACCCCTATGGCCAATGGTCGGTGCTATAAATAGGTTTACTTTCCGACCATTTCTCATAAAATAGTAAAACTAAAGGATATGGGCGGAAGTTATTATGGAACTAAACATATTTATCTAGTTAAATGTGTAGATCACGACAATAGTAAAAAACGGTGTGGCAAATCATTTTAAAAAAGATTAATACAAAAATCAATGAATTATTCACAGTAAAATTTTATGTTATTTACAACACTTCCACGTTATCACACATTCCATGTAACGTGTTGAGATTATCGGAGATTCTAAGCGTATTTGGGAATACTTATAGAAAATGGGCCTAAATTTCAGAAATATTTGCGAAGATGCATACAATTTAGCCAGCGGCGTATTTGACAGACGGGCATATCGCTTTGTTATTCTCTAACTACAATGTTGTTTATATTATATCTTCTTAATTATAATTTGCCACATTTTTTTTTACTTTTAATGTGTTTTTCATATTAAAATATCTATCATATATTAATTTTTTATAAAACAGTTTCGCCCATAATCTTTAGATATTCCAAACTTAAGTATGTTCTAATTTGTGGATTTAATATTTTACATTTAATAACGTTCTACAAATTGTTTCCTGTTGTTGTTTTTGTCAAAAAAAAATAATAATCTAACGCTAAATTTATGATCTTCTAACAAAAAGGTTGTTGATATGCTAAGCTTTAAAACGTCGGCGATACTTTTATTATTCTTCTAAAAACTTCTAAAAACACAAAGAAGGCGCTTTTGTCGGAAGCAATGGCGTCGCTCGGTCGGCAAAACAGTCATTGTCATTGTCAATTCGTACTGCGCTAAATATGTCAAAATCTTTAGAAAACTTCAAAATTACATATAATTAACTAATGTATCGATTAAAATAAATTGCAAACTTTCCAGGTAATATAAAATCAGCATCAGCACTGCTCAAATCGTCGTGAATTTAAAGTATTTCGACGCAGCGACTGGTCGGGATTCCAGTGAGAGGTTAGGTTAGGTTATATTAGGTGCGAAACATCCAAAAGTCCCACATAATTGAGAACGAGCCTAAAATGAAAGAAGGTCGAGAACAAAGTCAACTTATTTCAATTAGAATTTGATGACAAGGCAAGGAAGAAACTACAAATAAACGAACCATACGTTGGCAGCAACCGAGTTGCGTAACTTGTTATGCTCGTTTCAGTTTTGCCGATAAGTGGCGGCGCTTATTTATGAAAACACGCCCGTTTATCACATGATGACGTCATTTTTACGCTTTTGAGTGCGGAAAGTTCCAGATTGGCTTAATGTTTGCATTCGATAAAACGCAATGTTTTCAAATTGTTATCTGTTTGTTTGAGGTGTCTGATTAGATTAGACGGGGCGGCGGGGGACCGTAAGCTGGGTTTGGCAGCTGGTGGCGATCTCCTTTGTTGCAACCCACGTTTAAATACAGTTTTTGCTACCGGGAAAGTGAGTAGAAATGGGAAATCTCGCACTGTTATAGGGAGCAAAGAATGGAAAGCGACTATTGTCATTCTTCCTAAATAATCGTTCTATTTTAGCAGAATTTTGACCGAGCAAATTTGGCTTAATAAGTTTGGAGCTAAAATGACTCGTTCAAGATGGGACATTCATCTTGTTGCACTATCAAATATCTACTGACACTGCGAGATAGGAACCCATACTAATGCTCAGTGTTATGGCTAGTCGGTTGGTCTAAGGGTTTGTAAGCCCACTGTCAATTTTAGGAGGTTCTCCACAATTATATTTGTCTTTTTTTAAAGAGTAGATACTTTAGATTCCCATGATTAATAGTGATAACAAAAAATAAGATTTTGGAGCAACTATTATCATTCTCATAACCAGAGCACCCCAGTTGAGCACTGGACAAAGGTACGGGCTCACTCGTTAGGGTAATCGCTTATCTTTGTCAGGAAATAATAAATAAAAAACAATTTATACCACACTTGACCATAAACCGCCACTTGAATATTTATTCATAAATGGCAGGAAGGCAGGTCGCTAAACTCCATCCAAATCTAAGACGATCACTGGAAGGTCCATTCTGTAGGGTTGGCGACGGCAATTTGAGCGACGGGGCCAGCCAGGGACAGGTAAAAATAGGAGATCCACGATCCAAACCAATCAGGTGGGAATTACACTGACGCTCTCGCTGCATGAACCCTCGCCTGCCTCGTGCCTTTCTATTTCTCCCATTATTGTTTCTGAAATGTCATCCTAACAATGAGACAGGCAACGGTGTCGGCCTATACTCTAATTTCCTCTCGTAATATTTGCCGAATCCCAACGCTTAGATTATAAAGGGAAGGTTTTAGAGGGAATGTCGTGACACACAGCCAAACTTACTTATTTATGTTTTGACAGAATTTTCCTGCTGAATTTAAGTAAATATGGCCAGATTGTATAACAGCAAGAAAGGGCTTCTTTTTTTTTTTGACAAATAACCTTTTTCCTTTGAACTGCCAAGTTAAGAAACTAAAATGAACAAAAACCTTCCTTACCAATCATTCAAAAACAAAACACACCCCCTTTCCCGAACGGCAAACACACGCAGCACTTTGCAGGGGGTAAATTTGTCCGGATGGGGTAATAAAAGTAAAACGACATTTTCCGCCGACGTATAAATTTATTTGAAAACGTTATATTTCTGTACTAAACCTAATGCAATAGACATTATACAATAGTTCGTGGTTATACAAATATTAATGTAACATTTTGTACGATCGAAATAAACTAAATATATTTTGTCATTACATTGAAATGCCAATCTAACAAAGCGATCATCAAAAAAATGTTTCACCATTTAAAATATAATATATACAGATGTAAAAATGCTACACTACAAAACTACTACGATACGAGATTAAATTAATTCTTACGCATCGGATGTGCGACGTGGGCAAAATGAAACGCGGGGTAAATAAGGCGACAAAGATGCACCTCGTCAGCCCGGCCGAGCAACTCAACCATTGCTCAATTCACTTTGAGTAAATCTTCGACGGAGATGAAAGTGAAATTGGTACATTAACACATTTAGCTCCGTGCGTCAAACGCCCGGACCACACGTTGCCGCCCGATCGGCGAAGTTCGTTGACCGAACGGAGTATCCCACGCAGGGCTGACACCCGTTTTTTAGTTTAAGTTATTATTTATTATAATTGGCTAACAATATGTACAAAACTTTGAAAATATTTGTTTTTTATATTTAATATTATATTGAAATAGCTTTTGTAAATAAAACTCGAATTATTTGCCACCAAATCCGTCAAAATCAAAAATAAACGTGAAAACTGAACTAAAATGAAAAAAAGAAACGATTAGTCATGAGTTCAGGTATACGCGACATGGCACGCTTTTAAATATTGTTGGAAATGCATTAAGATGGTGGCGGTTTTACACAGAAACAGCATCCGTCGTATATGGCGAATACGGGGTAGACCGTTATCGGAGCTGAGTGCGTTAAAACGACATTATACTGTTTTTATTAAATTCAACTTCGTGTGAAATTTTAAGACACATTTCTTAAACAACTTGTAGGGACCACCAACACCCAACAGGCGTTCACGTGGAACTATGCGATAGGGGAGGCCTCGCATTTCTTTCTCCCGTACCTCGCACCCCCTGAAGGCGTTAGGACCAGAAAAACGACCCATTTGCTGATAAAATTATAAGAAAACCTAAAAGTCATTCCTGAAAGTGTCAATTTTATAAATATTCTTTTAGTCGGCCTGGTGTCTTCCGCAACGCCTACAGATTTTGACTGTCGCCCATATCACCGACTAGAAGATGTCAATTTTGTTGTCAATGGCGTAAAAAGTTACTCGTATACCTGAGATTCACCCCTTCATCTCGTCGTAATTAAAAACCCACCTTTTAAATTGAAATAACTAATAGAAAAGGATGGCGAAAGAATCAGGCACTCCGGCCACATTCCGGAAGACAGAGGACTGATCGGGAAGCAAAGAAACCCAAAATATCTCAATGTTCCCGTCACGCTTGCACGGCAGAGTTCCACCTAACTAAGCAAGGACGTAGTTTACCGTAATACCTATATTTATCACTAGCGCATATACGTATTTTATACAAGCGCGTGCTACTGGACAGCTGACGACAGAATCTGCAGCGTGAGCATGTTCACATTGTCACTGACGGGTTTCCCGCGTCTTGCTCGCGCAACGCGCCGACGCCGCCCGCTCGGGGACAGCGTGGCAAATACTTGATTTCTCAGCTCGCAGGCCGGCTGACGCCGCGCCTACATCGATACGATCGTGGTTGCGGCGGGAGCGTTTGGCATCGACATGACCGTGTACGCGACGTCGTAGTCGCCGTTCGCATTGTCCGACGTGGCCGAGCAATCACCGCCGTCCGCCGGTGCCGAACCGTACTTTTCATGAACCTGTAAAGGAATAAAATAGCCAATTTATAAGCAATATTAAAAACGATTCTATTAAATTAATCCAGAGTGATCAAGCATTCTTGAAGGGAGTGACACGGTGGCCTCAAATCTACATAGTCTAATCATTATTTCTGTATCATTTATTTATCTTTATTTAGTATCAAAGTTATTATTATTTTTCCTTATATAATTTTTGACAACTATTCAAGCTTTAAATACTGTTAACAAATGGGGTTTGCGTGAATCATTTTTTGGGCGTCTACTATTTGTACTATCTAAAGCCTCTGTAAAGGGTATTCCAGGACCATTCCCGAAGACTTAAGGGGAGTTTAAGCTCCCTATTACGTGTAAGAAATTGTATAAAAACTGCAAAAATAATTCATGCTGTATTTATGTAAATTCCATTTTTGGTGGCAGGTGCTCGGCAAGGCCGGTAAATGAACCGGTGCGGCGCGGCCTCGCTAGCGACCGAACTTACGACAAATGCGATTTCATATTATCACGTAAAGTTTACGAATGTTTTATTCGTAAACCAGGATGAGTTTTAATATGTTAAAACAAATCATGTGTTTCATGGTATTAAATAAATCGTTCTGCAAAATGATATTCCCTATAAAGCAGTCAATTGGCTCTGCGATTTCGAATATTATTAACAATGTATTTAAAAATTCGTGACTTTTCGTGAATATTGTTAAATGATTCTTGTAATAGGTATTCCGATGCCGCACTGATCGACAATGGCCTTGACACCGTTGCGGCGTACGACGACAGCTGAGCGCTCACAATAGACATTATTACATGATTTTTTTACTATTATCAAGTAAAGTAACCATGATGAATTTTGATTTAGCATCCTAACAAATAGCACTAGAAATCGCAGGACCGATTGGCTGTTTGGTTTATAGGGAACGGTCTTGGGACACGCCGTATAATTTCTTTTGGGACTTTTGCTAGAAGTGGCGCCACCTTCATGTGTCCCTTGAGCGTGCACTTCTGCGTGAACGCCCGCCCGCAGACGCCGCACACGAAGCGCTTGTCGTTGTTGTGGATGCGCATGTGTTCGCGCAGAGTGTACATGCGCGGGTACGCCTTCTCGCACACGGGGCACCGGTACGAGCGCTCGCCCGTGTGCTTCGTCATGTGCGCCTTGAGGCCGTGCGCCGAGAAGAAGCCCGCCCCGCACTCCGAGCACATGTGGTTCTTCTCCTGTAGGTGCGACCTAAACAAATTATAACCTATTTCAATATGCACAAATATCAATTCAATAAGTGCTGACCTTAAGATTTACGATCGCTACTTTGAGATTACTTGAGATATAATTTTAATGAGAAGAATTATTATCTTCTAATGTCTAACAAAATATTTAGAAAAAATTACCCCCTTCAAAGATATTGGTAGAATCAAGTTATTTTTCGAGTGTTATATTAACAAACTCAAAGCCGATGACAAGATATCTCGTCATTGCAGTATATTGCCAATGTCGTATGCGAGTAAATTTCTATTAATATTTAAATGCGCGGCATGTCGCGTCGCATATACCAGAATTCACGAAAGGCATAGACTAATCGTCTAATTTACTGAAAAGTGCGCTAGGTTAGGTTTTGTAATAGCTATAACAGTAGAATAGGGCTTATAGAGCCCGCACACTACTAAGCAAAGAAATTATGTAGATGGCGTTATTTTTTTGCCAACGAAACATATTTGCCAATTTTATTCACAGACGGAGCACTGTTTGGTAAATAATTTTCAATTTAAACAAACAATATATCGCCATCTACCGTCAGAATTATGAAACTGGTTTTTTCAATAAATTGTGGAGTTTTAAAATGTCGCGACACCTGCAGCGTGTTTCGCTTACTAAAATTCTTGTTTGCAGTTGAGCAATCTAAAACTACTAAACGTACAGGGTGTCCCAAGACCACTTCCGGAGACTTAAGGGGGGGGGGGGGGGTGTTGTGTAAACTATTGTGAGTAAGTAATTATATGAAAAAAATCATCCCCCAATTTGTAATATTTTTTAACAGATGGTGTCAATTTGGTCTGGAAACTTCGATGCTGATCGATAATGGCCTTGGCACCGTTACGGCATACGGAGGCGGCTGAGTGCTCACACCAAAGACATTATTACATGATTTTTTTAACTATTTTCTCTTAATGTTTCTTAAGGGATAACGCTAGAAATAGCAGGACCAATTTGCTGTCTCTTTTTATCAAGAAAGGTCTCGGGACACAGTCTGTAATGAATTAAATGGCCGACAGGGAGAGCCACATACCTGCGCACGTGTCGCCTGAGCTCGCTGCGCAGCGTGAAGACGCTGTCGCAGTGCTTGCACTTGTAGCGCAGATCGTCCTTGCCGTGCACGCCAATGAGGTGCTTCTGCCGCTGATAGTAGGACTTGAACCGCTCGGGGCACTTGGGGCACATGAAGATGAACGGGGAGTCGCGGTGCACCTTCACGTGGGCGTTCATCGCGTTGGCGTTCTTCAGGATCTTGCCGCACACCTGCAGCACGGCACACAAACTAGCTCATTTCGTTGCATAGTAGTCACTTCGCACTTTAGGACATCATAAGCTATTTTAACATTGGTACATTCATACGTAAGTTTGATCATAGTCGGTCCATCGATTTTGAGGCAGTTCCACAACAAAATAATCTTAAAAGAGTATAATATATTGATCGTGATATGGCAAAAATGGATCATATGACAAATTGAAAAGATACACACATACCCACACAAAAAATATCACGCAGTGGGGTTTGACCGAAAAGTAAGCGCTTGTATGTTATTATAATTAATTCTACAATTATGGTTACCCTAATTAGCGAAAAAAGGATTCTTTGTTTGCAAAAAAAATTTGTTTTTTTTTTGTTTTTTAGATAAGTTACGAAATGTGCTTATTATTATTATTATTATTATTGTTTGTTGAGCGAGCGGCTATTTAGCTGATGTGCTGATATCTCGTTCCCAGTTACTAGCGATTGGCCTAGATTCAAGAAATTTATCGAGGCGGTTCTTGAACTGGTTTACACTTATAGCTTCCACCACTTCCTGTGGTAGCCGATTCCAATTATCCACAACTCTATCGGAGATAAAGTTCTTCCTAGGATTCGTCGATCAAAGAGATTTAGATAACTTCATTGAATGGCCGCGGAGTTGCGTGTTTTGGTTAAACATGAATATGTCCTCAATGCTGGCATTAGGTGGCGATGTCGTAATGTTATTAAATGGGTGCCGTAATCTCAATAAAATGTACTCGATTCTCTATCTCTACATGCAGATGAGTATTCATCTTAAAACTATACTTTTAAAATGCGCCGTTTTGCAGAATTAATCTAATGTTATTTACCCAGCCGTCCTACGATGATGATCCATTTTATGTGTGAATACACGCATAAAATCGCAACGCAACCGTCTTCGCAGACGATTTATCATTCAAGTATACTTTCTAGATAAAAAAATTCACACTGGTATATACCAAGGTACTTAGGAGGTGTGATCAAAAAGTAAGGTGACTTTTCAAATTTCGCAGGCTACGTCCGTTCGATCCTCGATTTTTTTTGTTATGTTGGTACGCTTGTCTTTAACATCTGTGAAAAGTTTCAAGAGTATAGCTCGGCGATTTTCTACTGTCGAAGACATGGATCAATGCATTAAATTTTGTATAAAAAACGGGAATCAAGTGCTCTAAAACTCTTGAAATGTCGACAGTCGCATACGGCGAGTCTACTTTAAGTAAAAAAAAATTTTTACAAGTGGTATAAACCCTTCCAAGAAGGCCGAGAAGACACCGATGACGAACCTCGCTCTGGACGCCCAAGCACGTCATCAACTAATGAGAACGTTGAAGAAGTGGCCAAGAACAGCACCGTAACCATGCCACAGCCACCGTATTCACCGGATTTAGCCCCCTGTGACTTTTTCCTTGCTTTGAGTGTATTGTATCTGAGGGGGGGGGGGGGGGTTTCTTTGAAGGGGACAAAATAAATATCGATGAATGAATAAATATTTTTTGATAAAAATAAAGTCACCTTACTTTTTGATCACACCTCGTATATTAAAGTTATAAACATCCTGTATATTTAATAGTTTTCGTTTAAAAAAGCCGTTTTGTCGAGCTGATTGATTACCTTGCACGGAAACTTGTCGTTGACGTGCGATATGAGGTGCAGCTTCAGCCGCCGCTGGCAGTTGAAGCCCTTGCCGCAGTTCTCGCAGATGTAGTCGGGGAAGTGGTGCGCCATGTGACGCTCCAGCAGCGTCAGCGAGGCGCACTTCAGCTGGCAGACCTCGCACTGCAGCGTCTCGCGGTTCAGCGTGTACGGCCGCTCGTCCGACTTCATCTGCAACGAGCCAACCGTCGCACTTTTAAATCGGGGCACTCCACAACAGCTCGCGGGTGGTTGGGATGAAATAACCTCAAAATAACTTAGCCCCCCTTTCTAAGCGTAAGTATTGCGCGTACGGAGAGGTGGGAATTTGGCATAGTTTGGCATATTACTGACAGCTTATTGACAGAATGAGTTTTGAGCTGTGAATTTCAAATGTTATTTTTGTCAATAGTCCGTCAATGTCAAGTTTCATTTTTATATGAAAAACTTAAAACTGACAAGAATTGTATCAAAAAATAAATACAAATACAACTGTTACTAACATTAAATATTAAATTTCATAGGTATTGCAGGGAATTAAGACAAACAACACACGCTAATGACGTTCGCAGGCGACGTAAAAGAGCAAAATCCAAAAAATCTATGTAATCATTATAGAGGTAAACTCACCGTATTATAGAGGTGTATTAACCTCATTATAGAGGTATAAGAACTTCAATAATGCTCAAACTAAAAAGTTTAATGTATTACAGTCGAATTGAGACCATTGGGCGACCATTCGTTCTTATAATTATTATAGTTATAAAAAACAGTAAAAAATGGAATATATCTTCCAATTATATTAATAAAATCAGTTAGGAAGATATTATAATTTATATCTAAACATTTATATTTCAAAAATAAAATGTGTGTGTTTGTACGCACACGTTTGTATATGCTACATATGTGATCACGCTAAATAGTTTGGCCCGTCACGTCCACGAAATGTAGTCTCGCGACATGACCTACCCGTAACGATTATTGTGAGTATTGTAATATTACAATTAGTGGATCTGGTCCACGTGCTGTATAAATATCAACCTTTCTCTGAATTGGATTGTGTACCGATTGCTCCCTCGTTGAGGGAACCACTTGGAGTAGTAGGCAGCTGTTCTTTGGTTACCGAAAGGCGTCCATACTGAAAACGCGTTTATTGGTAAACTCTCGAAAGCGTAACCAATCTCTGTCGAGCGTTATCTCGTGTTGTTGACTCTTGATAAGTGCCCCGAATATAAAATCTCATTAAAAATAATAAAGTAATTAATATCAAAGATTTTATATCTGAACCGAATTCAATTTTGAGTCATGAGTCTTGGTTCGATTCCAGGCTGTGGCACCCAGAAGTGAACCGGTTCGATTATAGCACTTTGCGCTGAATAGCAGGTTTGTTGCTCGCTGTCTACAAAGGAAAGGTTTAGTGTGTCCAAGGTTGTGCACAGTCAGCCCAAGATGACATTTTTATCTTGAATCATTTCGGGCTGTAGCCGCTTATTGCGATAGAGGTCCGATGTGTGTCCAAGGTCGCGCACAGCCGACCAAATTTACATTTATTCCCAAGGAGTTATTTCAGAATACTGTTTCTTATTACTATAGAAGTAGTTCAGCAGGTTCCGCGCTAAGGTTGGTGAGTTTGTCTCTTGTCCGTCAGTTGTCAAAGTTCGATACCTGCTTATTTATTTATTTATCTGTCTCTAAATGAATTTCGGTGGCTGTTGCTGTGCCCCTACACTTCTATTGGATGAAGTTGCGCTCTGAACCAGTTTTAGTTTCGTAGCTGGATTCCTGTCCAGTTCGCCATGTCGAAAGTAAGTCACCGAGACCTGCTTAGCATTAGTATATGCACACGGCGGCTAATGCAACTCTTGACGACAGAAAATGATAAGTTCGTCATGGTTGATGTGATAATGTCGTGATTTCGTTTACGCATAGTCAAACAATCAGTGGATTTGTAGAGTGATAATAATTGTTATTACCTGTTTGTTGGCATGGTCGCTCCGCTTGTGGACTTTGTTCCGCCGGAGGAGGCTGTTCAGCTTCTCGACGTCTTCGATCTTCAGATACGTCCTCTGGTTGTTGAGGTTCACTTTCAGGACGGGCCGGGTGAGACGCTTCGGGCCGCACTTCGACCTGCTCAACGGAAATTGACACAGGCTTACAAGGTGCAAATCAGCATTACAGTCCTCATGTGGGCTAATTGATTCTTCATGGCGGGTTCAAAATCAAAGAGAATCTCGTGGGCAATACTTATAAAATCTACATATAATTATTTTCAAATTGTTGGTTCGGGAACTCTATGTAGGATTTTCAACAAAAACTCAAAACCGTAAAATCTTCTAAGATCCTGGGACTCCAGATATGTGACCTCAAACTCGGCCAAGTTCTAGGGCACAAAAATAATATTTTTATTGCATTATCACGTTGTAATATATCTATATTTAATATATATACCTTTCTAAGCATAAGTATTGCGCGCACGGAGGAGGGTGAGATTTGGTATAGTGAATGTTTACACGGAGGAGTACCAAAAGCTATAATTATCGTCTCAAATATGAATTTTAGGAAAAATAATAAATAATGAGATTTCAATGCAAAAGAAAAACGCTCCAGTCAAACGAGTAAACTCGCTTTTTTCCGTCAGCCCCGGGAGACTCGGAGGTCAGGAGGGGACGCCGGACTGCGTCGGTACATGAGCGGCGAACCTCTTCATGTCGAGGAGTTTGTTGAGCTGCTCCACGTCCTGTATCTTGAGCACGGCGCGTTTCTTCCTGGCGCCGCCGTCGCGCTGGCCGTTCGCCGGCGCGCCGAGCAGGCTGTTCAGCTTGTCCATGTCGTTGATTTTGAGGATGGCGCGCGTGCGCTTCGGCGACTGCTTCAGCCTGCGGCACATTTAGAAAAATGTTACATTTTTAATCGACTTCAAAAAAAGGACAACTTATTGTTTACTTTCATTGAAGTGACTTCAAATGAACTCTTGTGTATATCTACATTTAAAAAAGTATTTAAATTGGTATAGTAGGTACTCTATGTAGGTCACAATTATACACATTTAAATCACTCTATTATTATAGCACAACGAATAGCCGCATTACTGAAGATGGCTTACAACGGTGACGAAAAAACGGTGAAGTTACACAGATGGACACCGTATGGTGTACCTGCATTGTAGGCCGTAACTATTTTGATATTCGCCATATTATTTTTTACACCGTGCAGCCAAACTCCAGCTTCAGTGACGGTGACGAGTTTAGATACAAATCACGCAGTTATTTTGTAGCTGTTTTAAGTATTAGGCTATTTTGAATACACGGCGCTCCACAATTTATAGAACAGAGTCAGTCACAACGATTCAGCGACATTGTCACTTTTATTCCATGGGGGGAAGCGTCGCTTTTGTTAATCGTTTAAATAATACATTTTTGAAGACTTTAAAATTGGTGAATTGTCACCATTGTGTCACGACTTCTCAATGTGAAAATTATTCTAACAAATATTATAACAACAAATTACTGTCAGTATTATTACTAGGCATATTTCGATACTGGAGCCAGTGGAGATTTTTAAAATTTGATTATAAAAAGATTAATGTTTATAAAATTGTAAATTGGCGCAAGGACATTAATCGCAGCATCCTACTCTATCGTTCACGGCAGATTTCGAGATTCCGAGGCGAATCTGCCGTGCGAAGAAAGCACCGTGCACACTACTATTGCTCGCTTCTTCTCGGTCTGTCGCTGGTCCATAGAGGGTGAGGGAGATAGAACTAGAGCGAGATGTGCTGACCTGTGGTCCAGCTTGAGGTTGAGCCGTGCCTTGGGCAGCTTGATGTTGTTCTGGTCTTCCTCCTCGGTGAAGATGAGGTGGTTGTGGCGTTCCTTCTTGATTTCCTTGCTCTCCGTCTGCAACATTACAAGCCAACAAACGAGGGCTGTGAATCACGAATTACCAAATACAGTGCGCCCCACTGCATCACATTTCAATATTCTAATGTCCCCGAAAACAATTTTGACACTCGGTTTAACCGTGCCGTAATAGGAAAAAAAATCCCTTTCGGCACACCGAGGGTCTGAACTTGAATCAAACATCCCTTTCAACGTTTTGCAAACATTTTAGGTTTAAAGTAAGCATATTACGAATTACGTGACTTAATTGGTGTCCATTTCAGGATTAGTGAGAGGTTTCAGGGGTTTGTATTTTTATATACAAAAAGGTAATGTTTTTAAAATCTGTAGAACCTTCTAGAAGCTTCAGAAACTGTCCAGGAAGGAATATTCCGGAACTTTCTGTATCTTTCCACATTTGGAGCATTTGGCCGTACCTTACTATACTATAAGGGTTGCTCATATCAAAAATTGTCTCAAACAAAAGTTTTAGAGGGTATATAGACCCATAATTAACATTTTGATAGCATATAAGTTTACTACTATGAGTAAATTAAAGTTTTTAGCTTCTATAAATACATTCACGTATGAGAAGCTTCTATCCCCGTCTTTGGCCGTCCTTGTCCGTCCGTCCGTCCGTCCGTATTGTTTTTTTGTTATTAATTCTCATAAAGAAATACTAACAATGTACTTCTTCATTATCCGTTTTGGTATTTTACAATATTTATGTCTCAGAATGAAGATTACGTTTGTTATCATACAAAAGAGTCAACTTTGGGCACCTTCTTGGGCGAGCGGCTCGGCTTGGCTCTGCTCTTGGCCCTCGCCAGGGGCTTGATGAAGTTTTGGTCGTCGTCCGTCCAGCCGGAGACCTCGTCCAGCGGAGAGAACGGCATGTCTATCTCCTCCGAGAACACGTCGCACTCCTGTTTGATCTTGGCCTTTGGCGACGGGTTGCCTGAACAATGAAAATAATTGGATTAGTTTTTGTATTTGTGGTATAATATAGGATGTTTTTTTTAGAGGCGTGGTTTTCAATCTGGCACTATATTTTTCGTAGTTGGTGTTTTTGACAGCTGTCACTTGATTTATGCTCAGTTTGGTTTGCCATTTCATAATGAATAGACTTACTCCTGAACAACGTGGCGTGGCCTCCAAGATCGTGCGATTTAACACCGCTGGACTATTTTTTGTTGGGTTATGTGAAGTCGCTTGTCTACGCAGATAAGCCGGACACGATTAACGCCTTGGAAGAGAATATTCGGCGCGTTATTGCTGACATACGGCCCAACTTGCTGCAAAAAGTGGTTGAAAATTGGGCCTCTCGGCTGGAATTTGTTCGAGTCAGCCGCGGCGGCCACTTACCCGAAATCATTTTTAAAACATAATGGCAAACCCTTATCTTTATAATAAAACTAAATTCTTAGCCATAACATCAAATTATATGCGTTTTATCTCTTCTTGAAAACCACGCCTCTAAAATCATCACCCTATATATATACAACATATCTACATATTATGTAAAATTAATAAATTACTTATATAATTATATTTGTAGCGGTAAAACACCTGAAAATATATTTAACTAATTTCGATAGATACATAATATTAATGGGAGTTTTTATAAAACCCATCGCAAGGTTTACGCCGACGTCCTGCAGTTCAAAGTCGAGGAAATCTTTTGAACCTCTTTTGACCAGAGATCTTGATAGCCTAACTCCAGCGCAAGCACGTTTAGCTCAGTTGAATGAGGTACAAAATAATTGTATATAACCTAGATCATAGTGACCTACTCACCCAGGCCAAATGTGCCTGTACTATAGTCAGGGGAGATGGTGGTAATGAAGCGTTAAAATCTGTGGATTCAAACCCGCGACCTTTGGCCGATAGTCCAACGCCTTAACCACGGCCACGAGCGAAGAAACTGGTCTAAAATGGCAAAAGAAAGAGTCCTAAAAACATTTTAAAGTATGGTCGCCTAACAAAATATCAAACCGCGCGGCGTCACGGCACAGTAACCGAACCTACGTTTTGACGAAAGTGAATGACGGGTAGTTTCCCGTGCGCAAATATAGGTCTATTGGATAGGTCAGGAACACAACTTTACAGAATCATCCCTTGAAAGGATAGGTTAGGGTGCGTTCACACTGCTCCTTAGAATTAGACCCGGGAACAGCTGAAGGATAATTTTGCGGTTTTTTAAGTATAGGGAGAGATTCAGGCACGTAAACTGCATAGTTACCCTGGAGCCTCCGCAGTTCGTCGGTGCAGCGGACGATGTCCATCTTGAACAGCTGGACGTCGCTTATCCTGTCGCGACATATGTCACACACGTTGGCCGTGTTCTCCAGCTGAAACACCGGAGGTCATTCAATTATTCCATCTACTTCCTTACAACCGTCGTCTTATTGTAGTAGTAAATTATTCCGTACACTACCAACGTAAAATCGTATTTATTTCCTTAGTGCAAAGTTCAATTGGGTCAGTTGTGGAACGACGGAGCCGAGTCGTGCTCCTCAGAGGTTCCTCGGTGAAAGGGTTTTTCAGACGTTTGTAGATCCAATTATGACAGGCAATTTCTGTGACAAATAATTTATAAAATATAAAATCACTCGTCGATATATCATAATCGCGGGTGAACTAATTTAAACAGCACCTTCGGCGTGCGACGACTCGTGCCTGAGGCACTCGGGATGGGTTGCTTTGTACCCCATGTCCACTTACGTACCTACCGTGCCATTTTTAAAAGTTCCAGTTTGGCAGCTAGGCCCTACCTCTTATTAATCAGATGCAATTATCCTCTAGAAGTATCTAAGTATTCATTATCAACTCTGTAACATCTTTGGTGTCTGAGATATTGGTGTCAACATAAAAATGTTCACACCCTTTTTTTACCCCCTTGGGGGGGGGGGGGGAATTTATAAAATTCCTTTCTTAGTGGGTACCTATATCGCAAAGAAAATGTACCCTCAAATATCTACTAGATGTCGCCCAGTGGCCGAAATTCGATCATAATTCATTAAACTTTTACATTTGAGCATTATTGAGGTTATATAATTATTATATAATTATTATTGAGGCTCTATAATCATTGCATATAATTTTTTCATGTACTTAATTATTTTTAAATGAAAATCATCATCGAATCGCAGCCAACTTAACTACTCGAGTTTGCGTCGAACTTGCGACACAGCAACAAGCCTTAAATCGCGGTCGACAGATTGTGGATCGTTACCCGTATTGCGAAGCAGTCGTAGACGACGTCTATGACCGAGTCCATCTTTCCGTCGGTCAATGAGTCGAGGGCGCTCCTAACGTTGAAGGTCGACATGCAGCAGCTGCAGGCCGGATCGGATCCCGAGGAACTGAACACGCCGGTCTCCGCCCACGCCAGAGCTGAACATAACAATACTATCGTGTTATATTTTAAGCGGCCTGATAGTGAGAAAACATAGAATTAAAAGTGAATTTACTATATAAAACATTATTTTCCTATTATAACAGTACAAGTAATGTATTATTGGCAAAAAAATATGACAAACTGGTTTGTGCCGACTATGCATAATGACTTTTAACTTCTATACATATATTCATGTAAAAGAGTCACTATCCCCGTCCCTTGGCCGTCTGTCTGTCCGTCCGTCTGTTGCATCTTTCAACTCTAAAAGTAGAAATGCGAAAGAATTGAATTTAGGTGTGTAGATTCTCTCGAAAAACAAGCAGCCGTTTAGATCACATCGGAGGCTGGTTGAATATTATAGAAATATAACATTAACGTCAACAAATTTTTAGTACCACCAGAAACCGCTACACATCAGCATCCGAGAACGTAATGCGACCATCCGAGACATTCCGTGTGAACTCTTTGGGCCCAAAAGAATAAAGCCGTCTGAGAGTCGCTGCTCTGCCGTTTGGCCAGATAACGAAGATATCATCGATAAAATGGAGCCAAGTGGCTGCAAAGATTGGCTTTTAAGAAAATTTTGCTATAATTTATAAGTTGTCAGTTTAAGGGGAAGACTTCCCAAAATATTAGTACATCGCTCCCTAGATTCAGGATTAATATATTCTTTTCTGATTTTCTGTGACGGCTTATTAAATACAAACTTAATTTAGTTGATCGGTTTAGGCGCTGATATGTTCAAAGCAATACAGAGTAATAATTCCGAAATGGTCAAAATAGACTCAAGTGACTTCAAACAGTAAACATCGTTGAAAAGGTGAGGGGTTGCAAAACAAACGTAGAAAAGGGGGGCGCTTTTGGATTTTTTTCCAGAATCCTCCTACCTTTACTGCATACAAGTTGTTGTAAGAGGTCCAAAGTTTAGAGCAATGGTCTCGTGTGCTCATGAGGCGAAAAGTGATACATATTCAGATCAAAATCATCATAATTAAAATTAAATAAGTTATGAAAACTTATGAAGTCCCCAAACCATTAGGCTCTGTGAAGGTATTCTGAAATTAAAAATGATTCCTTGCCAACTCCGCTAATAAGAGTAACTACTCGACCACCTTAGAGTATTCATTATTTTATTGAGGTTTTTTAAATGAATAAATGGCAAGCGAAGAGCAGAGCACACCGATAAAAAGAAAGAAATTTAAACTTACGGTGGGAAGTACTCCCTCTTGACTCCATTGTGATGGTTTTTTCAAATAACAGACAACACGTTACCGAATTCCATAACAACGATTTCACGGGGTCCTTCCAATATACAACCAGTTAAACTACATTAAAACAATGATTTTAGAAACACGCCAGGGTAAATTTTTTATATATTTATGTTTTCATTTTAAACATTCCAAACTTTATGTACAAGAAAAGGAGAACCCTTTTTTGACAGATTTCGGACTAAAGTGTAAAGTAAAAATCTCGTTACATTAATTTTAGAAAAAATAGATAGGAATGCAGGTAAAAAGCATAACTTTGCAATGATATCAGACTTTCTCGCTCTGACTAATGCTGAACGTATAGCTTTTCTGAAACTCTCTCTCGCACGCGCTATGTCAGCGCCACGCCACGGCGACTGGAGTCTGATCAAACACCAATTTTGTTATTAATATGCCACTCAACCGAATAAAATAAACATAATTATTTGCTATCCACGCAGAATACAATACGCACTGTGTGTTCAAATATATAATTTCTAAATATTATAGCGCATCTGGATAAAGAAAAGATTTTGATCACACTGCAGTAGAATCGTTTCTACCATATTATTAAGAGATTTATGTTTTTTTTTTTTAATTTAAATATTTAGTTTATCACTTTCCAATTTCGTATTAATGTGTAAAAAAACGTTTAGTTTACTTGCGATTGGTCATTTAAATAAAATCATACTGGATGCCAGAAATCTACGCCAATAGAGAAGCTACAATAATAAAACGTGACAGTTATACTTAAAAAAATTATAAATTCAGTACAAAGGTTCTTGTCTAAAAAAATCAATTCACAGATTTGAAATTCATAACAAATGACTTTGATTCATATTTTTAATCAGTATAAGACACTTATTTCATTTATAAAAGCTATGTTTAGCTATATTATTATAGAAACAAACTTCATGGAATATAAACTAACTTTAATATCTAAGTATGACAGTCAGAGAGCAGAAACGGGTATAGAATTAATGAAATAAGATAAAACTAATAATGAGTTATTGAAATGATTTTTCTCTTCTCTAACCAAATGAAGCATAGCAAGCTGATTTGTTACATTTAGAAATTAAAACCACATAACAAATGACAAAATAATGTGGAGTTATATTTGGATACCAGCTATTTACCAGGCCAAGACCGGCGAAAGTAGAACGATGTGCTACAAGTAACATCATAATCTAATGGTAGGCATTGGAATGAAAACCGGTTTTTGATTGCCAACAAGATAAGACAGTTTTGTTCAATGGTAATAAACAATGTTTTATTTAACTTTTTCTAGTTGTTACCTCGTTTAAATAACTATTTTTTATCAACTTTATATTAGATTTTTGTTATGTCACCTATTTTTGTTTCAACTGCATCGCTGTCAATATTAATATCAGTATCAGTAATCGGTATCGTTGTCAATAATATGTTACTTATTTGCGTATAATAAGCCGTAAATATTTAATACCGCAAATCAAAACACTGTATCATTTGTTTTTGAAAGGTGAAGTTGTTTTTCCTAAGTAAAAATCCATATTCTTTAGTCTTATAACAATCTTTTTAAAAATTAAAAATAAATTGTTTAAAGGCCATCCACCTTTAATTTTTACTAGTGTTTTACATTAGTGCTTCATGCTTCAGTGTGCTTCAGTGCTTTAGTGTAGATTGATTTACTCCTTTACATATTAAACTGTACTTTTTGAAGCATGAGAAAAACTTTTAAAAGTGTCAAATCCACTTTATATAGAGTTGTTTTTTTGACCATTGTGACATGTTTAATGAAAAAGTATTATATTATTTATTTAAAATATTTCAAAATATTTGAATATAGTTTTATTAAACAGCATAAATTAAAGTATACACATAATCTGGTAATTGAGAGTAAAATATAAACAAGATATACTTGTAACCTTATGTATATCCAAACCAAAGTTATGTTTAATACCACTATTTAGAAAATTGCCGTAATGTATTGCTTTTGAATTTTACAATATTTTTGATACTTAAAGATGTCCTAAATTATTATTACATTTTTTTAGTCTTACATTTGATGTCTTTCTAACGGCACACAAATTTCGAGGAGTGTAAAACGACTGTCTCTTGTGGAAAGCTGATTTGACTAGACCACTGTGCGATGGATGATAATTTGAATTTGAATTAGATTCAGTATGAAATCAAAAACAACGCCTGTCCGTTTGTCAGTCAGTCGTAGTTGGTAGATAATAAAACCTGCAGTGCAGCATTTTCATATTTTATCCTTGAATTATTGTCCCTTAAAATGCAAGTTCCTCACAATTTATCACATTTGTAAGCATCAAATAATTGAAAAAAAATCATAGGTATTTTAAAACTTTTCACTCTTCAGCTTTTAAATTATTTGTTTAATTTTTATTCCCATTTCACATTTCTTCTTTCTTTTTATCATACCACTTAGACTTGTTTCTCGTTTCTACAAATATATTTTTTCAGTTTTTGGTTGTTATCTTTATAATTGAAAAAAAAAAAATCCACACAACCTAAATGCTAATTGCCGTGATAGATTACAGAGAAGAAGAAGAAATTACTATCTGCTTCGTAAAAAATCATAGTAAACGTCGTTATTGTTGAAAGTTATAATCTCACAGTGGTCGTGCAATTTGTGCTGCGGTGCTGTCAGTGGCAATCGCCTTTACCATCTTTCGCCCGACCCATCGCCAGCGTCAAAAACATGGCAATGGCTGCACAGCTAGTGACTGTTTCCGAAATACCGAGACGGCAACAGAAAATTGAGCCTGCCATGGTCATCATCGAGCACGTCAGCGGAGTCGTCAAGTGGTTCAACGTGAAATGCGGGTACGGCTTCCTCAATCGGGACGACACCAAGGAAGATGTGTTCGTGCATTACACTGGTATCGCCAAATGCAACCCTAGGAAGGTTCTCCGGTCGCTGGGCGACGGGGAAAAGGTGGAGTTCGCCGTCGTGGCCGGACCGCGGGGGCACGAAGCCATCGAAGTCACCGGACCGAACGGGCGCTATGCCAGGGGGTCTCCCTATTCGGCGGAGCGGCGTCCCTGGGAGCGTCGCGGGGGCCCGTCGCCGCAGGGCGAGACTCCGCGGCGCCGCGGGCGCGCCTCCCGCAGAGGACCCGACATTCAAAACGGAGGACGGGGCTACTCGCTGCCGTCGCGCCCTCGGCGCCCTCGACACCACGGAAGGCGACAGAGTCTTCCTGCTCAGCCGGCCCCGGACAGCGCTCTCAATGCCGTTGCCTGATTTTGCTCTAGATTCTTATTATTTTGTATACTGTTGTATTGTAGCTTTTCATGAATAAAAATACAATAAAATGAATATTGTCAGTTATTATGGTACCCAACTTATTTCAACAAATTAATAAATTATTTTAAAAACAGGTAAAAAAATAACCTATTTCACCTACCCTCAAATATGTTTAGATCCAACATTCTTTGACAGCAGCAGCTGTTCTGCTTTTATACCTATTCGATGAAAATAGTTTTTCATTTAATAGGTCCATTTTAAGAAATAATAAATTATTTTAAAACGAACAATACTATAATGTAACGACGAGAAGGATTTATAATATTCGGCTCAAAAAAAGAAGTAAAAAATTGGACGACATGACGGTCGCTTCTGCGGCAAACTTCAGTTTTGTTGTCATTCCGTGATCTTGTTTGCCTGTCATTCGTCCATCGTTGAATTTCGTTATTGTTTAGGGCGTTCAAAATGGTAAGTTAATTGGGGATTATCATCGCCATCTCGATAAATTTTCGCTAAATATAAGTTCGATGCAAGTTTTTTACACGAAAATGAGTTTTATTACATTTTATTTGTCATAAAATCGCCCCGAGGAAGATTTTTTATTTTTCCGGTACGGACGATGAATCATGTGATTCGAGATGAATTTTTATTTTGTATGCATGAGCTGCCTAGATCGCGTTCGGCGTTGCTTTGTGCATAATCTTTTCCAAACGGTGCAATTGATAGATTTGTGTTTTTCAGCAACCTCAGATACTTCTACTCCGAGAAGGAACGGACCAGTCGCAAGGCAAGGCTCAGCTGATCTCGAATATAAATGCTTGTCAAATTATCGCCGATGCGGTGAGTTTTTATTTACACAATAATTTGAGATAAGTTCATTATCATAGGTCACACAACTGCAACAAGTTTACACAGTGGACATCGAATCAAACATTAGACCTAACCCACTCTGTCTTGCAAGTCTGAGAAAGCGACATTAAATATTCTGAGCGATGAGTATGATCTGTCGGATCAACCTATTGGCGTTTGATCCTGGGACCTCTCGATCAGAAGTTGGTCTTCATACCACTACGCACGTTTGTGTAGTTTTAATAATGCTTATTTTTTGTACAAAATATAATTATGTTGATAAAAATAAATAAGAATGGCTGTAGCTATCACATAATAGTAACTGTTTCTACACATTTCTTAGTGGTATTTTTTTTAACCAGAACCTGACACAGTTAAACCCTACAGGCGTCATTAATGGCATCTCCCATCATCTCACTTGTTCCTGCGGCACTTTAAGCCTATTCGATGTGCGTTTTGATGGCCATAGAGGCGTCAGTGCGTTATTCTATAGGTCTGAGTAGATTAAAATTAATTCAACATAATTTTAACACCGATTTACTTTTTTTTAAATTTTGACGCCTTTCAAGCAATGTGAAATCCCCCCCCCCACCTATTTACTGAATTTGTGATTTATTTAATACTAACCTCCCAAATTGACCTTTTTTCAATAACTCTTCAAAACATTTTGTGACCACTGACATTTTTTATTTTATTTATTTCAGGAAACAACAGTTTACATAGTAATTACAATAAACAAAAAAACAATTTAAACACAAAGCCAATAATAGTTTCCTCCAAACTTAAAAAAATAGAAAACCCATTCGGGAGCGAGGCCGGGACCAGGAAGTAGGAGGGGGTTTGGGGTTGGGGACAATCGCCAGAATATAATATAAAACACAATATAATATAAAATATAATAAATTCTATATATATTTACATATGAATATAAATATACTATTCGAGGGATAGATGTCGATATCGATGTCACTTAACATGCTGTTGTAAAGCTTACATGCTCGATGTTTATATGAATTCTGTGCATAATTCGTACTCAACCGTGACAGATGGAATGTCTCACGCTGACGAGTGGATCTAGATGGGGAACCCTCAAATCTATGAGCCCCAGAAGATCAGGGCAGTCGATGTGAGCATTGACAATCAATTTAGATGTAAAAATTCAACTCTTTAGCATTTACTAGAAGACGAGATGTGGGCTTCTCTTGCAGTGTATCGTGTCACATCACTGGTAATTAATATGGCACATTGTAATTTGTCGCTCAGGTGCGGACGACGCTCGGCCCCCGCGGAATGGACAAGCTCATCGTTGACACGAACGGCAAAGCGGTCATCTCCAACGACGGCGCCACCGTCATGAAGCTGTTGGACGTCGTGCATCCCGCCGCCAAGACCCTCGTCGACATCGCCAAGTCACAGGATGCAGAGGTTACTAATTAAAGTATCGGTACCACACAATATGCACTTTCCTATGTCCGGCGAATTATGGATTCCCCGGATTCGTATTTAAAGCCCGCATTTCAAGACCATTCCCGATAAAAATGAATCCAGCTTATTGGCTCTGCGATTTCAAACATGAATTCATCCTGGTTTACAAGTAAAAAATTTGTAAACTTTATGTGATAGATTGAAATCGCTCTTGTCATAAGGTCTTTAACGAGGCCGCGCCGCGCCGGGTCATAGACCGGCCTTACTGAGCGCCTGTGAGCAAAAATGGAATTTACGCACTTTGATAAAATTGATAAATTTGGGCTTGAATTATTTTCATATTTTTTTATACAATCTCTTACACGTAATAGGGAACATAAACACCCCTTAAGCCTTCGGGAATGGTCCTGGAACATTCTGTATAGACGCTCTCGAGATAAGCTCATAGCCGTGAAAGGATAGCTGAGAAGGCGATGAAGAACTCGAAACATTTCCAGTACAATTCACAATAACTGCTTGTGTTTTATAATATGACAGACCCGAGCAACAAATGGTTCTACAAATATTTATTTGATCAAAACAAACACTTGATCGTGTTAGTCTAGTGGTTAAGGAGTTTGATTGATCCAGAGATCGCAGGTTTCAGTCCGCGCATGGTCATACCATTATTGACGCTTCATTACCACCATCTCTCCTGACTCTAGGACAGGCACATTTGGCTTAGTTGAGTAGGGCCCAAAATCATTGTATAGTAATTATTTTTATTTAAAAAAGAAATATACGAAGAATGTACTTATATTATGATTTATAAGCTGCAAAAAGGTTTATAAAACGGAGTATTGTCTGACTAATCGACTAAACTAGGGACATGAGATTTCTCATACTCAATAGGCGCTTCTCAGCGGGGCCTGAAGGACCGACACATGAGGCGCTGAAAGCAGCCAACAAACGTAGCTGTGAGATCCGGCTTACACAAAGTATATTGAATAAGTACCGGAATTCCACCTGGCGTATCCGGCTTGCCAGGACAAGAGGACTTTCAACTAAGATTCCACTATTTATCTGTGTAAACATTTTATTTTATTTGTATCTTTAAAACGAGTTCAGGTTGGCGACGGCACGACATCCGTGGTGATCCTGGCCGGCGAGTTCCTGTCGCGCCTGAAGCCGTTCGTCGAGGACGGAGTACATCCTCGGATCATCATCAAGGCGCTGCGCAGTTCCATAGACTTCGCCATCAACTTGATCAAAGAGTTGGCTATTAAGATCGACAAGAAGGATCCCATTGAAAGGAGGTGCGTTCGCTTCGCTTATTAGGAAAGCTATCTATTGCAATGGGTTCCGTGTTATGACCCTAAAAAAAGTTTATATATATTTATAAACTTTTACTTTTAATATCACTTTATTATAGTGAACACGATAACTGCCGTAATTTTACACCAATCACTTTCAAATTGATACATAAAATTTAAGGTCACGAAATCTCGGTCAAGTTCAGACCAGGGGGAGGTTTTGAAAAAGTGAAATTTTGCTATAACTTTCTTAGTATATAAAATATCATAGTCATTTAAATTTTATCTTATTCCTTAGATCAGGGCCTAAAACTTATCTGAAAAAACTTTTTTGATAGCACCAACCGTGGTCCTAGGGATGGGAAAAGTTGGTTTTTCAAAATTAAAAAAAATCATACGTCCCTTAATATCACACAGGGCACACGGTCAAATCCATCCAAAATGTTTATTGTAGGAATATAAATTCCCTACAGTTTTGATAAAGCAACCCTTACAGCGCAGTACGAAAGGATTCAGTATCCAGCAAGGGTACGGCGGGTTGAGGTACTGAAAGGAATTTTTCTTACTTTAAAGTCACTCGGTGGAAACTTTTAATAGATTTTATTTTATAACGGGTGTTTTTTTAGAGGCGTGGTTTTCAATCTGGCACTACTTTTTTCGTAGTTGGTGTTTTTGACAGCTGTCACTTGATTTATGCTCAGTTTGGTTTGCCATTTCATAATGAATAGACTTACTCCTGAACAACGTGGCGTGGCCTCCAAGATCGATTTAACACCGCTGGACTATTTTTTGTGGGGTTATGTGAAGTCGCTTGTCTACGCAGATAAGCCGGACACGATTAACGCCTTGGAAGAGAATATTCGGCGCGTTATTGCTGACATACGGCCCAACTTGCTGCAAAAAGTGGTTGAAAATTGGGCCTCTCGGCTGGAATTTGTTCGAGTCAGCCGCGGCGGCCACTTACCCGAAATCATTTTTAAAACATAATGGCAAACCCTTATCTTTATAATAAAACTAAATTCTTAGCCATAACATCAAATTATATGCGTTTTGTCTCTTCTTGAAAACCACGCCTCTAAAAAAAACACCTTTACTAAGTGGTAACAATAGTAATATTTGTTTTTACTGTTGATTAATTTCATAAATAAATAAATACGATTCTAGTCGATAGCACTTATCGCTTTACGAAATATTAAATTAACAAAACTCTATTTGTGGTGTGGTTAGTAGGACAGAACCTTGAAATGTTGAATCGATCTTTTAGGGAGCTGCTGATTCGCTGCGCGTCGACCGCTCTGTCCTCGAAGCTGATCGCTCGGCAGAAGAATCTTTTCTCGGCAATTGCCGTGGACGCCGTGCTCAGTCTGGATGGCCCCCTGCTGCCACTGGACATGATCGGAATCAAGAAGGTCACCGGAGGAGCGCTGGAAGACAGTCAGCTCGTGCCAGGTCTAATGATTGTCTCAATTGCTCAATTGCCTACATAGCCGCCATTATTGCCAACCCACATTGTTATTACCAATTCACTTGGTTTACCACATATTTTTAATTAAATCGGCATACGTAGACCATCGAAGCCTTTTTTTTTTATGGATGAGGAAGGTTTTTGAAGTATGAAAGTATGTGTTTATCTGATCTAATGATCCCCGGATTTGAATCACGGTAAGTCGAATTCGTCATGATGTGGTACTCCTCACATATTTTAATTACTGACATGGGCTTATTGTTATATACCTGTAAATAATGGCCTCGCATCATGAGACAAACAAAGTAGCCGATCTGCGCTTGATAGCGACTACTTGACAACACAAGCTATGGTGCTCGAAGCGTTCGTAAGGTTTGCTAATAACATTAAATATCTACCTAATGATAATTTCAAAATACCCGACTAGAACAAGCCATCTAGCTTAGTTGAGCAGGACCTTAACATAAAATAATGGTGCTCAAGAAAATATGTGTGCGTGTGTGTGATTACTGCTGTACAAATGCGCTCCCTTCTGTCCAGGTGTTGCGTTCAAGAAGACGTTCTCGTACGCCGGCTTCGAGATGCAGCCCAAGTCCTACGACAACTGCAAGATAGCCCTCCTCAACATTGAGCTGGAACTTAAAGCTGAAAGGGACAACGCTGAGGTGACGTACATAATTACCTTGTTAGCTTTTTAGCTGTCAACGCTATGGTTAACCAAGGAGGTCTCTCTGGAGTTGTGTGGTCGGAGAGTAGCTTGCATGCGACTACGGACAACGATCCACAATCTGTCGGTTGCGATTTAAGGCTTGTTGCTGTCTCACAAGTGCGACGCAAACTCGAGTAATTAAGTTGACCGCGTTGAAAGATGATTTTGACGAAGTTGGCTCATAAATCAGCGTTTCTTCAGTTTAAACTATTTGACTATTGAAAAGGAACATTGCCAAACGCACATCACTCATATTCCCCGAAACATAGACAACACATTGTCTATGTTTGCCGCGGTTCGGTCGAAGCGCGAAGTATGAAACAGTCTCAATAAATTCGCCGCTCGCGCACTTCGCCTGCCTATTATTTTACCTGTCGCGACCTTCATAGTGGAGTACCGGCTGTGGTCTCGGAGAGCCACACTTCCACGACACCATTAATAATAACTCCATACAGTTTAATATTTAACTAACGGTACATATCCTCAATCTAAAAATGCACTTAATGACTTTCACCTCTATAGCAGCGATATTTTACTGCATCCACGACGGTTGATAAATGTTACTTTTAATTTAGAGCATTTTAAAGGAAGGTAGTAATTTACATTTTTCATGTAATAATATTGCTTTGAACCATTTTAATACTAAACTGTCTCATTCCTTGATATTTATGGGAGCGCTTGATTGTAGGTACGCGTGGACAACGTCTCGGAATACCAGAAGGTGGTGGATGCCGAGTGGCAGATCCTCTACGATAAGCTTTCCAAGCTGCACCTGTCGGGCGCCAACGTCGTTCTCAGCAGGCTCCCCATCGGCGACGTGGCCACTCAGTACTTCGCAGATCGGTAACGATGTTTCTTACAAACGGTTTCTTCGCGCCCGTCCGATTAACGTAATGTTTGTAATTCAAACTAAATATCCTGTAGAAATCTATTCGTTACATATTTGTAATTTATTTACCGACTGGCCTACACTCCTTGTCGGTTCTTGATAGCCATTTTTTTTTAGATACTCTAAGTTGGTATAGTGGGGTTAGATTATGGCTAAAGGTTTAAAACATTTTTTTAACCGTGATGGTTCTTAGGGAAAGGTTTAAAGATATTACAGTTACATTCAGCTCCGTAAACCAAACGCATGAACCACGTCGATTACCGTCCGATCGGCGAAGTTCGTTGGCCGAACGGAATATCCCACGCGGGACTGACACCCGTTTTTTAGTTTAATTTATAATTTCTTATAACTAGTAAACGTCAAAATCAGAAATCAGAGCGTTTAGTTGTGCAGGAAAAATACTTGCACAACTAAAACGCTTGGAATATGGAGAAAGGCTTTCTGTGTTAAAACTGACTTCATTACAGGAGCGACGTGAATACTTCACGGCTATTCAATGAAGTTATCTAAATCTCTTTGTTCCACTAATCCTAGGAAGAACTTTATCTCCAATAGAGTTGTGGATAATTGGAATCGGCTACCACAGGAAGTGGTGGAAGCTATAAGTGTAAACCAGTTCAAGAGCCGCCTCGATAAATTTCTTGAATCTAGGCCAATCGCTAGGAACTGAGCAAATCGCTAAATAGCTGCTTGCTCAGCAAACAATAATAATAATGCGTTTCTGTTTCAGGGACATGTTCTGCGCAGGCCGCGTCTCCGATGAGGATCTTAAGCGCACTCAGAAGGCATGCGGCGGCAGCATCCTTTCGAGTGTGAGGGACCTCGCTCCGGACTGCCTCGGAACGTGCGGACACTTCCAGGAGAGGCAGATCGGCTCAGAGCGATACAATTTCTTCAACGGTACTTATCGTTTTTTTCTATTAATAAAATTCTCTAACTCGAAAAATAGCTTATCACTATTCCTCAAATCTATGATTTTAAATCAGAAAATGATTCAAATATTCCAAAACTGACCGATAACATTTGCGAATGTCCTCAGGTTGTCCCCAGGCGAAGACGTGCACGATAATCCTCCGAGGCGGCGCTGAGCAGTTCCTGGAGGAGACCGAACGCTCGCTGCACGACGCCATCATGATCGTGAGGCGGGCGATCAACAACGACGCCATCGTCGCAGGTAAAACACTCCGTATGTTTTCGTGGTGAGGGGAGACCGGAAAGTATTGCGACGTTAGAATTTTAAAGCAGTATTTCGTTTCCGAAGTTTGTGGGCGTCTTTACAGCTGATGACCCTATATCTTCGCGCTCTCGTGAATGAGTACTCATCTAAATTAATCGGAGGTAGATTTGAAGACACTTTTGGAAAGTTTTTACTCATGCTCACGTATTAGTGGTGTTTATTTTTTTTCTCAAACTAGAACTGTCAGGAAATTGATTTTTTATGTGCCTTGATGTTGTAGATTAGACGTATGCGTTATAAGGCGACACCGTTTAAATCAGCCCGTTAATCGAGCGTTTTGAGGTACTTATACCTCTATTATCATTGCATATATTTTTTCGATTTTTTTTCCGTTAATTCAGCTGCGAGCGTTTAAAAATATGTCATTAGCGTGTGTTGTTTGCCTTAATTCCCTGCAGTAACCTATGAAATTTAAAAGTTAATGTTAGTAACAGCTGAAAAAAAAAAACACAATTACAGCTTGTATTTGTATTTATTTTTTGATAAAATTTTTATGTAAAAATATTCATAGAAGTAGATAATATTTTTTTTGTTGACATTACTGCATAAACATGGACAGTCCATTAAAAAAATATCTATGTAGTCTATTAATAGTGTGTTGTTTTAGGGGGCGGAGCCATCGAAATGGAGGTGTCACGGCGCCTCCGCGAGATGTCCCGCACGATCGCCGGCAAGCAGCAGCTGCTCACGGCGGCGGTGGCACGCTCGCTCGAGATCATTCCGAGGCAGCTGGCTGACAATGCGGGCATCGACGCCACCAACGTCCTCAACAAACTGCGCCAGAAGCACCACAATGGTAAGATAACTAAATCCGCAATGAGGGTGATGGAGAGGAGACCCGCTGCAAGTGTTTGAATGCGTATAAAAAAAATCGTGTTTGCTGTTGACCGTTGAGGAGTTCCTTCATCTGGAACCAATCCTGGGTGAGGAATCAAGTCAAGTTCACCATAAAAATGCATTGTCATCAGAACTGAACCAACATGGAGTGGTTCTAATTCAGCTTCATACTCCGACATTTAAGTCTGTCATATTTTAACCGTCCTCGCACGTAGCCACTTGTGGTCGTGGTGTCGAAAAATGACTGCGTGTGCGCGCCGGCCTCTGAGGTGGCAAGTTGACAGGGTTGAGAGCAATTAAGACAATCGGTTTTGATCTTGGTATAATTTAAAATTTTGCATTATCGTCTGGCGTTGGGTATGGAAAACGCTAAACCTTATTTAGTCGCATTGAATAATCGTAGTGAAATGTTTTGCAGGTGGAGTTTGGTTCGGCGTGGACGTGAACGCCGAAGATATCGCCGACAATATGGAGGCGTGCGTCTGGGAGCCGGCCATCGTCAAGATCAACGCCCTCATCGCGGCCAGCGAGGCCACGTGCATGGTGAGTAATACAGCGCCTCCTGTTGGCAGGGACAAAAGATTTTTTTTCTCTATCTGTAAGACAAAATGGCAAGAAAATACTTCTCTATTATCTAGTCTAGAGAACCAATAATTTAAATTTATTTTATTTATATTAATTATTTAAGCGATAGTTTTTATGTAAATCAATGTAGAACTTTTCGTTAACTTAACCTAACCTAACCTAACCTAGAAATCAAACAAATCCTTATAGATAGATTCCTTATCGTTGCGCCTTCGTCTCATTCTCAGCTACTAGCGATTGGCCTAGATTCAAGAAATTTATCAAGGCGGCTCTTGAACTGGTTTACACTTATAGCTTCCACCACTTCCTGTGGTAGCCGATTCCAATCATCCACAACTCTATTCGAGATAAAGTTCTTCCTGAATATGTCCTTAAAGCTTGCACAATTATAATTGGTGCGATAAGATTAGCGCCTGAATTTACTGATCAAGAATACAGAAAGAGGCTGAACACCATTAAATCACCTGGTAATTTGTTGCAGATTCTTTCCGTGGACGAGACGATAAAGAACGTGAAGTCGGGCGGCGACGGCGCGCCGCCCGGCCGCGGGATGGGACGTCCCAACATGGGATAGGAACGGAGATCTCTCGTTCCGCCTGACACATTCACGCATTAGCATTTAACTCGCTCATACTTACATATGATAAGCTCTCATGTATTTAACGGTGACAAGTCCTCGCTGTTGACAGCTTTATTAACAATGCAATCAAAGTATTATAAATCTATTTTGCCAAATTGGGGATTTTTTATTTTAAATATTTTACAGCCGAGAGCAATGTCGTTCCGGCATTCCTCGTTCAGGCTACCAAAAGCCACCGAAGGGTTCGGCACTAGTTATAGCCACTTACCTTTGGGTCAAATACCGTTTCTCTGGGTTAGCAAGATCACAACTTTTTACTAGCTTGTTATCTATAGAGGCTTTGAAGCGGTCTACAAATATATCTCCAACTCTTCATCTAACAAACACTTTTACTTTAATTTTATTTATACGCATTACTCATTGTGATCACTTAAATTAATTGTAATTATGTTAAAATAAAATAAACTATTAACGAAACAGCGATGGTTTTATTGCAAACTTTTGCGGTTTTTTTTTCTCGTCCCGAAACATAACGCATTATTTACATTGCACATCCAAAATTGCTCACAATTTTAAAAACATTTTACACTTTTTTTAGTTTTAAAAATAACAGGACATTCAAACGTTAATATGTCACCAAAATACGCAGTAATTATTCTAAATATAATAAATATATAATTTTGCTCTTTTTACGCGTCATTTCTTTTACGGGTCCTCTGCGACGGTTGTGACCGTGCTACGCCTCATCGTTGCCCGAGTCCAGTTCCACCTCGCCCTCCCCGTGGTAGGTCTCCTCGCTGAAGAGGGGCCGCTGCTGCGCTCTCTGCATCATCGAGGCGAGCGCCATGCCTGTCCCGAAGCGGTACTCCATGGGTCGGAGACCCTCGTCTTGGACAGAGTCCGCTGGACATAGAAAGGCACTGTTTTAGTAAGGTGGAGAATGTTTGAAGCTTAGGTAGGTGCTGGAAATTTTGTAAGAAGGATCATGGAATGCAGGTTTTATGGAGAACGCTTTAAGAAGTGCTGGGAGTGAGCTGTTGGTGCTACGACGACTGGCCAATTAACACTGAACTTAAAAGTTCAGTAGAGGGGGGGGGGGGGGGGAAATGAATTTTGCAAGGGTCATAGACCGAGGATATTTGAGGTAAAAGTGTGATTGATATACATACGACATACAAAACTCGCCTTTTAATTTTTTTTCAAATAATTGCTATGACCTAGGTCATACACAATTATTTTGGGCCCTACTCAACTAGGCCAAATGTGAATGGAAATGGTTGTAATGAAGCGTTAAAAATGGCCATGTGCGGATTCGAACCTGCGACCTTTGGGTCAATAGTCCAACGCCATAACAACCACTAGATTTACTCGAAAAGTACAAATGCAAGAGTAAAATTTTTATGTGTAGATTGATGCTCATGAAAAACGACCACAGCCGTGTCAATCACATCGGAGGCTGGTGGAATATGTCAGTGTCGCCTCTATGGCCAACCAAAACGCACAGCGAATGGGCTAAAAGTGCCGCAGGCACAAGTGGAGACAGGAAATCATGCAACGCATCACAAATTAGTACCACAGGCGCGAGTAGTCTGATGGGGACGATGCCTTTAATAACGCCTGTAGGGCCTAGCTGTAAGACATCAGGTTCTGGTTAAATGATAATGATTTACAGTATATATATTGATATGTTCTACCTGTAAAACTAGGAAATTTTTTCTAGAGTGATTGATAATTTCTTCTTAAGAGTTTAGGAATTATAAACAGCTATGAGTAATCAACGGTATTACCAAGAGTTTACGAAGCTGTCGCAAATATATAGAAACTAAAAGTATGTATTCACCATTATGATATAATTGTGGTGGCGTGTCCTCGGTGCGTTTCTGTTGCGCAGTGTTGTGCAGCGAGGCCCTACGGACCGGATGGTTCTTCCGCCTCCTCGCTCGGTTCCTCGTGCTGGTCTTCAGGGGCTGTGCCTCCACGGAATCCTCCTCCGAGTTGGAACTGGCCGGAGTGTGGGCGGTCTGGTCTCCGTCGCCTGTGGCATATGAGACAATTCCTCTCTTAATAGGACTCAACCCGGTCAATTACACTGGATATCGTTTTATCTAAGCTTCTATAGAATTATTTTCCATACATTTTATCAAAACTTAGGTATAAGAATCGAGAAAATAAAATATTGTGTGTCTCATCAAACTTAACTAAACTCAGCAGTCGTTTGATGCAATAGCATGATATTTGACCACGCCCAACACAGACAGCAGCTCCTCCGGAAGAGGCCCCTTAAAAACAAGTATATACATCGACAAATTGAAGAGTGCTTTTTCGAGACTGACCGATTTCATCAGGAGTATTAATTTTAAAGACAATTTAAACAAAAAATTGGTAAATATTAGTGATGTTTAGTATTCAAATAGTCTCATCTCACCATTGGAACGAGCTGTCCTGGAGCCTTCGTCCGCGTTCGCCACTTCCTTGTTCAGATGATGCTGGTTCCCTTAAGAAATAAAAATAAATTACGTTAGTAGGACAGTCATGATACAAACACCCCATCCTTTCACTAAAATATAATATATTACTAGCAAAGAAATACTATGTTTGCAACACCATGAAAGGAATCAAGGAAGGAACGGGACCTTCGTATTGATTTTAAATGGAACAACTATTGCCAAGTGTTGCCAACAAAGCTAGTAGCCTCTCATATATGATCAAAAAAACATCAAAAAAGGGCAAAGTTTAGCTATAAAACCCCTGTATCACCCTACTGGTCAGTCTCCTCATTCCGTATCCAGATGTGGAACAATGCTTTGTGCGTTCAGGGAAGGTGCTCATAAAAACTCACCGTTCACGACAAAACTATATCCGCTGTCGTGCAGCATCACATCGCTGCGGGTGGCCTCCACGCTGTCGTCGGACGGCGCCCTTTCGCCCTCGACAGACATCTGCCGCGGGAACTCGGGAACGTCCTCCAGGTTCATGGTCTCCCGGAGGGCGCGCATCTCGCGGACGCGCATCATGTCCTCGCGGCTTACCAGCGCCTTGCGCAGCTCCTGCAGGGGATTCCATTGAGACAACTTACACAGAACCATTGATTAAACGGTAGTTTTAGATAGCTCTACCTCATCCAATTAGTTGGCACCCAAGTTGGCAGATAGACTAGAGGCAAAACGCATAGAAGCTTATAAAAGTTAAGAAGTAAAGAAGCTTATCTTAGCAATTCACAGATGGCGCACTTATCGTAAATAATTTTCAGTTAAATCTGAAGAATATATCGCCGTCTGTCATTAAAACGACGAAATTGTGTGATTATTTCTAATAAGTTACGATGTTTTATGTTTTAAGACTTGGTGCGACATTTGGTTGATACGTGTTTTAGTTACTAAAGAGCGGTTTCCAATTTGTTGTTAGCAGTTGACCAATCTAAACCACTATCCTAATCAGCGATACAACTTTCTACGGGTCATTTGAAATCAGGGTTCAATGGAGGTTTTTTTTTCATATATATTTCTTTAGGAATGAGGATTTCCCTATCAATAGTGTCCCTCTATCAATAGTAGTTTCCTTACCAGTTTTTAGGTTACATTATGTAAAGTGGTGACACACTTTCATACAGCATCTATTCAGAGACGTTTGGTCCGCCAATCTGTTCCTCAAAGAATTCATCGGAAGAATTCAGTGATTTTTCATTCTTTTCTAAGGTTGTATGTATTATAGAATTATTAACGAAATAGGATATCTCGTAATTTTCAAATAACCTGACTCCTAATGACGAAATCTTGCGGCCTGCCGCCGTTCGATAGTCCGTAGTGCTGAACGAACGTCATGGGACTCTACGCCGCGCTCACAAACAATGGGTCGCTGCCCCGGCGCACCCGCACTGGCGACAGCCTCGAGGGCGACCTGACGGGCGAAAGCATCCTCGGAGGCGACAGCCGATGTTGGTGGCGGGGCGATTTTCTACCGACGCTTGTATCGCTCGACGGTCGGTGGAAGAGGGAGTCACCGTCCGTGGTAGGAGCAATGGAAGTAGGCTCTTCGCTGATCGGCTGCAGACTCATTTGGGAGGGCGAAGGAACGGAATGAAAGACGAACAGCGGATTATTTTGAGGCTGAAGTTGAAGAACCATTCAGTACATCAGTAGAACAAGTAAAGCCATGTTCCGGCTAGTTCACCCCAACCCCAAGAAGCTGATTTATCGCGCTTTGAAATGAAATTTAGTGTCTAGATAAATAATAACCGTTCAGTGCAACGGCGCAAATTGGTTGTTGGTTTTTGACGTTCAGAGCCAGCTTAACGTTAACAAGTGAGTTTGGTTGATCGTAAGAACTAAATCTTCTCTAATCAACTCTCAACCTACGTTTAAAACCTGTCTTGGGAAATGGGAATGGATTAGAAACCTGGAGTGACCTTTTTAGTCATAGTGTTGACAAAGACAATTGTAATCGGTGCATTTCATCCATGTGCAAAACCTGCACTATCCAGTTCTGCGGACGTGTTATGACACTATTTATCTGGTGATATATAAGGCAAATTGGCCCATCAGAAACTAAGTGTGTACGTTGAAAATTGTGTTGGTAAAAATGGAGAAAATGCACCTGACGAGATGTCAGGCAACTACGATTGCGAAGATTGCCAACTGTGACTGATATCAGTCTGAATTCAGAACATCTGGTACGAAACTAAATGAATTGTCGGATTATTGTATCGAGACAATTTAAAAACGTAACTGCTTGCTTTTTCATAACTGCGGTATTCAGGGGTTGTATGATGATTGCAATTTTGTTTCAAAGTCAATTGGCCTTATGCATAGTTGACTTAGCTCGAGGGACCCCTGACCGTACTAAAATGCATGAGCCGTCTGCGACGTTATCGTGAAACTTCGTCATGAGCTCATAACAGTCTCAACATGGGTTAAAATTCAAATACGAAACTCCTTCCTTACCACAGACTAAAGAAAGGCAAACAATGATGACCTGTATTCTCTTTGAGGTTTTTTGACATGGTAAGTTTGAGTTTTTTTTAAAATGTTTAATATTTGTTCCACTAATCCTATTAGAACTGGCTGGTTGCAGGAGGTCTCCCCTTCAGCCTTGTCCTTCATGAGGGCGAAGACTGAGTCGAGAGTCGACCCGTCGGAAAAGTCACTCCGGCTGTAATCCTTCGATTCTTGAACGTTTTACGCCAGAATACCCTTCAATTCCTTTGCAAATCATTTTTAGTACCTAATGGCGATTTTTAAATAAAATGTTTCGCTGTTCCCGACCAACATGATGAAAGACGAGGAATATTTCTTGGGCCGCCTGTCATCCGGCTGTAACTTCTAATGGCTGGATCTAGGGAGATGAATTTTCTCATGCAAATACAATTTCTGAAAAATATTTTTTCCACTGCGAGACTGATGAACTTGCAAAGTCCTAAATGGGTTGAGCTTGTCTACCCTCCTGACTAGTCTCCATTTAAACGCGGTTAATTTTTCCTAATGGCTGTCGTCATTTAAATCTAATAATTGTAACGCCATTTCAGAAATATACGTACATCCGTTCGATTTGCGTATAAATAAAATAGTACCTTGAGCACGAGCTGAGAGTTTCGTATTTCGTCGGCGCCGGGAGCGGTCGTCACGTCAGCGGCCTCATCCCTGTCATGGCCGTACGCCGGATCCTGACCGACCTCGCTCGACGGGTCGCAGTAGAAGACTTGGTCTCGGATGACAGGCTCTTCGTCGCAGTTCAAAGCGGGGACCTCGTTCTGTACTGTGATTTCGCTAGTATCTTCACTTTTGCACACCGTAGGCTCTAGGAGATAAAAAGGGCCCGGTTTTAGGGTTATAATAATATGTTATAAATTGAATCACAAATTTTCAGACATTTTACCGTAATTATGAAAGTCCTTACAAGCATTTTTAGAAACTTAAACGGTAAAGAATGCTAACCGTTTCATGTGAGAAGTACTTATAAAGTACATCTTTATACTTTTTATAAATCCCAAGTAAATTGTTATTTCACACAATTTAAAATGGGAGCCACATATAATTTCAATGGTAAAAAAGCCAACTCCTTGACTGATTCGATAAGGAACTTGACCCCAGACTTGATGTTGAAGATTTACCAATCGTGTGTACGACCGCTTCTTGAATATGGTTGCCAACTGTGGAGTCCTTATTTCGTCAAAGATATTCAGTTACTCGAAAAGGTACAACTGGCAACATTGCAAGAGAGACGTGAACGTGGTGACCTCATTGAGACACTCAAAGTGATTTCAGGACACGACAATTGCGATAATATGAAGGACATGTTTACTTCCAATCGTAATCCTCATCTCCGCGGACACAAATTAAAACTCTCAAAAACCCATTTCTCTAACAGATTCGTTGACATGTGGAATCAACTCCCACAATCATTCATCGCAGCCAGCAACAACAACCAATTTAAAAATCTACTGGACAAACACCGAATCCAGTCGTCATCAATGAAGTTGTGATCTCGATATGGGCAGATCAGCTCTAGCTGTTCGCCCATTAACCAATAATAATAATAAATTACGAGAAATGCTCAAATACACTAGGATTTAAAAATTTGGTAGCGATTTGCATTCAGGTTGCCAACTTACGCATGTTTTAGAAGATGGATAACTTTTAAGTTAAAACTTAAAAGTTTTATTATTAAGTTCTTATACATTTATAATTATTGCATATTTTTTTTTTTATTTTCTTCTAAATATTACGTCAGCTGCGAGCGTGTACAAATACGTCATTAGCGTGTGTTGTAATTTTACAGCTTGTATTTGTATTGACTTTTTGAAACAAATTTTTTGATACAATTTTTTATGTATAATATTAAATATATAAAAAACAAACATTTTCATAGTTTGGTATTTATTATTTGACAATTATAAGAAAGTCAAAAGGTTGGTCAGCGTGTTTTACGCACGGAGCGGAATGTTTTCATCACCCAATCGCCACAGCCCAAAAGGGCCCGTTTATCACGTAGAAACTCCTCATGCTGCCCTGGTCAAAAACAGCTGACCACCCAAATATACGGTCACGACAGATATTGACAGTATTACTGTCTTGGCAACCCAACCAATGATAATCGGCGACGAATTTGACAGATACAAATCTGCGAAGGAAAAACAAGCGAAAATGTTTTTTAAATACCTCGGGTGAGTTTCTTGAGCTTAATTTTGAACGCGTCAATGTCGCTGGCGCACTTCAACACTTCATCGGAGAGAAGCTCAAAGTCGGCGTTGAGCGCTGCGTAGTCCACGGGAATCTTGTTCGCCCAGCAATTGTCCAGGAAACTGTCCATGCACTGAACGCGCTGGAAGCAAACAAACCTGTGCACATTAGACCGCTATCGTTCGCTCAGAGATGCCGCCCCATAGTAAAGCAACATCAAATTTGTATTGTATTACACATGATTGGATCACCAAAAGACTACTGCACTCCATGACCATGAAATAACTCTTCATAATGCTAACATGACCTGAGGGTGTTCCAAGGCTATTACCGAAGACTTAATGGGATATTTATGTTCCCTAGAGTAAGTTGATGGTTTTATTGTTTAACTGATTACCCACTACTACTCGATGAGGCGGAGACTCGTGAGAATCGTGCGCGAATAAGATAGAAACACTGTAAAACACTTTACCTTGAGGGCGGATCCCAGTTGTATGACGACCCTGGAGGTGCAGGTCTGCGCCAGGTGGCCGTCGCCCGCCTCCAGCCCGTGCCTCTGAGGATGCCGCTCGGGACTGGCTCCGCAATACACCTGAAGGCCAAGGTATAACCTCAATGCGGCGCTAGTTTAGTTTTTGCTTGGAAAAATTCACACAGTGTTTTAATTGAATCATACTTAAAATATGAATTCATTATAAAGAGTGTTTTTTTTAGAGGCGTGCTTTTCAATCTGGCACTACTTTTTTCGTAGGTGGTGTTTTTGACAGCTGTCACTTGATTTATGCTCAGTTTGGTTTGCCATTTCATAATGAATAGACTTACTCCTGAACAACGTGGCGTGGCCTCCAAGATCGATTTAACACCGCTGGACTATTTTTTGTGGGGTTATGTGAAGTCGCTTGTCTACGCAGATAAGCCGGACACGATTAACGCCTTGGAAGAGAATATTCGGCGCGTTATTGCTGACATACGGCCCAACTTGCTGCAAAAAGTGGTTGAAAATTGGGCCTCTCGGCTGGAATTTGTTCGAGTCAGCCGCGGCGGCCACTTACCCGAAATCATTTTTAAAACATAATGGCAAACCCTTATCTTTATAATAAAACTAAATTCTTAGCCATAACATCAAATTATATGCGTTTTATCTCTTCTTGAAAACCACGCCTCTAAAATCATCACCCTATACTATTATTAAAAACTATAGTTTTATAGTTAGCTGGAGACTTGGCACAGTTTTTGCTTAGTGATGGCAAAGGCATTCATTACAGACAGGCATTACATTGCAGCGAAATCATTTTTGATCAGCGATTAACCCGTTCAAAAATTTTTGGGGCGCAAACTGCGTACGTAGCGATTTATTTCTATGAAAACACACGATTATGAAGAAAAATCAGCTTTGGTGACCTGGGACGTCCAATTGCCACAAATTTGGTTCACTGTGAAAATCTCTATTAGAAAATATCACTCTGGTCACTATCTGTCTTAAACTTAATTTAAAAAAACTGCTTTTTCACGTTGGATACCCAATTTGTTATTATTTTTGTTAATTTTATTAACTATTTGGCACTTTTACACATTTCAATATTTGTTAGATGTATAAACTATATATTAATATATATAACTTGTTCAAAAAAGGTACATTGGTTGAAAAATTATGAAAAATTGATTACGCCGCCGTGTCATTAAATAATTTCCATAGAGTATTTAGTGATGACGATTATCATTTTTTACTGGATGAAATTCTTGAATGAATGACGGCATCTTGACGTGTATACACGTCACGCAATGAGACGTCGTACAACCTTAACGGGTCAAGTAATATTAATGATAAACACTTTACTTGACATGCATGAAAACATAACCAAAGGGTGAGCTTATTGCCGCAAGACAATTTCTACCAGCTTACCCAGAAAGGTTGTGTAATAAATATTGATTTCGTGTCGGCGAATGAAGAAATGAAATTATCTTAACATAAAATATCCTCTACTTGACTTTAGCGAGTTAATATGTCCTTTGGGACGACGTTTAAAAATGACAATATTGGGAGAATCTCTGGAGCCATTCCACAATCAAACCACGTGAACTGCGAAGTCAAAATTCTGAAAGAGAATGTGCATTCAACCATTCCATAAGTGTCTTATGTAGCTTAACTCTGTGGACAGTACTGAGAAATGCGCCACTGCGAACAACGGCAAAACATAACCTGCTAAAGTTTCCCTCTCATAGAATAGAGACCTTTTTTCGGATCACACCGAAGTAGGAATTGTGAAGATAGAGCAGATTTTCGTCAACGTGACTCCTTAAGCCGCCGATTAAATGGGAGAGGTTACCTTTTTGAGCAATTTGTATATGCGGAACAGCTGCGCCTGCTTGTCGAGGACGTCCTGGATGACGCGCGGCAGCAGGCGCGAGTCGAGCCAGTGCAAGCGCTCGTTGTGGTTGTTCTGCGAGGACGCCTTCGTGGGGAGATGCACCATGGCCAGGTGGCGCAGGAAAGACGATTGCAGGACGAGGTACAAATGGTGAGACTTCTGAAGACAAAAGTAAAAAATTAACATTTGAATCATCTTGATATTTCGAAAAAAGGGGGGGTTGTGAAATGGTTAATTTTTTTTTAAATGTCTTTGAACTTGCACCAAGAAAACATTAATTATTACAATTAAAACCCAATAAAAATACGATGTCCCCGATAATGATTCACCAAAATTCGGAGCTAGGAACCACATCATATTTTATCTAAGAAATGATGGTTTCATTGAAAAGTTGTAACATTATAACCTTTTTTTAAGTGTTGGTTTCTACACACAATTTTTTTAAATGTAGTAATGTTTTTAGTATTTATTTTATGCTCGTAAAATATTATTAATATTAATCCATTAACAAAAGGTAATTCGGAAGCATGAATCGCAAGCAGGTAAAACCCTCGAAAGTGGTATCTCGCAGGTATGAACGAGGGTGCTGTGCAGAGAGAGTCACAAGATGCCGATCACCGGCGAAAATGACATGTGTTTGTTTTATTTCAATAAGTTTGAATGCACGGTAATGTCATAGAATGTGAAAGTAAAATGATTGATAACCGTTTTGATACATATAATCTTAAGGAGAATATGTCGACTTTTGAATTGACGCAAATGCCACAATTTTGATACCGAGAGATCGGAGTGGGTGTCCTTGCCGTCGATCTCGGTCAACGTCATGTCCTCCTCGAGCCAGGGGAAGTTTGCGAGCAGCGCAGCCGTCATCCTTATCAACATGAAGGCCAGGTCCATTTGCTGAGTGACCAGCAGCGTCTCCGCCGTCTCCACCACCGACGAACCCGTGCACCTTCGAAATAAGCATCACTGTTATCCATGACAGATGTTATTCGCGATCATCATTTATTACAAAAATATACACGGGTCGAACTCTTCCCTGAGGATGGGATGTGTGATCATCTTCAGAACATAAATAGTTTTACCATAGAATTAAAATTCACTAAAAAGGTGACTGAAGTATTTATGGTGTTGCCACATTGCAGCATTTTTTTTATAAAATAATTGGTATAATTATTTTTAGACCCTAGGTTAAATGTGCCTATCCTAGAGTCAGGGGAGATGGTGGTAATGAAGTGTTAAAAATGGTATGACCATGTGCGGATTCGAACCCTCGACCTTTGGGTCCAATAGTCCAATGCCTTAACCACTAGACTACCACGAGCGCATTGCGATTTATGTAATTATTATTATATTTTAACGAGCGAGCAGCTTTATCTGATGATCTTTAGTCCTCGGTGTGTTTGTCTTTGTAAATCTCACAATTATGCATTTGGGTGTGCTTTAGGACAATAGCAGAAGACTTCCTGGGAAACAAGTTAAACGTACTACACTCACAGGTTCTTGCCAACGAGTTTGAAGTCGCGCAGACAGGCCATGCAGCGCCGGCACAGCGCCGTGTAATCCCTCAACACGTCGAGGAGCCAGCGCAGACGAGCGTGCTGCCCACGGAACGCGCCCGACGTGCATATAGCGAGCGGGATCGAACTATACACGGCTAGTTTCACAAAATTCCAACGGCGCCATCTGAAAAGTTCGAGTGAACTAATTAACCGTAAGGAAAGCGATTTGTGAATGTCAAACACCAAATTGTATTGTAATAAAGGGTAAGTTAAAGTTAATAAAGGATGTTTTTTTTAGAGGCGTGGTTTTCAAGAAGAGATAAAACGCATATAATTTGATGTTATGGCTAAGAGTTTAGTTTTATTATAAAGATAAGGGTTTGCCATTATGTTTTAAAAATGATTTCGGGTGAGTGGCCGCCGCGGCTGACTCGAACAAATTCCAGCCGAGAGGCCCAATTTTCAACCACTTTTTGCAGCAAGTTGGGCCGTATGTCAGCAATAACGCGCCGAATATTCTCTTCCAAGGCGTTAATCGTGTCCGGCTTATCTGCGTAGACAAGCGACTTCACATAACCCCACAAAAAATAGTCCAGCGGTGTTAAATCGCACGATCTTGGAGGCCACGCCACGTTGTTCAGGAGTAAGTCTATTCATTATGAAATGGCAAACCAAACTGAGCATAAATCAAGTGACAGCTGTCAAAAACACCAACTACGAAAAAAGTAGTGCCAGATTGAAAACCACGCCTCTAAAAAAAACACCCGTTACTATTAGTTTTAAATTACGCTTTGAGCGCAGTTCATTATAAACGACTAGAAAATATTCCTTCGGGTTCAAATCAAATGTATTAAACTATTACGTATAATTAAATAACTTAAGTTTATATCAAATAATTAAATAACATGTTGTCTGGAGATAAATAACTGGAGAGTGCTGCCAACCTGTGTATGAAATATTTGAAAATGTTTGCGGTTACTCTTCGTATATCTTTGTAAAATAAATAAATGTGTTTGTTTACGAATGAATGTGTGGTAAAAATGTGTAAAAGTATATTTTGTTTTATCGGCTTTACTGTAAATGCAATTGGTAGAACTGACAAGATTTTTTGAAAGGTCATTTTGTGGTGTGCGCCACCTGCCGCAGTAGTGTCCCACCGAAACTGACTTTTTAAGCCGAAATGAAATTTGGTTTTCGTTTCGGCCAAAACCGAGAAGGAAATTATGGAAATATTTTTTTTCTTAGAAAACTAATACTAAGCTAATTATAATTAATAACTAATTAAAACAAATATTTTATTTTAAATTATTATCTTCACAGAAGCTACCAAATACAAACTAAGGCTCTTAAGGATTTAGGGGGCTAATTAGCATACTTAATTACTAAAAATATTTATTGAAATGGAAAAAACTTAATAGTTAGTGATCAAAATTAAATAGCCTCATATTATAAGATAAATACAAGAGATTTTCGGCATTCTCGCCTGACCTGAAGAGTCTATGAAGAAACGCAGTTTCGGCAGTAGCTAAAGTTTCGATCGTCATTTGGCCGAAACTCATATTTTGGGCCGATGATGGCCGAATCCGAAACCGATCCTTCAGTTGGTCACTAGCCTGCGCATTAATACGGCCCTGATTACACTATGGATACGGATGGCAATATAAATCTCAAATTTAGCTGGTTATCCTTATTCCCGATCCCAGAACCATCTTTGAAAATGTTGGCTAATATAATATAACTCACAGCGGTAGGGATAAGGGTGCGAAGAACACGCATGTGCATAGCCCTAGCGAGGAGAGGATCACCTTCCGGTTGGTGAGCATGCTCACGAGGATGCGCTCTTGGCTCGACTGTTGTCGCCGCTGCTCCAGCAGAGTGGCCGCCGTCGACGCGTCCTCCACTAAGGCGGATTCCTCGCGGAAGAGGAGGCCCGACTCCAAAATGGTGTGCACGTGGCCGTGCCACCACTGCACCTGAAAAAATAAATTTAAAACATGGCTTCTTGTCCTGTATTCAAGCAAGCTATAGATCATGAATTAATTTCACACGGAGTCAATTTCATCTTTACCGAGTTGTGGACTAATGTTCTTCTGCACATTATTTTAGCCAACATGATCACTAACACTAGCTGAGCCGATACCACACCAGGAGATGAAGATAAGACAATATATCAGTATTTTGTTTTTACTTATCGTCTTCTATATTTAACACAGCAAACACGGTTTTGCAGAATCCCCTCAGCATCAGAACAATCTACAGCGAATAATAATTGCACTTCACGCATGTATTAGGCGGCTCTATCTGACGACTTAAATAATCTTAATATAAATAAATGTAATATCATTAAAATCAACTTTTATATCAGACCTCCCCCCCTCGCCCTACTTTACCCTAAGATATGGAAACAGCTCTAGGTTATTATTATTACTGGTTAATGGGCGAGCAGCTAAGCTGATATGCCCATATCGAGATCACAACTTCATTGATGACGACTGGATTCGGTGTTTGTCCAGTAGATTTTTAAATTGGTTGTTGTTGCTGGCTGCGATGATTGATTGTGGGAGTTGATTCCACACGTCAACGATTCTGTTAGTTAAGAAATATTTTCTTGTGTTTGTAGAGAAATGGGTTTTTGAGAGATTTAATTTATGTCCGCGGTGATGAGGATTACGATTGGAAGTAAACATGTCCTTCATATTATCGCAATTGTTGTGTCTTGAAATCACTTTGAATGTCTCAATAAGGTCAGCACGTTCACGTCTCTCTTGCAATGTTGCCAGTTGTACCTTTTCGAGTAACTGAATATCTTTGGCGAAATAAGGACTCCACAGTTGGCAACCATATTCAAGAAGCGTTCGTACATACGATTGGTAAATCTTCAACATCAAGTCTGGGGTCAAGTTCCTTTCAAGGAGTTGGCTTTTTTACTATTGAAATTATATGTGGGGTCCCATTTTAAATTGTGTGAAATGATGATGTTTATTGTTGAGTGTTTATGGATGTCAGTTTAGGTGGTAGCAGTTAAAATTCGAGTTCTTTTATAATATTTTGTGGTCTAATAAATATAGATAAAGACATCTCGCTCACTCAAATGTCTAAAAGACATTTTATTGGAAAAGTACGATATAAAATTAGTAACGGTTTATCACAATAAGCAAAAACGAAGAGTGACGTACCGAGTCGGGCCGGCATTTAGCAATGAACCAGCGCTTGCTAAATATTCGAGGCGAATAATCCAAGCTTTGCAACGAAGACATTTTTCACTATTTTATGAATTAAATAACAAAGTTAAATAGATTACACGTTTTTCACATTGTGGACTAGTAAGATACTAAATTTTTTAGGTTATGTTTTGATCACTATTTCGTATGGTTTGACATACGCCGGAATTTGGGTTTCATAATTTTCTTTTATTTTTTACGAAAATAGTAAAAATATGGTAATAAATAAAAACACACAATTTAACTAGAAGTATAATATTAAATAATAATTGCAAGGAATATTTTCAATTTAAACCGTTAACTATTTTTACGTTTATGGTTTGGTAGTGTAGGCTGTAGAAAGTATGTTGCTGTTATTATTTAAAAAAAAAGAGCACGTGGCCGATGCGCACCAAAACGTCAATCTGACAAGTTATATCAGTTATGTGTTTCGTTTGTAATCGACGTAGTGAATAAATTAGTGTATTAATCTTTTCAGTGTATCAATTATAATTGATTTTAACTGCCTTATATTTAAATATACCTATTTATTTGATTAGTCAAACCAGCATTCGTTAATTATTTCGAGGTTATGTTTTCATGTAGTCGGTAAGTCATTATTATTAACCCCTATAGTAAGGCAAGCAGCTTATGCTGATAAGCCTAAATCTGCACTTGTATCGTCCCTGATAAACTTGTCCACTCTATTCTTAAATTCATTCACATTTCCGGCACTTATCACTTATACTGCACTTGGTAACTTATTCCATGCATTCACCACTCTATTTGACATGAAATTCTTCCTCGGATTAGAACTGAAGGTTGTACTTGAGAGTTTTAAATGATGTCCTCGCAAGTGCGAATTTGTATTAATGTATATGGTTTCAAAATTTAGAACATCAAAATAGTGAGTTAATATCTTGGTTTGGTTTATTTATATTTATATTAAAGCTTTATTTAAAAAATCATCTATTTGCAGGGAGAAGTGATAGTAAAATGTCAAACGAAGACCGCGACATAAACGAAGTGTTCGAAGATTTGCTCCTGGCTGAAGAGAACCTCGAAGAGGCAGGCTTCGAGGAGGGGTTCGAGGTGGGGGTAAGGGGGGGAAATACGCAGGGTTACCACATAGGATACCACCGAGGGGCCGAACTCGGCGCCGAGCTTGGTAAAAATCCTTTTATTTCTATTATTATTCAGAGCGTTGCTGGCCGACCGTATTTGCTCACCACCGTGAGGTCGCACAATAAATGCAATGCCATTTTTTTTCTTTTTGCAACTAAATTTACAGTTTTCGGTCGCTTGTAAAACGTTTGACATTATTACGCTCCATAATATACGAACTTAACATTTTTTATAATCAAAACAAAAAAAACACATTCAAAATGTCTGTTTTTTGTGATTCTGCCAATTAGAAACAATGGCCCTAAAAACCACCGCACATGCAACGGCTTCATATCAATTTGACTTCTTCACCGGATGCATTCTTACGCCAAAACTTACTAATGTATAAAGAAATATTTTCTGACCGTATCGTGGATGTTTGGAATCGACTGCCTGAACGTGGAATTGCCCGTACCCCTGCCTATCAAATGCTGCAAAGTTCAAAAATGACTCAAATCACTCACCTTATGGTCGAGCTTAGGTGTTAGAAGTGAGCCAGATTATGAATGTTCTCACAGGTCGTGGATAACGCTGACGTCTCGCACGAGTCCAAACCTTTCGTGATCAGTTTACGCAAGTGACAAGGGAGAGATACTGGTGCTACGGCCGACCGTTTAACGCTGAACTTGACAGACACAGCAGGATAGGGGGAAATAGTGTTATGGAGAGGTCATAGTAATCATAAAAAAAACTTTATATGTATAGGTTATAGATTATTTTATCCTGCCTCGATTGGAGGTCTTTAAAATATTAAAAAATTACACCAAAATTCATTTATGGGTCCCGAGATTAGAGTGGACTTTAATATATACTATATAAAGATGACTCTATGACTCAATATCCTTTACCTCAACTACCGAGTGCTAGTTATGCAAACGTTTATTTATGCCAATTATCGATTATGGTAATATTGCATTTATAAATTTAAATCAACATTTGTCTAATAAATTTGAGCGTCTTCAAAACTCTTGTATTCGTTTCATATTCGATCTGCGTGAGTTCGACCATGACACTCCTTATCGTGATGAGCTCAAGTGGCTCCTTATACGGAAACGCCGTGATCTCCATACTCTTAGGCTACTTTATTAAATCCAACTCAAAAGCTCCGTCTTACCTCTTGAATGCTTTCACTTACGGAATGAATATGGCATTTGTCTTCGTTCCCAAAATAATGCTCCGCTTACCATCCCTTTACGCAGCACTCCTTTCTTCGCAGACCCATTTACTGTTCAGCTGCCCGCTTTTGGAACCAACTCGCGCTAAAATAAGGCTAGCTCCGAATATTTTCATATTTAAATTGTTACTTAGGAAAAAAATTTTATCTGCATAATTTAGTTTTATCTCATTCTTAATCCCCAGATCCGTGGTTTGCTTTCTATCCGATCTCCAGTAGTTATAACTAATAAATACTATGATCAGCATTATACCTTTTTGGATTAGCCCTTAAAATGAAATTGTGATGAATTGTAAAATGGACCCTTTTGAAATAAAATATAATATTTCAGGATATTACTTGGGCATCGTAACGGCCCACATTGCGTTGCAGTCCAACGTCGCAGGCCGACCGGAACACGCGGAGAGAGTCACGGCGCAGCTGACAAAAGTTAAGCGGATGATTGAATCGTTTCCGAAGTTCAACTCGGAAGATATTGATTTTCTGACGTTGGCCGATTCAATTCGCGTTCACTACAAGAAGGCCTGCTCGCTACTCAAGATCGACGGACAGAATCCGTACGCCGGTCGTCTGTCGTTTTAGCGCCGATCGTGTACAGTGAGATATTTATTTTGAATTATTTAGGACAAACGGGCTAACTCCTCGTGATGTCTAACCATTGACGTATAAAGCTTTATTGACTGTACTATTTTACTCTTTAAATATGATGCACTTTCCTAAATAGTTTTTATACCGTTTTAACACACGAGTGGAAATGGCCTCGTGGCGCAGTGGTATAAGCGCCTGCTTCTAATCCACCGGGTTCAAATCCTCAGTGGGTCAAAACCGACCAGGTCTTTTTAGCCATTTAGAATATGCAACGCCACTTTTCAACACTGCCGACTGAGTTAAGCAACAGGACATAGACAAAAAAACACCCGGACTTGTAAGATGTTATTTACGTGTAATAAACGGCCTCGCATGAAAACAATAATAAGGCAGTCGGAACTGCGCCCAATAGGGTCTCTCAATTGGGGTTTTAAAACTAAGATTTTTTAAGACTTAAGACTACGGATTTTATTATTATTATTATTTTATAGTAGGCACGGAGATTTTGTCATATCTCCGTATTTGAAGGGGTAATGCCACATCTATAAAAGTCAATACGTCTTTGACCAGAGGACTTGTAGCAGCACAACCCATATATTCATTTTAAACCTGTACCTTCTAACCGGAAAGTTCAGATCCTTCACCACTGAGCCGATTGTTGAAATTTATGAATGTCGCCAGTACGGAGTCATTAATTACATCCTAAACTCACCTACCAAATGAATAAAATAGTTCTTTAGCACGGTCGCACTCGCCAACCAGGTTCAATGCAAAAGATTGCGAAAGCGAATAAATTGACAACATTGTCGTTTGTCGACTCCTAGATTTGGGATTACTTTGGGGTCATTTTTAAACAGAAAATCTCGGTATTACCTTTGTTATTGGCCGAAATATCTTCTAGCATTTGCAGGTGAAATCAGTTCACTGCCACATTAAATGCGCATATAGAATTTCGTGTCTTAGCTGTTGACCGATGAGGAGTTCCTTCGTCTGGAGCCATTCCTGGGTGTAGAATCAAGTCATGATTCCCATAATAATGCATCGTCATCAGAAATGAAGCAACATGTCAAATTTCAACTCCGTAGGATAAGAGGAATTGGTTCTATTTCAGCTTGCAAGATTTGACCTAAACAAACTAACAAACATTGCAAGTTAATAAAAAAAATATTTTGAAATGTTACCATTCTCTTATATAGGCATTCTCTTATATAGGGTGATGATTTTAGAGGCGTGGTTTTCAAGAAGAGATAAAACGCATATAATTTGATGTTATGGCTAAGAATTTAGTTTTATTATAAAGATAAGGGTTTGCCATTATGTTTTAAAAATGATTTCGGGTAAGTGGCCGCCGCGGCTGACTCGAACAAATTCCAGCCGAGAGGCCCAATTTTCAACCACTTTTTGCAGCAAGTTGGGCCGTATGCCAGCAATAACGCGCCGAATATTCTCTTCCAAGGCGTTAATCGTGTCCGGCTTATCTGCGTAGACAAGCGACTTCACATAACCCCACAAAAAATAGTCCAGCGGTGTTAAATCGCACGATCTTGGAGGCCACGCCACGTTGTTCAGGAGTAAGTCTATTCATTATGAAATGGCAAACCAAACTGAGCATAAATCAAGTGACAGCTGTCAAAAACACCAACTACGAAAAAAGTAGTGCCAGATTGAAAACCACGCCTCTAAAAAAAACACCCTATATTTACTTGAAATCTTCGCCTACATTTGATTGAAAAATATATTTTGCATCTTATTATTTTTTTCAGTCCTTATACAAGGAAACGAAAGGAAAAAAATGAGTAAAAACAATCGGTGACATCTTACAAAGAAAAATGGATCCTGAAATGTCAAGAACTGTGAAACTAAAGCATAAGCTTGACGGCGCCCTGCAGTGGCTGAGGGCATTCCTGCCCCTCGCAAACTGCCACATGGTCAGTTACATAACCGACAACTGCTGGGAGACCTACGTACCGAAGAGCATCAGAAACGAAATCGAGCAGAGTGGCTTCCTCGAAGCCGAGGACTTCATCTGGCGCGTGCAGCGCTCCTTGGAAGACGCGGACTCCGAGCCTCCGGACGCCGCGTGCTTCGCGAGTCTCTCCGCATTTTTGATCGGTTCGCGTTTGCATCGCGTTCAAACCGACGGCGATGTGTGTCTGACGCGGGAAGAGTTCGCTCTGAGGACCGGTGCGGCGCCTTCGCATCATCTCATCGAGGAGTTCATGAATCCCAAAAAGGCTCACGAGGTAATACCGCAAAACGGCAGCGAATAATCAAATAAAGTACTACTTCACACAAGCAAGAGTTCGGAAATGAAAGAAAATCTTTATTATTTGTTCCGACCACATAAAACCATAGTTTCCTTAGGGATTACAAAAGCCAGGTTTAGAACAAATGGATGGATTTAACACCAACATGACGGCAATTCCATTCATATTATTAAATTGTTGGATGCTTTCAAGAATTACCTCCAGGATAGGTTAGCCTTAGCCCAAAAGCTTTTATGGAAAATTGGTGGTGTTTTGACGGTCATAGCCTCATATAAATTGAAATATGGAACCATTTAGTCGTTTACTATAAACTATAAAGGATTTTCTATAACAGCTTACACAATAATACATTTAACACATTCAGCTCCGTCCGTCAAAAGTGCAGACAACACGTTGCCATAATCGGCGAAGGTCATTGACCGAATCGAATATCCCACATGGGACTGAGACCCGCTTTTTAGTTTGTTATAGTTTCTTATAATTGGCAAACAATAGGTACCTAAAAACCTATGAAAATGTTTGTTTTTTATATTGACGTAGCGTTTGCCAATAAATCCGGAATTATAAAACCGTGAACCCATCAAACATACTTCCAATTCACTAGCACACTTTTCACATAACAAATCAAATATCAAAACCGAACTGCTTAGTCTATGCCTTTCGTGAATTCAGGTATTATACGCTACACGCCGCGCTTTCAAATATTAATAGAAATGCATTAAGACGGTGACGGTTTTACCCGGAAACGGCACCTGTCGTATACGGCGATTACGGAATATACCGTTATCGGCGCTTTGAGTGTGTTAAGAGTTTTTACCATATTGACCTGATTTTCGGAGTTGTTTCAGTCTTGACCAAGGTGATAACATCGATCAAGTACGAAAACTGCAGAGCCTAGCTATAAGACCCGGGTCGAAAGATATCTGATACTGTCTCCATAGGAGAGATTTACAGTACGTAATATGTCATAATGTAAAGATCCTTATTTTTAAAGGTTTAAAACGATTGCCAGGTCCACGAGATGTCCTCGTCAGTGGCGAGAATATCGCTACAATCAGGTGCGACGCATTGCATCGACGTGGGCGGGGGAAAGGGCTACCTCTCGGCCGCGTTGGCCATGTTGCACGGCTTGAAGGTGCTCGGCGTGGACTGCAGCCGCGTCAACGCTCGCGCCGCTCAGATACGGCAGGACAAACTCGAGGTTTCTATCTCTAATACTTCCTTTGACACGTTGCCTCGCTGATTATAAGCAACCGGAGATATTTTTTAGAAACAGGGTTTCAAAAGGTCACACTCTCCAATCTTCCTTTTTCCCTATTTTGATATGGAATGTACTTAAAGACATGAGCTTATCAGCTCGATGCGGCTCGTGTGGTCTCTGGAGTGGTCTTTACTTTTAGGGAAAAGATCTTTTTACATTCTGGCCTGGCTCACATTATACAGGGGAATTTTTAACTCTGTTAAGCGACTTTATTTTTTGAGTTAAAACTATCCACAGATCTACAGCAATATCTCTGGTACTCGTGCGCTTAAATCTTCACACATTCAGCTCCGTGTGTCAAACATGCGAACCACGCGTTGCCGCCCGATCGGCGAAGTTCGTTGGGTCTCACACGGGACTGAGACCCGTTTTTTAGTTTGTTATAATTTCTTATAATTGGCAAACAATAGGTACAAAAATATGAAAATTATGTTTTTTATATTTAATATTATATTGACATAGCTTTTGTAAATAAAACTCAAATTATTTACCGCCAAATCCGACACTTTCAATTAACTAGTAAACTTTTCATATAAACGATCAAACGTCAAAACAAAACTAAAATGAGAAAAAAACGGTGCAGTCTATGCCTTTCATGAGTTCGGTTATACACGAATACCGATGACGCTTTTAAGCGCACACGGCAACTGACCATCAATTATATCTCATTATCGGCGCTGAGTGTGTTATTTTCTACAACTCTACAATTTATGGAACATAATTCTCGAATAATTCTACTCTGTAAACGACTCATGTTATTTCATCGAGTGGCCAGGTGTATTGAATTTAATTTAAAATTTTTCCTCATTCTGAAAAGTAGCCAGAAATTAGATGAGGTTTTGCTAGTTCACTGACAATATGCTGGAAGGTTACAGACTTCACATTATGTATTTTGTCTGTAAAATAATCAGAAGAAATGGCCGGCGCTGCTGCGCAAGTCGAGGTCGTCCGAAGGCCCATCGGGTGCAGAGCCTGTTCCGAGGCAATCGTATGCCGAGTCGTACAAGCGTGCCGTCTGCTTCATCACCCACGACACCGACCTGACAGGTTTGATCTCGGATTGCTTCGGGCAGGACTGTCAACCGAGGATTTGCCTCACAGGTACTTTCAAATCGCTCATACAAAGCGCACTTATTTTAACTGTAAATTTCCCCTATTTGAAATTGTGAAAATGATAAACATATTTCATGAAATTTAAACTCAACTAGTGCCATCTATAATCTAATAGCACAAATATTCTTTTTACCTAAATTCTCTCCCTCGCCGTAAGCTGTTTGTTGCTGATGGAACCCTGTAACGATGGAATCTTATGACAGATAGCCAAGTGCTAACAAAAAAACTTACTTTGTTAGCGTTTAAATACTGCAACCACATCGAAGCCGTCCATAAAAGGTTTATGAGAGCTGTCAGATATAGAACAGGTTCAAAGGTCAAAAATTCTCCTGAATCTCTTGTATTTTCCAAAATACCAAGTCTGGCAGATAGCCGCAGTTTTCTAACCAAAATAAATAAATAAAAATAAAGGCAGTGTTTGGAAACAATGTTTTTAGAAAGAGTGCAGTTATTGAGATGAAAGAAAAGGGTGGAAACTTCCTCTTAGACACAACGCTTCAAAATAGCGAATGCCGAGACAGTCTGAAATCCTTAGCGACTGCGAGCGGTCTCCGAGTTGGCCATAACCTACTTTGTAGCATTCGTAAAAACGCAGCGAAAACTTAATCGTTATGTTTTGGTAAAATAAAGTTTACCATACCAAAGACACGCCTTTTAATATCTACCTACTTACAATCTAATCACAAAGCAGGCAGTCTCCGATAATTCGAAGAAATAATTAATTTTAGGTGGTCACCGTAGCATTCTGGCTAGGTATCGCCTCTTGAGGCGCACTTTTAACTTCAGTTGACTGAAACGAGAGAGCGCAAATTGGTTGGTGTTTTGTCGCCAACACCGCTTAACTCGCTTAACCAAAATGTGTCTTTTTTACTAAATTACGACGCTTGGTGTGGCATCTTTGTTTTGTTTAGTTCTTTTCAGTTGTTATTGCTGTAATATGATGAAATGAATTGCGATGGAAAGTACGGTCCGACCGCACATCTTGATAAAGAAAATAATCGAGTGTTGTTGCAAACGACATTCCCACTTCAGCTGGTGCAATTAATTGGAAGAAAATTGCGCTGGAGCGACAGTCGCTTAGCACGTAGCCAAGTCCCGTCTGAATGTATCCTGCAGTATACCATGACCATTTGACCATAATTGCAGGACTGCATACCTGCGGTGACCTGGGCGCATCGAGCCTGCGTCTTTTCGCCGGCAGCCCGAGTGTGGTTTCGATTATGAACGTGCCCTGCTGCTACAACCGACTTTCGGAGACCGTACAGGACCAAGCGGATTTGTGGTTTCCTCTCGAGGATATTGCTCCGGGTCTAAACGGAAACGAATGTGGATTTCCCATGTCGACTTATTTAAAAGGTGAATATTCCCATATTAGAGTGGTTTTTAATAGTTTGTTAAAAATCATACGGGAACCTCTTTTTTAAAACATTAACACATTTCGTTCAGTATGTAAAACGCGCCATTCCACGAAGATCGTTCACTGCATGCAGGGCCGCCACCTTTCAATGTCTAGTCTACGCCCTTTATAAATTCAGGTATACGCTACATGCCACACTTTTAAGTATTATGAGCCGATGACGTTTTTAACTGTCACACGGCATCTGGCATATACAACAATGATGTGATATCCTATCATCGGCACTGAGTGTGTTAACACTGTTCTTCACCTGGTATAGAATTTAAAAGATTTGACCCAAGAAACATTTTTTTTTTTAGCTAAAAACACCTTTTAGCTAAAAATAAAATGATCAGCAGATCAGATATTTTGGATTTTCTTATACCGGTCTTTAATGTTTGAGATTCAAACAGATTCGCCTCGTATGATTTTACCTGTAGGTATATTAAAATACCTAAGCGAGCAAACAGTGCACCGTATTCGTCGTCATAGGAAGTATTGGTAAAGCGGTTTTTACTCTGTTCTTTGCAGATTCGAACTTCTCCTTAGGCAGAAATGCTCGAATGTTGTCAGCTCAGCCGTTTCACCGGGTCATCGGTGGCGGGTCGCTGTCCACTCTGAAGATCTTCTATAGGGCCCTCCTTCAGGTGAATATTCCCAAACATACCAAACGGCACAAAAGGATCACATTTTATAAAATACCGACGTTTAATTCATTGTTTACCATATTAACAGCGGCATTGCAGCAGGCACAATCGCGGAATTAGGGCCGCTAAATCGACCTCGTTGTCCATGGACATCATAAGGAAATCACAATGAAAAATATTTGATAATTTCAATTTTGCGAGGGGCAACTTTTCCCTAAATCAATCATTCGAGAAGAGAGCCCATAATACGATTGTGAATGTATGACCGTGTGCGGATTCGAACCAGCGACAGCTGGGTCAATAGTCAAACACCTTAACCACTAATCAAAATTAAAAAAGTATATTCAATGCATTGCGCAAAACAGACGCTGCGGATGAAATGTGAATTTCATTTCATGAAATCATACCAAGATCTTTAACGACATTAACTTGCGCTAGGAGGTATGTTAGGGCCGTTATCTGAACAACCGTATACCCTTTGCCGATAACCGTATGGAATAAAGTACGGTTTGGAAGGAAGAAGTAGGGAGTAGGGACAATGCCGTGCCCAGACTTTATACAATATGCAAGTCAAGCCATATCGCGTCGGGGCGGCGGGAGTTCATCCTAACCGCCGGAGGCGAAATTTGTACTATGAAATACTACTTTCGTGGAGAACTTAGCTAAAATTTCCCTTTGCTTGTTTATTACCAAGGAAGAAGTATAATTCTCGCTTTATTTTCTAATTTTAGGTTATTCTCAAAGAACAATTCGACTTGAAAACGACTCCGGAGGACAAGCTGAGGGGCCTCGCCGAGAAGTGCGCCGACTTCGAGAGTTACGCGGCGGCGGCACTCGAGAAACTCAACTTCCCACCGTGCCCGGACGGCCGAGCGTCCGAATTGAACCGAGAGCACGCTCGCAACTTCGAAACGATGAACGTCTTCCAAATGTTCCGGCTGTGTTTGGCGCCGGTCATCGAGAACGTAATCTTACTGGATCGTCTCCTGTTCCTCGCCGAGTTGAACTTTCCGCAGTCGTATTTGGTGAGGCTTTTCGATCCGGTCGTGTCGCCCAGGTGCTACGCTCTAGTGGCGATGAAGTCGACTAATAGATGACAGTGGGGAAAAATGAAAAACATTTTATTAAACGAGATGGACATTTAATTTCAAACAGTCAGCTGTTATGATTTGTTATTTTCAAATGTTCATACCTTATATTGCACAATTAATAATAAAATTAACATATTTTTATATATTTATCTACTATATACAAATATAACATAAAAGCAGCGTATATTATACGCGACAGTGATTATGTGGTATATATAAATACCTATCTAAAAACAGTCTTGAGTTGTCCTCTGAACACTATAAAGATCATCTCATAAAACGCCTTTCCTATACTGCGACATCTCAACTCGGCCATTGCAGTAAGTTGACAGTCTTCACAAATTGAGAATGTTGAGATTTCTCCGGACACTTGTGTTCTAAAGTCGCCAGTTCAATTCGACAAAGGTCAGTTGGCAGTATGTGATATCAGGTTAGATTTTGGTCAACAAAGTTGCACATATGTGATCAACAGAAAAATTGAGCATGGTCATTGAAGGGGTGAAATCGCTGATAAAATAGGCATTTTTTTTTTAACAATTAATAAAAGCGCCATTGGCTCATCTTCATTCTACATAAATCTGTCATGTCAGAGTGCTGATGCAGTTTGGTTGCAAGTGTGAGCCAGATAGATAAAGCTGTTCCGTGGACTGTCCACAACAACATTGTAAACATGGATATTGCATAGATGGACGGAACACGGGCAGCGACGCTTCTATCATTTGTTGATATGAAGATAGCAACTTATATTTTGAGCGATTATTTGACCCCTTAATGTTATTGTGTTAAAAAAATTAAAAAGTGGACCCCTCCTTCGATCGCTCAATATTAATAAGTATACGTAATACGTTCATATTGCTATTTTTTTGTACCATTAATATTGTCGTTAAGTTTGAATCAAGTATAAAATACAATTACAATTAGAATGTATAAAGAATTGATTCTATCCCCTTAGAGAATCTGGATGGTTTTAGAATAAATACTATGGAATAAAACGTTCAATTTATATTTTATTTCCTTATGTATTTAATTAGAGAACCTTAAACTGTTGTGGCTGTTTGTACAGGTCATTTTGGAAAATGACTAGCACGAGCCCCCATGTAACCGGCCTTCGGATATTCGGCTGACACCGACACTTACGTCACATCTACCTCCGTATTTAACGAGATCGACTATATTTTATTGGTGTTCAGAGACATAGTTCGACAAAACATGCCCCCCACCAAAATAGCTACAAACTTATTACAGTATTTGTAAACTATGACTTTTAAGTGAACGCAGCGAATGTTAAACAATCGTCGGTTCCATTGGAAACAGAAAATAAATTAAAATTATATTCAAATGCGCTGTTATATTATATTATATAAACAATAAAATATTTAAAAATAAATTGTCAATCTCATGGATGAAAAACATACATTTTTTACTCAATTTATTTATTTATTTAGAATTAAGTCAATTCCGTGATTCAATCATTTTATTAACATTCCTAAAAATCAATTATCAGATTTCTCTATTCGAATACAAATATTTAAAGATATACGTAAAAAATAGATGCCAAGCGTTTAATAATGTGTCTAAAAAACCGAACCCTTCACGAGAGGGAGACGGTGAGAATTGCATTCATCAAGATGTCATAAAATAAGGATTGGATTTTGCACGCGACGCTGGAATGAACCTGGCCATGCGGGGACGTAAATTGCACCGCTTGGAGAAAATCAGCGGTCGGTAAGCGTTCCCTTCACATCTTCATATCAACAAGCGACGAGGATGGTTTAGACTCTTGAGGTATACAATGGCTTATCGAAAAACAACGTTCAAAACTTTGAAGTTCATATTTTATCGAGGGACGTGTTGGCATTGGAGAAAGTGAAATTCCAGGTCATTTAAAATATCTATTAGGTTGAGCGACATATTAACATATCGAGCCGGCATCTCATAGCGCTTATTTGGTGTTCGACGAGTAAACACGTCAAGGCGCCGTCGTTCATTCGAAAATTGCCGCTCAATTATCGGTCCATCCATTTCCTCTATCGTCTATGCCATTCAATTAGCAAATAACCAACTACTGGCTAAATACTGATAAACCTTAATAATCATCATCACTAAATACTCTATAGAAATTATTTAGTCACACGATCATTAGGATTACCTTTTTTGAACTAGTAATTTATATATAGTATTGTATAGTTTATACATCTAAAAAATATTTAAAAGTGTAAAAACGGCAAATAGGTATTAAAAGTTATCAAAAATAGTGAAATGTTGGGAATCCAACATGAAAAAGCCGATAAAAGCAGCCTTTTCTTTAAAAAAAAAAGACAGGTATCGACCGGAGTGATATTTTCTAATAGAGAATTTCACGGTGACCCAGATGACACCAAATTTGTGGCAATCGGACGTCCCGACCGCCGAAGGTGATTTTTCTTCACAATACACGGTTTGCGTACTAAAATTTTTTGGCGGTAATCATTTCTAAATGGGCTAAGGAAGAAGAATTGGGAAGAGTTGAAAACCGAAGAGAACACGCAACTGCGAGGATGGAGTTTACTTAGGAAACAATGAAGAGAGCGGTGGACGGACTCGGTCACCGGCGCCCAACATTAATATTTCATCTTAATTGACAACTATCTGATATGCTCTTTATCTGTTAACATTATAACACAGAGACAAAACGTCTAAATAAAAACCTGAAAGGGCTTTCCTTGGGTTCAGGGTTCGCCATGTCAGACCTCAGCCCTAACATTCACGCGTACCCTACGAGCGCAGAACCAGTTTCTTATTATTGGCAAATAATTACAAAACTGAAAATGTTTTTTATATATAATAATATATTGAGATATAATATTACCGCCGAACCTGTCAAAAATACTTCTAATTCACTAGCGCACTTTTCACATAAACTATCAAACATCAAAACTGAACTAAAATGAAATAAAATTGACAATTAGTCTTTCATAAATTCAGGTATACGTAACGTGTCACGCTTTTAAATATTATCATCATCATTACAGATATCTATCATCGTGATCTTTAAAATCACTAACCAATTCGTTGTATATACACTCGTATATTAAAAACATCGTTTACATTATTATAACAAATATATTATGTCTTAAATTAAATTAAATGCTAATATTATATACAGATTAATAGGGCCCTGTAATTTATAAGGAGGCTTAAGGGGAAAAGAGTATCGAGAGCTGCTATAAGCGACACTAGCGCCATCTCCACAGCAAATAAGGCGATATTGCGAACGAGTGGCGAATTCGACAATCAGAGCAGTGCGGCCAACTTTTGTTGATCTTTATAAGAGATATTCCTACTGCCTGACAGCTAGCGATGGCAGCGACTTTGTTAATATTAATACTTATAGTTGCAGCCGAGACGCAAACCGAATTGATATTATCGTTGAGTATGCGTAAATTTTGTGATCGTTTTTTAACCCCCGACGCAAACAGAGGGGTGTAATAAGTTTAACGTGTGTGTGTGTCTGTCTAGGGCATCGTAACTCCCAAACGGACGAACCGATTATTTTTTTTTGCTTGAAAGGCGACTTCATCGAGAGTGATCTTAGCTATGATTCAAGAGAATCTGTTCAGCCGTTTGTGTGTTGGGGGTTTTTCAAATTTTTAATTATGTATGTTAGATGCAAGACTAGAAGGAAGGACCCCCCTATATGGCTCATTTTACTTCTTATTACATTTTATAATTTCTTTTACGGGAGGACGTTACAGTTTAAATTTTAGTCTACTGTCGAGTGAGAGACTTGTAGTTTGACAAGCAGTCGAATCGCCAATACACGCACATGTTTCTACTGGAATAACAGTGCCAAAGAGGGTAGGACAAACGTTGAAATCAAAGAGATGTCCCGACTCTAATTAAAATTGGGAGAAATAGGCTAGACATTATAAGGGATAAGACACACTGGCCTGGACGTCAATGATTGCACATGTTTTTTTATAAGGACATCACAAGATGACATGTATGAACTCTCGCGGGACCGCTTTTGGCTAAAATCGACAGCCTGGTCGGACTCCATCGTTTGGGGTTCATTCGCTGTGCTCTCGATGCGATCTCGACCCACTCCTATAAGACTTGATGCAGGAATGCGAGCAGCTGCGTTTCGTAGTGCCTCGCCGCGTCGTGCCGCCTCAGCGAGTGCCTCTCGCCGGGGTAGAGCTGAACGCGGTGCGGTTTCCCCGCCTTCACCAGGGCCGCCACCAGTGCCGACGTGTGCGCAAAGTGGACGTTCTCGTCGACTAGCCCGTGGATTATCAGCAGGCGGTTCTCCCTGAAATTAAAACGAGTATTTATTTATATATTTTATGCTTATGCCATTTACTAACCTTCTATAAGCTAAATATCTTCATGTATTGCATAAAAAGAAAGCTCTAAATATGTCCTGATTATGAATAACAATATTTTTAATAAGGCAATCCTATTTGATCTAGGTAATTAACTATACATATAAAATAAATGTTAAAATATGGTTCATAAGCTTTAAATCTAAAATGTGGATTTATTAAGAGTGTAGCTGATAAGGAAATCACTGACCGATTTCCATGGCAGCTATCCCATCTGCAGTAATTACGACCTCCTAAATGCGTTTAGGAATTCCTTACAGTTCTAACGTTCGGTCATCTTACAGACCAATCTTCTTTTGTCCGTATTCAGCCATGGAGTGGTACTGTCAAAGCAATTTTTTAGATACGTTTAAAGAATGCTTTCCGATCAGCCCCAGATTTTTTAAGACAGTGGAGACATCTAACCTCTGTCGCATTTTGGTGAGTAATCTAGGGCAATTGTAATTTTGAAGAAGTTTAATTTTAATATAATTCTTTGATTGCATAAAAAATGCAATAGTAACAACTTTATTTATAAATTATTGATTATTACTACTACGGTAGTCTGTGTATTAGAACGGTGCATTTCTCCACACTGTCGACTGAATTATGTAACAAAAGGTTTAAAAGTAAAATGGGACTCACTCGTCGGGAAAGTGGTCCGCCCTGGCGAGTACGCTAGCCCTCCTGTAGGTGGCGTGGTCGGTCGTGGGCAGGTGCTGCTGCGAGAGCCTCGGTCTACCCGCGCAGATACTCGGGAGCATCGGCGGGACGCCCATGTACCTAGTTGGCAAAATACATACATTCGTATTAGCCCCACGAGTGTCCGCGCCGCATAGGTGCGGCGCAAAGGTTCGTCCATTTGCTTGTTTTTTCTTTAATGCTGGCAATATCTTTCTTTTTTTTCTAATGCCATAAAAATCACAATTAAATTCTACAGGATAGAATAAAAAACAGTATGTAGCCGTTTCAATATAGTAAAAAATAAAATTTCAAATGTCTTCCGATCCTATAGTAAGTGAATTTATTCATTTTCTATGGTCGGCCTACAACACAATTCTGTTTTGGTTTTACCAACGCAGTCGCAGCCATGTTGAGTACTGGCAACAACGCAAGAATCTTATATATTTTGCATATTTTGATATATTTGTATGTAAAAAAAATTGGCCATATTATTTAGGATGAAATGTTTACGGCGAATCACATAGGTATTCTAATATGTGTATATATACTCCAAAATTCTGATGTAAATTTCTGTTAGATTGCAAGGTAATGTACCTCTCGGTGTATGCAGTGTCGTAGAGGAGCCAGCAGGTGACGGGCGCCCCGGCGACGCACGCCTTGAAGACGTCCGGCCGGGTGGCGAGCGCGAGGAGTGCCAGGTACCCCCCGTAGCTCCAGCCGTGCACGCCCACGCGCTTCAGGTCTATGCAGCCCGTCTCCGTCGCCAGCCACTGAAGCATCTCTACCTGAATATAAACAATTCTCATATTAGACCATCGGCATCGGTATCCCAGCACCCTTGTCATGGCTGTGGTGAGCCCTCTTCTCGATACGAAATTAGAGAACATTTCGAATGTACGTCGCGAGGATCATCGGAAACTATTCCTTGATGAATAATTCGGTTAAAATGAGTGACTTCAGATTACCCTACAATTAAATTGATTATAAAAAGCATATACTTTGTTTTTCCACTTTTTTTTTATATGAGCGTCTATGGACTATCTATTACTTTGTTACTTCGTAACCTATAAAAACTATGAATAAATTTATTTATTAGTTTTAGGTCGGCGCTTGTATCTGCACTTGTATTGTCTCTGATAAACTTGTCCACTCTGTTCTTAAATTCGTTCACATTTCCGGCACTTATCACTGCACTTGGTAACTTATTCCATGCATTCACCGCTCTATTTGACATGAAATTCTTCCTCGGATTAGAACTGAAGGCTGTACTTGAGAGTTTTACACATTTAGGGCCGAAATTTCAGTCCTTGCTTAAATCCGTTCTTAGTTAGGATCAACTTAACTTTTAAGCATGACTTAAATTGAATTGTGTATTTCAGTAACTTTTTAAGTTCAACTTTGTTATGAATATGTTTTCACATTCGTGATTAGTTTGCCAATAGAATATAGTGAAACTGGAAGAGTAAGCGAGGTAATAAACAGACCTGATCATCCAGCTCCACCTGCCCCATTTTGCCCCGGATGGCCGCCTCCCACTTGAGACCCCTGTGCTTGGAGCCCCTCGAGTCCACGGAGATCACGCAGAAGCCCCGCGCCGCCAGCATCGCCATGCGCAGTTGTCGCATGCCCTGGAAAATATATCCCCTCTCAACGTGTGCAGTGGAAACCATTAACCAAGGTCAGACCCATGGGATTGGTAGCCCTTGAAGCTATCTAACAAATTAATTGGTAAATATGAAACAAAACGTTTACGGGAAATAACAAAGGAAACTTTTTATTTGATTACGCCGCTGTGATTACCATAGACAAACAGAAACTGTATCGTAGTCCGTGGGTTAAATGTGGAAACAAAATTTGAAAATTACTTATGAAAATATCTGACTATGCTTATGGCCTTCGGCGATTGTAAATTTAATTTTCAATTGAGGGATGGTAGCTGATCGCTTGAAAATGGCACCTCGATGTGATCGGCTGGGGGTTCGACAAAGTAGTTTTACCTTATAAGCGTTGGTGACTGTTTGGACTTCTGGTCCGCCGTAGACGTGCAGCACGGTCGGGTACTGCCTGCCCGGTTCATAGCCGGCGGGCCTCCACAGCATGGCGTAGCAGGGCTCGGACGATCCAGCGACACGGTGCGAGTGCAGAGTCGGCACGCTGCTGTGCAGAAGGCTGCTCGTCGTGCTGTTCGTGGGGCTGCCCAACAAGTCCTGATAAATACTACTTTTAAATATATAATACAATTGCCGGCAACTTCTAAACTGTGACTTACTCGAATATTTTCCTGAAGAGCTGTTAGGACTGGTCATAAATCATGTTACTTCATCTAACGCCTGTTTAGCTTAGCTAAAATTGGTTTGACACTTGATATTTTTGCAAAACAGTCACAAAATGATAAATCAACATCTCTTTATAAGAATAATTTTGAAAAACAAAATTAATTTTAAAAAACTTTAAAACTAGAAATTTTGTATGGAGAAATGGACCATACAGTTTGATGATCATATATCTAAGCAGTTGTATTGCACACCACAAAGGCACAGCCGGTGGCGCTACTGAAGGCTTTACCTGCTCGTCTTGCCCGTTGGTGAACGTGAATTCGGGATGCATGAGTATCCCGGCGGGCAGCAGAGTCAGCGCGGGAGCCTGCGGTCCTGCGGTGGGGTTGTCGTGCTTCAGCCGGAAGACGCCGCAGTACGGTGGCTGCGAGACACTCGATCGCGTCACCGTCGCCAGAATGCATTCCTGTAAACGATTCATAGCTTGCAACGGGATTCTATATTATGCTATGTTTTATGCACTCGCTTGTGGATGGTCGTCACAACTTAACGAAGCGTAATCTCATTTAGAACAAAACCAATATGGAGCCAAAACCAAGGTTGCTCTCCAGTCTCCTTTTAGTTTCTAGGGATAATTAGGAGGTCTCGCGTATTACCTTCATCAAAGTTGTGGGGCACTAAAAGGCCATTTTTTAAGAAAAACGTTACTATTAACGTATTTTTTTGTGGATTCCTCATAAAATAAAAAAAACCCAAGGTCTCCGTAGCAATCAGAGCCCATTAAGATGTCTGGAAAACAGTTCTGTCTATCCATATTGGCAGAAATAACCCGAACCCGTAAAAAAAAAGCTTTTGAAAAAAATTCAAAATGGAAAATGGTGTTGATGCTTTTGAGAGCGGACGTATGGACCAGTAGATTCGGAGGACGGATATATCTGTCAGCCAGCGGTCACTCATTCGAAAATTGTCGCCTAATTATCCATTCATCCGATTGCTCTACTGTCTATGCCTTTCGATTTGCAAATAAACAATCACTGGGTTGGTTTTTTTTACGAGTCAATTGAGTGGCTATCCGTATTTTAATTTTGTATGAGAAATTGACATACGCAAAGTTCGTAACTAGTTGAATTTTAGTGCAATCGGCTCGTAGTGAGCTGTCAAAATCTAAGTAGTAAAAAAAAGATTAAGACAGATAGCGACCAGAGTAATATTTATGGCGAATATGGACGCAGGATCTCAGCAGGCTTTCAGCTGAAGGGGCGCCGTGGGGAGAGTGCTGATCCTCGTGAGGAGAGGGTGGATGACATACAAACGGGTTTTTACCTAAAGATAAGGAACCCTGACGAAATCGCTCCTAAAAGTAGCCTCAGTTGTGGGCGTAATCGTAAGATTGTTATCAGAAGTAACTGTCACAAACCTGACCTCGTCAATGTCGACGGAGTATGAATATCCCGGCTTGGTGATGAGCCTGATCGATCCGAGGCTCTTCCCGTAGGACACGCAGTAGAGGTGCCTCTCCAGGGGCGTCTCCCTCAGACCCATGAAGTACACCAGCTCGCGTTGCTCGTCGACCTGTCACCACATAAACGAGGGGGGCTTTCAATATTCTATTTTTTTTTGTTTTATCATTCAAATTATTCCACCGACAATATTCCTTTTAACTAGGGAAAAATACTATCAACATACGCAATCATATGATTAGTATAATGTCCGCTCAGCTGTTTAATAATGCTTTTAATCCTCGCAGTCACAGGTTCGAAACATTTGCTCATTCAGTGGTCACTTTTAAGCATAGTGCACTAACGCCACTATGCATAAGGTTGATACACTTTGTAACTATGATTCGAAATTACGATGAAGTTTCTGAGCGTAATATATAGAAATTTGCATCTGCATTCCGTAATAAAATCATCCTGTCATACGTAAAATGCTACTGCATTAAATTTGAAGTAAATTGGAGTAGTCATCTTGTGATAACCGTGGTCATACAAACCTTAGTCCGATTTACTTAGGAGACCTCGAAATATGTACGTCCATTGAAATCTCAATAGATTACAACCAACCAGCGAAAACAACTTACCCATATCTTCCGCCCGATGACCTCCCAGTCTCCGTACGTGAGCGCAATCTTGCTGACTATGCTGGGTCCGGCTGTGGCGGCGTACAGCGCCGCCGAGTTGCCGTTCTCGCCCATCATTGCCGCCACTGCACGAGAAAATAAAAAATTCACGGTTAGTGTCGTCCTGCTCAAATTCAAGCGAAAGCAGTTGTGAAAGAGAAAAGAAAATAAAATTGACGTCCACCCGCCCAACGTTGCCTTTGCAAATAGTGCAATCATAGCAATTTATATTTTTGTGCCTCGATAAAGCTTCCTTAATTGTTAACACATCCCGATCCGTACATAAAACGTGCGAACCACACGTTACCACCCGATCGGTGAAGTTCGTTGACCGAACGAAATATGGTTTGATGGTTTGAAAATGACGGTGATCTTTAGCGGTGGCGGTTCCAGAACTTGGAGGCAGTTAATTTAAAATTAGGACGGATTTTTTTCTAAATTTTCTTAAAATAAATAATCAAATTTAATACACCACTATAACTTCATTATATTTATTGTTAAATTTTTTAAATTTTTATAAAAATTAACGACAACGTGCAGTCAAATTTTATGGGACTTAAAAATCAGTAATATTTACAATAAATTTTATTAAAAAATTCTTCTGATTTAAAGTAATCTTTTACTAATTTTGTTCATACTGCACTGGGAATTTCAGCGAATGTGTAATGTCAGATGTCACCGTCATCCCCTCTTAATTAGTCGACGAATCTATCAACTGACTTCCACCTTATTAGAATTACAAATCTCAATATTTATAATGCATTACGATGTCGCAAACCTCTTTGTTGTTTCGTAACGGACGGCGCTAGTGAGCAGACGACCTTGTAGAGATGAAGATACCCCGTCTCCTCGGAGGCCCAGATGAAGCTGACGTGAGCGGGAGTGTCGCACGGCAGGAAGTGCAGCACGTCGTGAACGTTCACCCACGCGTTGGGGGCGCACTCCGATATTAGGACCTACAAACAAAACGAAAACACTTATCATCAACACACTCTGCGCCGATGACACGAAATCGCGTCGTTGCCTTACTGCATTTCTATTAATATTTACAATGGTGGCATGTTGCGTATACTAGAATTCATAAGGGCTTATCTCAGTTTGGTTTTGACGGATTTGACGATAAATAATTCGAGTTTTATCTACAAAAGCATGTCCATATAATATAAATTTTAAAAAAATGGGCGGCAGCCCCAATGTGTCCCCTAAACGACCTTCGCAGAACGTCTGCTTTGCTGTGTCCCCAGGTTTTTCTTTTGGAACGTTTAAAAGTTTATGTCCTTTGAATTTCCTCTAGTTCGTCTTCAAGACATTCGGTGTGAGGATCCCATGCCGATGAGCAGCAGTCGAGGGTAGGACGAACCAACGATTTGTATGGCAATGCACTTAGAAACTTCGCATAACAAACCGTAATAGTCTATGAGCCCTTTTCAATGCAGTTTTTATAATTGCACTTATTTAATCTATTTTAACTTGATTTTTTTGGATAGTCAATTGTTAACGTCAGTTTAATTATTTTAAATGATTTTTTTTCTTTCTAACTGTATATACGCAATTTTGTGAGACTTGCCATAAAGTTGAGTTTCCGAATAACATTTTTAGTACTAATAAATGAAACATTGACAGTTCGATAGAGCGCTGGTTAATAACATATTCGAATTTCAAAAATATGACAGTATGGCTGTTATTTATTACTGGCAAAAAGTGAAAACCCCACTTGAATTAATTCACCAAGGCGAAAAGCTGTAGATGTAATGCGGAATGTACATATTTCGATACCGCATAAGACGAAGAAGGCCACAGAATTACCTGCTTGTAATACCAGACGTCGCTGTCCTCAATGTCGAAGATCTGCTCGTGGTCCTGCGCCACTGTGTCGTTGTTCCGCTGCGGCGAGCCGCCGGGTCCGCCGGAGTAGAGGAACGGCTCGGAGAAGTCCTCCACGTGGATCAGCACCAGCTCCAGCCTCTGCTGCGGTCTGTCCAGCAGTTGCACCCAAACGCTGAAGAGATCAGAATCAGTCAAATCAGAATTATAATTATATTTGATAGAATTATATTTAATAAATAAATTTTAAGTTTGTTCCAACGCCTTCCATGAGCGTACTTCTAAAAGCGCTTTGGCAGTTTCATTCCATATCTGGATACGGAATAATGGAGGCTGGTCAGCAGGGTGAGCATTTGTGTTTAAATCACCCAGTCTCCAATCCAAGGATCCAAACCCTTAACACTCAGCGCCGATGACGAGATATTTCGTCATTGCTGTATTGCCAGGAGCCTCGTGCGGGTAAATCCATCATCGTCTTACTGCCTTTCTATTAATATTTAAAAGACAGTATAAAACCGCACACCAATATCATCGAGGAGTTTCTTCGTCTGGAGCCATTCCTGGGTGTTGAAGCAGGTCATGCTCACCATAAAAATGCACTGACATCGGAACTGAACAAACATGTCAAATTTCAACTCCGTTGGATAAGAGATATTTGGTGGATAGCGTAATACTTTTATAGAAATTGGTACAGTAATTACATATTAGGACTTACAACTGTCCGCAGGGAGTCCAGCCAACGCGGGGTATATATTCGCACCAGGGGAAGGCCTCCGATATTGAACGCTTCAGGTCGAACCATTTGAGATCTTGCAATTCCAGGTATCGCTCCGAATCTAAAATAAAGCATAATAATGTTCCTGAAAAATTACATCTCACGTAGTAAATTTGAAACGCTTCAAACATTTCCGACTCGAAGGTCATGACGATTGCGCCATCGAGGGGCCTCTTCCCGAAAGCGCTACGACGCGTCTCAAATCGTTCCGTCTCATCTAACGGCTTCTAGGATCAGAAACACTCCGTACCGTTATTGGTTAATCGTGAAAAACTGCCCGCTGATTTTCATATTTTGACAGTTATGCCGGTCGGCTAAAAATTATGATTTTGGAAAAACTATGTATTAATACTATTTTGAATAGCTTAATCCACAAAAAAATAGTCTATTCAATTACCTGCTAATTAATGCTAATTAAAGGATGTAATATTAGCAGACTCATTAAATTTACACGCTGCAACACATGACACGGCGCAAACGTTTGCGCAGATCGCTGCGAACGATCGACCTTCAAGTTTGACATCTTTTATAAAATATATTATCTATGGTAGCCGTCTCGCTCATACAGTCAAAACGACCATTTAAAAAACTACTATTTGGTGTATCTGTCGCAGTAATGTTGTTTGCTATGTTTTTAATATAATTAATAATATAAAATTATAATTAATAATTAACACATCGATGACCTAGAACATAATTGTGTTAAGTAACATTTTCTGTTCTGTCCTAAAAAAATTCATTTGTTGTATAGGCACATGTTTGCCCTCATAAATTGTTTTTTCTTGCGCTTAACACAATTTATAATACGCCTCGGGATTGGTCAGAGGGGGGTTTCCTCGGGATTGGTCAGAATCTATGCTATTATAAAGATCTGGTCAAAAGAAGTCTGACTGCAGATTGAATTCATTTTTAGCTAGAACTGCACTTACCACAAAACACTTACAATCTTACTAACCAGTCAGTAAAATTATAAATATACTTGATATCGACAAGAAAAATCAGTAAAATTGTGAAAAATCATTGCATCTTACAATCTTTCTAGCGCAGCCCAGTATGATTGTAATTGTGCTAAAAATTACCGGTAAGATTGTGAATTTCAAGTTAGAATTACAATAATATAAATTATTATAATATTTCTAGTAAAATTATAATTCTACTAATCTTGCAATATTACTGCGACATATGCAACATCACGAAAAATTTCCCAATAATTGAGGAATTAAATTAAATTACGGCATTCGGTGCCGATGAAGCCTAGATAGTCTTAAGAATATCTGACAGCACATTTGTCCATGAGGACATGGTCAATTGACACCGGGCAGGTTAACCCCGATAAATACGAGATTAAGCGACATCCAGTTTTATGTTTCTTTTATATCTACAAAAAAGAGTCGCAACTCCGAAGCCCTTTTAAATACCACCAATTTGTCAAAAGGTTTTCTTTAAAGTTGGGTCAAAGCGTATAATTACGTTTGGTGCCGTAGAAGTCGCTGTCCTGGCTGCTCTCCATCCGATAGCCGTCGTACATGTCCTCGTCTTCCTCGCAGTCATTTCGAGGATTCACCGACGGTGACAGCCGGAACTCAACCAGCCGGAGAGTGGAGCGGGCGTTGGGAGTGCCGGCGCGCGGAAACCTACACAACAACGGGGTATTAACAAAAGTCCAGCGTAAATTGTATAGATTTACGATAATATGACGAGACGGTGGTTTGTGGTAAGTCACTCTCCCATAAAATTAAATAAGATAACGAAGATAAATTAGAAGAAGATACCGAACAATGTAATTTTTTTTTATTTAGAATAAGTCAAGCTAATAGTGAACAGCTGGATACGCTATCCGATCAAAATTTGACATGGTTTCTTAGAAAAAAAGTTATAAAACCCGTGATAATATTAAACGGTTCTTGTAATGGGCACGTCTTGCATCTCGTTAGGGATTGCTGCGATGCCCGCACCGACTAGATTCTTTCGAAGTCAGGGTTGTCAGCTGATTATTGGTGATATCAACGAAAGTAGAGTAAAAAACAACAGTAGTTTAGACCATCACCTTAAAAAAAAAGTTAAACATCAAAACAAACAAAACATAGTTAAATTTAAACATCAATTATTTTCGGAACTTTCATATAATTTCTTCCTCAAAATAGGGAACACAAACCCCATTAAATTTTCGGGAATGGTCTCAGGAATTGTCCGGTAGGTATTGATCCATCGCTGAAGCTGTATTCCCCTTCGGAGTCGAGTCTCTTTAGAGGAATGTGAGGAGAGAGAAAAAAAAGACTATAGTTTTGATAGTCCATGGTTAGAGTCGAATGTCCTAAACAAGGACGAGGGTTTAATTGTTATTGAAGCTAACCTGAATTCCTCAGTGTCCCCGTTGCTGCTGAGAGATGAGGGAAAGGTAAATATCTTCACATCGCTCTCGTCCACCTCCTCGTAGACTATCCTGTACACATTATCTGTAACAAGACCAAATATTTTTAGCATATCCTTTGCGGTTTAAGGCCAGACCACCAAAACCGAATATTAACTAAAGAAGTTTACCAACCATTCGATTTGGTCTGCCACCAGAAGCCTGTGTATCGGGAGAACTCTTCCTGCATGACGTAGCTCGGCATGCCAGCCTGCAGAGGGTTGTCAGCTAACCTAAAAAAAAAGTTAAAATATAAAAAAAAGCATATCGCGCAATCTGCGCACTTGTCGCAATGCAACTGCAACACAAATCGCAGACACCGTTTTAATATATTTTTATTCCCCACACAACCTTCTATAAGGAAGGGTAGAAGAATTGGGCATCTTCGAAGGAAGTGACATGGCCGCCTCGAATATACACAGCCTTACCGTTGAATGCATGCTTGAAGAGTTAAGTTTATTTAAATAGCTGATAAACCTTTAGTGGAAAACGTTATACAAGTCCAATGCTACAACCCCTCTAGATAGATAACGAGCATAGTCTAGTTATCTATCTAGAGGGGTTGTAGCATGTAGATTCTTTTTTTTTAAGCGTAACTGTTTTTATCAGGTAAAATCAATGGGTGTGGAGTGAGGCACAAAGAAGGCATAGCCGCAACAGTCGTTACAGGCAGCTCGGGCGAATTAATAACATTTGCTGCGTTTATCGTTACATTTAAAATTTTGGCAAATAGTAACTTATACACTAACTATTTGTTATAAGATGACCTATTTGCATTTGCGTTTCTGGAATACTAATCTATGGAAATTTAGTAACAAGAAATGAGAATTAGCTCACAGTCCTAACTGTTCAGTACCTCGTGTGGAACAGAACGTACCTGTCGGCCTCGTTGGAGGCGAAGGTGAGCCTCGTGGGCGAGAGGAGCAATGGGGACGCCAGCCAGATGTCCCTCCTGGCCGCGTGTGCAATCAGCAACGTGGACGAGTCCCCGCTAGCGAAGGGGCACATGGCGGGCGTCAGCGGAGCGCCCCAGCGACACGTGCGCAGCACGCGGGCCTTCTGAAATCATTGCGATAAACAAAGGTCACCAGAGGAAAAATCTTACTCCAAGTGCAGCCTAGACAGTATTCGATTTACGATAAACGGAACTTCACCTATTTTTAAGGCATCAGATTCGTAGTCAACTGAATGACACCTTCAAACCACTTTAACAGGCGTAAAAATCCGTTCTTCTGGCTCGACTAAAATTCTGGGACTCGGTGTGAGGAGTGCCTACGTACCAGACTGTGTCCTTGTGAGATAAAGGTAGATTCAGATCGTATGTCAAAATATTTGTTTTTCATTATTATCGCAAGAAGTGTCTAATTGGACGTAATCTCTCTCATCTGTCAATTCACTTCGTACTGTATTGAAATTAATTAAGGGAGCCTTCCTTAATGTCTATCGTGAGCGGTCTTAAATCATTCTATTTCATCTAACGGCTGTTAAGTTCGGCTAAGCTCAAAGAGACATGCAATATATTCATACAAAAACAGTCACAAGATAATTAATCGATTTTTCTCTATAGGAAATCTTGAAAACAGAATAAATGTATTTTAAAAAAACTTAGTTGAATTTGTCTTTTTGATTGTGAATAATCTTTATATAATTTTCAATGATTTATTTTCGTCAAGTAACCGTAAAATGTATGGAAAAATACAGACTTATTGGGATTCTTAACTTTTATTACTAAAAAGTAGAAACTTTTGGGTATCAAATATGGAATCCATACTTTGTGAAAGACGTTCAGTTTCATCTACATCTACAAATAAGAGTGACAACACTACGTTTGTATGGAGAAGTGACCGGGTTGAGTCCTCTTAAGAATCGTTAATGAAAATAGAGGTAAAAAAACTGACAATGTCGAACGAACAGAATACTCACGGCGGACGGAACGACAGAATCGACCAGAAACAGCTCGGACGCGGCGGGGAACATGAGCGTGTCGGTGGAGCGGTGCAGTTCGTATGCCGTGATGCCCCACGCGGGCGCCCGCTGCCGCTCGCGCAGCAGCTGCTCCTCGCGGGACCAGCGCGGCGGCGCGGACGACGGCAGCTGGTGGCCCGCCGCCGCTGCGGCGCCGGACAGGCGGCTGCCGTTGCCCAGCAAACGCCACCATTCTAACCTGCAAAAGGAAAAGTCAGCAGTATCCTTTTAAGAAGTGATTTTGAAAAAAAAAAAGAGTGGTCTAAAATGGCAAAAGAAAGAATCTCAAAAACATTTTAAAGCACGGTCACCTAATAAAATATCCTACCGTATGGCGTCACGACCGAGAAACCGACTGAGTCCACGGGGCACCGTACCCACATTGACGAAAGTAAACGACGGGTAGGTTGGAAATGGACTTAAAACGTTTATCGATGCTATACATCGGATATTAGAAAATAAGACAAAAATGGAGCAGATACACGTCTTACAGTGTGCCAGATAAACCTGGCACTATTTAGGTAATACAACTTCGACTGCCTTACGACACCTTTTAATCTTTTCTTTTTTTTTTCGATAACTGGATTCAATTCAATCGGAAATCGAAAGATGCTTTGCAGGTTAAAGAAAACAAAAACGTAAGACCCGTTTCCACCGGGAGAAGGGGTTCACAGCTAAATACAATCCTAAGTATCCAATCCTGGATTCATCCGTGATGATTTAAAATATTTTATTTTAGATAACGAATTTCAATGAATAATACACTGTTAATTATAGTTTTCTAGTAACATCACGAATTTAGACCAACTTGATCGCATACTTTGTAAAAAAAACTGAAATTAAAAAAATCCTTTCGTCACACCAGAAGGCGGAGGTAGATTTCACCGGATCAAAACGGTGAAACATTTTGATCCTCCTTTACCGTAAAGGGTTGCTCCTATCGAAAATTGTTTCAAACAAAAGTTGCAGGGAAATTATAGGACGAAAATTAACATTTTGAACGGATTTGATTTGATTCCGTCAACGCAGTCCGTAAAATAAGAAGGTAGCTAGAACTGTGGCCACGCTATTATATAATGGATGAGACGGTGTGCGCCGACCGCCACTCATTACATAGATTCTTATGCAATTCCAATGCAAAATAATTCATAATCCGAGCGTCCAATTTTGCATAACCATACTATTGTCCGATAATATCTGCATTGTGACAATAGATAGAAATTAAAAATTGTAACCTTTTAGTTCATTGTTAGCTAAGCCGTACGGAATGTATTAATAGGGTCGCTGCAAAGGGCCGTGAGTTTCATAATTTACAACTTACACTAATTAACGTCCGCCTATTGATTTATTTAAAAGCTCATATCTACCATTGCGCGGACAGGGTGCACCGAAAGTCATGGTCTCAACAAATCGAGATAATTATAATTAATAGGTATGCAGATTTATGTTTGATGGCTGTGTTCTTTTGAATAAGTACTCATATAACTGAATTGGAGGTGAAAACGCTAGTAGGCAATTCACTCCTCAAATCAAGTTCTCTTTTGGGTTAGATTTGAAGACACTTTTGAATAGTTTTAGCTCGTACCCACGTAGATGGGTATTAGTTTTGAAGGTAGCAATGTCTCTAAGCTCTGAATAATTATAGAATCGTTTTTCCAGCGCTGTTAGCTTCAAATGTGTCAGACGTTCATCATAAGTCAAGTTCTTGAATCTCTTAGGAAGTTCGGTGGCCCGCTGGTGCACCTTCTCCGACAAATTAACATTTCATTACAGTAATTCGACTGTGCGAGACCAAATTCTTGCTGAATTGTTAAAAAATAGTTAATATATCTAGGCTTGTAGGCTATCAGCGTAGAGTTCGTATCCGGCATTCGGAAAACGGACACCGACACCGTGAATTACTGACCTTTCTTCGGAAGACTGCTCGGAGAGTTCCACGTCCGTGTACAGGAGCGTTATCTCCCATCCGTTTTGGGGCCTCCGCAGAAAGAACACTCTGAATTTGTGCTTCGTTAACCTAAAAAAAGAAAAAATGTAAAAATCAACAACGTATTGCGCAAAAACCGTATCTGGTGTCTTACCAAAATATCAGGACACAAGTACCCTTATTGCACAATAAGACCATCACCGCGTGGACTTTCGCAATCTAAGAGGTCATGGAATTAAAGAGCAGTTGATGTTTGGAACAGTTTACTATCCAATGTGATCATGGCAACTAAAAAGCAGACAAACTGGCCAAGAAAGGGGCTAGCATGACTATGATAGGCCCAGAACAGGCCTGCGGTATAACTAAAAAACTACCAGCAGACTGCTAAAAATCTGGCCTTGGAAACAAAGCTAAAAATACTGGCAAGAATTGCCCGGACAAAAGCAAGCCAAAGAACTCATAGTAGGATTCTCGCAAAAAAGACTCTCGGAGCTATTGAAGTTAAACCGAAACCAAATAAGGATCTTAACCAGAACGTTAACAGGCCACTGCAAGCTGAACAAACACCTGCACAAATTAAGCCTATCGACCGACGACAGGTACAGACTTTGCCAAGAGAGCTCAGAACCCCGTTACATCTACTGCCCCTCATTTGCAAAAGGTACCAGCTTCTAGGCAACCATCTCCTCAAGCCAGAAGAGATCAGAACCATCGCACCCAAAACGATACTTTATCTACAGTACGGGACTATAAGTGGATTTAAAAGTACATTTTTACCTTCAACACTAATAAACTTTCCAAAAGTGTCCTCAAATCTAACCCAAAAAAGAACTTCTCGTCCAACCGAGTAGTTGATCTGAGGAGTGAATTGCCTACTAGTGTTTTCACCTCCAATTCAGTTATATGAGCACAAAGATATAGGTTTATCAGCTGTGATGCTGTGAACCTGTTAATTAAAAATAATAATAGTAATATAATATATTGAGGATTCCATACTTCAGATTGGTTAGATACACAAGCAAAATACTGTCCCTGCTCATATCATTAGAAACACTGTCAAAATTCTGAAAATTTAACATTAGTAGTTGAATAACTAAATCAAATTAATTACAATTTTATATTTTATGAGAGATTAGTGTATGCATATGCTTTAAAAAATAGAAGTGTGGCAATATTCTCCCAGTAGCAGTTTCAAATGTTCGAAATATTGGCAGTGTTTCTAATAATATGAGCAGGGACTGAATATTTAAAAGAAAATATACCTCTAATTAACTTTATTAGCCAATTGGGCTACCCTAGTTTGGATTGTATACAATTACTGTTGGGTAACCAGAATAAATGATTCTCAGCGAATTTTCTGTTAGATTTTACAATATTTAAGAAAACCCATAATTTCGACAACTTGGACAAGATTTTGCTACAACACTATCTACGTGATTTTGGTTAGCACTCCACTCAAGTGAGAGTTCATATAAGTTTAAGCAGCGCATATTTCAATATAAAACCCAAAGGAAGATTGGTGACATTTATAGAAAGCAGTGATTCTTTGTTTTAAATCTTAAATGTAGTTTAAAAGCGCAGTATTCACGATAGACGAGGAAAGGGTTCCGCTAAAACAGAGGCAGCCACTGGGATGCAAGCAACAAATAAAGCAATTTTACTTTGTTTCCAAGAAGGTTGTAGTGTGTACCTTTTAAAGGCGATATTCATCGGAACCATGTTCGATATAGAAGACATCTCTCTCCTCAGGTCGTTGACGGCCTGCCGGATTTCGGCCCAGCTGAACTGGTCGTTCTTCGAGTCCATCGTCTAATATTTATTTACTTTGTCCGCTACCATCTGATCGGTCAAAGAACTCGGCGGCGGACAGTCATGCCGGCTGGACCGCGCGCTCACGAATAAAAATATCGACCGGCCGACGGCTTCCGATCGACCATTTCACGGAATACTAAATACATAGAACAATTCTAATTAAAATAAAAACTTCGTTTGAACCGAAATTCAGGTCGATTTGTCGCTCTCGGACTCACACTCGGTGGCAGTCAGCGGACGTCCAGCGATGGGCGATCGCGACTTAATTCGCTCGAGACAATCGAAGTTGGCAACCTCTGGAATGTATCGAAAGTTTTTGTTTTGTAACTCTCGAAAGTTCTCCGGAGTTCAAGTTCAAGTTGATTTCATTCATTGAGGCATTATAAATTCAATGCAAAAGTTTAAATACAATAATAGCATCTCAATAAATAGGCTGTGGTCAACTGCTTTTTTTGTAAAAACAAGAAGGCACTAGTTTTCAGCACAGCCCTTACATTTTTTTAAATTAATTTAGTAGCTAGATCTTAACACAGTGCATACAAATTGCCACTAAAAGTTTTACCCTTTAATCTGTAAAAAATTTTGTGTTTTTTTTTTAGAAAATATAAGTCAGTTTTATCTTTATCGAAGTTGTTGCCATATTTATTTATTTAATTAACTTTAAAGAAATCTTCAAATTTACATAAAAGTTTATATTTACATTTCTCGCTCGGCCGTTGCTCGCTTCGACGGCATCTCGCGTTCGCAATCGAGTGATTTTCACTTCACGAGAGGTTTTGGCTTTACGCTCGGGTGCTTCTCAAGAGAATTTCTTGCATTTCGATAAAGAAGATAAAGTTCCATTTCGTCCGACTTCCGAACGTAATTGCGTCCCTCGATATTGCCGCTAGCGTTAGTATACTGGTGAATATTATTGAAGTTGTATCCCTGCATTATATTTATATCTAATTTATCTTAGAGCCACGTAATAGAAATGTCACCTAAATTTTTTAAATCGAAATTTCTTTTTAGAAATAATAAACCATTTTTCCTAGATTTATTTATTCATTTTCTATTTAAAGAGTACATAGGCAAGAAAAATTTTAATTTCCGTCTAAAAAAAATATTAGTCTGTTTCTGCGTTCTTTTATTAACATTCCTGTCTTGGAAAATTTTCTTTCAAACTAAGTGGAAGTAGCCAAAAGACTTTGCCTGTTTATAAATGCTTAAATAGTCCGAATAACACGCTATTTACGACGAGAATAAATAATTGTGGTGGTACGATTTAAACAAATGAATCCCTCGGTTGTATAAAATCTGTCTCTGAGGTTAATCGAATTTAAAAATAAAACATTTGCCCATCGCTACGAGGTGGACGCAGGCCGGAACGACTGTCTGTCGAACCCGTCTTCAATCTTTTGTTCTTTTAGTTTTGGGTGGCTTTCATGCACTTGCCTACGATACATACTCGGTCCTTTATGTTCGGGCATTTAGTAAGACATAAAAAAAAACAATTTCAATACATTGTATAAGAATTTAAAAAATCTATCTAAATTAATAGTATTCCCTAGCCTCATAATTCTAGAAATTTTTGGTACGAATATACAGGCCCAACTAAGCTGCATCATTCATTATTTTTTTTTATATTAAAGTAATTTAAACAGATACCAGCAGGAAAACAATCTTAGTTCAAAGTGTATACAAATTGCCATTAAAAGTTTTTTCCTTATTGATCTGTAGAAACTTTTGTGCTATTTTTTTAAACTTAACTTAATATTGTCTTTTTCGGAGTTGTTGCCATATTTATTTATTTAATTAACTTTAAGAATTGAACCGCATTCTAATCTACTACTTATTAAATACCATAGGATTTTTAAAAGATTTGGCTACACGAAGAAGAACGCCTAAAAATTCGCAACAAATGAGGTTATATAATCAATAAGACTGGGCCCATTAAAAATGTGCAAGATTGGAATAAAATAAAACGTATTATCCATTAGATACAGAGTAACTGCATTTTCCATTGTTACCCTAACCTAGCTAGTTCTCTTGGTTAATATGAATTTGAATTCGTCTGCCTATATTTTTAAAAACAATTTATAAAGGTCGGTCTATACTTTTTTTATTATTTCCTTTTTTGTGTATAAGTATAAATATTGCGTTCTCCCAGGCGGGTGGTAGCACATCGGCGCTGTGGATATATTTGTTAAGCATGGTTGCCAGATTTTCAGAGTAATTGCTGTCGCAAAGTATTAATATATATTGCAATGCATTTATTTGACATACTTTATTATTGATATATTTACAAAATGAAGCCTAATTGGATTTTATTGTCGTTACACGTACGAATTTCTGATTTTCATATCTGTATATAAAAACAACATATATGTCTCTCATAATGTTACCTTTTAATAAATAATGTACAATATTCATAAATAACTATAAAACTACGTTGGCCAGTTAGTTATTTATTAGTAAGTTAAATAAGGTGCAGTTTTTGGTATGGTTTTTGGTATTTAGATAAGAAGTTCTATGAATGCCTATGAGCTTCCGTGAATGCCTATATGTTAGTCACCGTAATAAAGCCTCGATATTGACTTTACCAAAAGCTTTCAGTCAGTAAAAACAACATCTGCTTTATTACAAGCATTAAGGGATCTAACAACAAAGTTTGTGTAAATTAGGAGATTAATATTTATAGCTTTGTTAGTAACAAAGCCATGTTGCTCAGCTATAATTATTCGATTTAAAAAAAATTAGTAGCCAATTATGAATAGTTTAGAGATGAGATGATAATTTGTAATTTGGTTTTTATCACCACTCTTTCACAGGCTGTATATATTCACTGCTGTCCTTTAAGGGGGTTGATATACTCTAATGATTAAACATTAATCAGTAAAAAACTAGGTCGCCGCAGTCGCTCGCATTTTGCTTCGCTGCAGCACATATTAGAGCGAAGCGATTTACTTTAGCGAAAGTTACTTTAACAGAACGTGAAGTGTCGTTAAAATCTGTTTTCCCATCAGGAAAAAGATGTGGGAAAGCCTTGACAATGTAACCAGCATATCTGAACTCATTTACAGCTTCTTGGTCAGCAACTGGCCATGTTAGAGCAGTTGTTATTAAATCTCTTTGATTACGAATAGGGTTCATAACAGGAACACAATTTTCATTCAATGAATCTTGTTCAAGTTCATCAGTCATTATTTCTCCTTCACTGACATATCGTAATTGTTCAGCAATATTTCCGTCGCTTGGCAATGAATTTAATACATCCTGGTTGATTGTAACATCTGCATAATAAGGATTATTGCGAATGAGCCATCTTAAAGCTGTGAGTACTTTTTCTCTACGAACTCTGAAATCGGAATGTCCATTCATGCCGATTCGTCTTACTAAAATTACTTGAAGTTCTTCTGGTATAAGAGGTAATGTATTTGCGATGGGCTGAATATCTTGTTGGATGTTGAGAACATTACCAGTATATCTATACTGTCCTGCACCTCCACAAGCTTTTACCTGATAGACTCTGAGTACTGGCTGGACTCGACTGATAAGCATTTGTTCGATTTGAGTTAGATGTTTGAGCTCAATTGGTTGAGTAGCAACTTCCATGTTATTAGAGCTTGAGTATTTTAAAGGCTTCTTCCGACAGGAAGAACACTCAATGGTATCAGTCTCTTCCAATAGTAACATTGATTTGCATTTTGAACATTGAATATAACCAATAGATTGAATCTTAGCATAAAATTCATTGATCAAAAGCATTTCTGAATGCATTATATTTCCTGCTTGTGAATCCTCCTGTTGTCTAGCCCTTGATAACTGCTGCCGTAAAGCGTCATTTGTCCTGCGACCGAATTGTCGCCTTCTTATGGGAGGCATTGCTCTTATTCTAGATGTTAAAAAAACATAAGCAGATTAAGCCATAGTAAAAGACATGTTCGCTCATCACAAGTTAACTACTTTATAATTTGGATGAATGCTATTTTCTCTTTATAACTACGACCATAGAGATGGTTTTTAAAAATAAAAATCTTGATAAATTATTCAAAATTAATGCTTAATTTAGAAAATTAAATCGAAATTAGAATAAATCGCTAAGAAAAAAAGTGACGTGGCCTTCGAGCGAATTTTGTTTTTTTTTACTATTTTTATGCGTGAAACTTACCTAATTATTTTTTGTATTTTTATTTATTGTTAAAAACGATTTATTATTGTTAAATTGTATTAAATTAATATCAAATTAAATAATTTAAAATAAAATTCGATTAATTATTTTCGAATAAAAAATTTTCAAAAAAGCGCGTGACTTTTTTATAATGGATATTCCCATAGACAATTTTCTTTTGACCCCAAAAATTTTATTTTTGACAATATTTAAAATCAAGCTCCGTCACGACCTTCACTTTTTCATGTAGATTCTCTCAAAATCAAAAATTTTTCAAATCGGTCAAGGAATGACCAAGTTAGCCCGTGACAAAGTTCTAATTGGAGTCATCTTATGAGAGCTTCGCTCGCTCCGCTCGCTACGCTCTAATAAAAGTACCATTTCAATAAATTAGAGTTTGAAATAGTCTAATTTAAGACCAATTACCCAATATTGTTATGCAGAGCAATGAAAATGTTTTGAAGGTTTATGTAAAAAATATCTGAGATCAAATAACGAAGAAATACGTGGGCCTTTTTATGCGTCTTTTGGATGATTGAAATTTATGATGATATGATATGAAAAAAATAAATGGTTATTTAGAAATAAGGCAATTCCTTCTTAATAATGACCTTTTGGTGTACTCATTTCCAAAATGAATATGATATTACCTACTTATATTTTCATAATACAAATAGAAAATATTGTTTTTTGTTTTTTGTAATTTTGTGTAATTTTGTTTTAATATTCAAATTTGAAATTATCAACGACTGCTTTTATTCAAAATGATTGTATATTTTCATTTGTTCACAATTCTAAAATCGTCTTTGAATTTTATTTATGTTCAATATACTCTTACCTTTATATCCAAATTTGACAATGACGTTTCTTGATCTTTCAACAAATGTCAAATGTGAAGTGTCTTATTTTACGGTTGTTTCTATTGTTTAAATTAATATGTAAATAAAGAAATCTCCAACCGTTGGTGGCGCGTGGGAGAGAAAAAATTTAAAATATGTCAATTTTTATGTGATCCTTTTACGGCTCAAAATGGTCCCATAAGCCGTAATTATTGTGCTGCGATTCGTACTATATCGATTTTTAAAAATGTTGTAATCAGAATGTGTTCTTGAGAAATATTACCAATTAAATTCTCTAGACTGAAAGGTTGAGTGCGAAGTTGTGGCCACCAATGGAGGAGTTAACGTAATTCATGAGTTGCTTCTTATTCTGAAAAATGGATCTTTCGCCCGAAGAAGAGTATTTTCCTGGCAGGCTTTTGCATCAGGTCTGTACCTACCTGATTGGAATGTGGAACATTTCCTTTTAATTTTCCGCAAATATTCGAATTTTAATTTTTGTTCTTTCTTTTTTTAATTGCTGTAATAAATAGGGCAGGCTTTTTTCTCTCTTAACAAAAATAAAAATAGGTAAACATTGTTTTATCGAGTTAAAATGTTCTTAAATGAATGATTACTTAATTGAAAATGTTGATTTTGTACATTACTTATACCATTTAATTGAATTTCACAGCTTTATCTTAAAGTGTACCGCCTAGCTATCATAAAAATCATTGATCGGGTCAGGTCCTGTCATGAGAAAGTAGAGGGGACATAGTTTGGGAAAGTATTGCAAATTTGTGGCATTTAAAATTATGTAGAAGTAAAATTTACCTACAAAAATATTTAGAGGACATAAAGGAGAATCTATCACCTCTCAAAGGGCTTTAACAATTCTTCAGGGTGTCTATATCTGCAGTGTCCACTTTTTCTTGTGGGCACATATACCAGAGCCATTTTTGAAGTAAGCTCAAGGATGGTGTGGTGTGGTGTGGTGTGATGTTAAATAATCCTTTGAAGCAATTTCTATTATTGGCTAACACACCACGGGACGGTGAACTTAACTATTAAAATATTAGTATTTTTTTAAATGAATTTCTCAAGTATATGGGTCTCATTCGGTTAGCATAGCAAGTTGCATAGTATAGTATTTGCCATAAAAAGGACATAATAGGACGTAATAATACTTTATTAAACCTTATAGGCTGCGCAACATCTGTACACGTCAGCAGTGTACCGGTCAGCTTCTCAAAGCGCTCATTCGTTGGCCGGCAAATACATATACCTTAAGGGGCCGCCGTCATTCATTCGATAATTGCCGTTTAATTATCTGTTCATCCGATTGCTCTACTGTCTATGACATTCGATTCGTAAATAACCAATCACTGGCTAAATACTGATAAAAAAGTATTATTTAGTGACACGGCGGCATAATCGATTTTTCATCATTTGGATAAATATTTTTTTTCTACAACTGCGCCTATTTTGAACAAGTTATACATCGTAATGATCATGATACATCTAACACGTATTTAAAAGTGTAAAATAGGCAAATAGTTGATAAAAGTTATCAAAAATAGTGAAAAGTTGATTATCCAACGTGAAAAAGTCGATAAAAGCAACTTAAATAAAACAGATTGATATTTTCTAATAGAGAATTTCACGGTGAACCAAATTTGTGGCAACTGGACGTCCCAGGCCACCAAACTTGGTTTTTCTTCACAATTTCCATCATAAATAGATCGAGAAGCGCTCTCCTAGGTCAGAGGCTTGTATCGTTTCATTGTTTTACTGAACAATCCTTTGACACTAATCGAAAAATAATAGCTTTGTACTGGACTAAACGACCATTCCTACAGAATAAAGGAAAGGAGTGAGAATGTCGGTTTCATTCTTTCCCTCCGCGTACCTTCCGAGATGCTATAATCCTAACTGCAGCATCTGTCCTTAAGAACTCATCCCAGCCGAGAGGACGAATTAAACATTTGGCAAAAAAATAACCGTATTTTACCGTCCACTAACCAGACTATACCACCAGAGAAATGTCTAAAAAATGAAATATATTGGTTTGGCAAAGCTCTCGAGACATTCGGTTAGATATCCTGAATTTATTTTTATTTATTTATTTATTTTGCACGAGTAATTTAATACAGAGGAATTTTAACAATTTATTTACAATTATTTTTTATACTTCATACAAACCTTTTGCATGTTTACACTGATAAAAATATGTATTAATTAAAATATGGCTTTGTTAAAGTTATTATGATAAACATAAATTTGGAATGTATGAAATATTGTATGCTTATATAGATAATTATATAATATATAACTGTCAAACATAATTAACTAGGCGTATGTAAGAGAGGTGAATATTTACTTTGTAATAAAATGAAGAGAATCGAGAAGTTTGCATTTTTCTATACATTTTATAAAAACTTTAGACTTAAATATCTCATTGAATGAATAGAAGAATCGGGATATTTTCATAAAGATACGAATTCAACAAAGTTTTTTAAAATCGATTCTGTCTTTCATGATGAACCAATATTGGAACGGAGCTCACCAGATGCGGTGCATTATTAGTCGGAACATACGAACGGATATAAAGATATTACTTACAAAAATAGTTAGCTAACATGATCAACCATGCTCGGCGAAATGTCTATTAAAAGCAAAAGTGATAGTCGGATCGCTTGTGCGAGACAGAGAGCACGCGCACGGCGTGTGCTCACTCTGGCGTGAGCTCCTAATTGGATATTCCGCTGGATCGCTTCGGTTGACTCTAATTAAGACACTCAAGGCTTAGTTGATTTATTTAATTGACTCTAGGTAGATATTTCTAATTGGTACTAATTGTGTAAGAAACCGTTTTAATTGCGTATATCGTGTAGTATAGAAATCGTGTAGTATAGAAAGTGAGTAGTGTAGAATATGTCATATAGGCAATGTTATGCTATGGATATGACACAGGTTAGTAATATTATTATAATTTTAGGTAGATTAGGAATGCTACATATTGCAATAGGTACCATGTCATCCATGACTTCCGGAAAAATCTATCGATCTATATCACTTCCTTGTGGACACGATAACTGCCATAATTTTACACCAATCACTTCCAAATCGATACATAAAATATAAAGGTACAAAATCTCGGTCAAGTTCGTTATTGGTCAAAACCAGTTAAGACCAGGGGGGGCGAGAATGGGGGATTCTTCGAACGAGTGAAATTTTGCTATAACTTTCTTAGTATCGAATTCATTTAAATTTTATTTTATTCCTTAGATGAGGGCTTAAAACTTGTAGATTTTTTTTTGATAGCATCAACCGTAGATCCTAGGGGTGAGAAAAAGTAGTTTTTCAAAATTCAAAAACAATCATACATCCCTTAATACCCTCAGAATCAAATCCGTTAAAAATGTAAATTGTATGCCCATAATTTCCCTATAACTTTCGTTTGAAACTATTTTTGTTATGAGCAATCCTTACGGCGCATATAAAGAAGGATTTAGTGTGGGCACTCTCGCTGCGCAAGAGTTGAGATGTGCGAGCTGCCACGCGGGGAGCGGATCATGGAGTGAGGAGTGCACACGGGGTACACGGGTAATTTACAGAGCCGACAATGATTATTGAATTATCAAAAGTACACTCACGACCAATTATAGCACTCGGCCCATCTGCAACGCTTGAACTTGTACGCGGTTTGCGTCTAGCCCATATGAGGTCGAAATAATAACGTGTGGTGCTCGACAAAAAAAAAGCATCGCCATCTAGATTCCAACGTCACGTCTCGGGCATCTACAATTCGTAGGACGATACGCTACCCATAAATCATCGAGACTATCACGATGCCCGCTTACCGGACCGTTTGTTGCAGGCCGCACTCTGGGACAACGCGGAGCTTCTCGAAGACCTGCTAAAATCAGACACGGGTCCCGCCTTGGTGAACTCGATCGATCAGCACGGCAGGACGGCCCTCCACGCTGCGGCCGTCTCCGAGCGATCCCGCTGCCTCGGAATACTCTTGAAGAACGGCGCCGATCCGAATGTGGCGTGCAATCTGGACTCTGGCGGAAAGGTGACAATTGTTGTCTCAGTTTTTTTTACCAAATTTGAATCTTAACATTGAACAATGATAAACTAAACAATTGCCAATGATAACTTTGTGTCGAAGATACGAATCCACACTCATGTTATATAGGGTGATGTTTTTAGAGGCGTGGTTTTCAAGAAGAGATAAAACGCGTATAATTTGATGTTATGGCTAAGAATTTAGTTTTATTATAAAGATAAGGGTTTGCCATTATGTTTTAAAAATGATTTCGGGTAAGTGGCCGCCGCGGCTGACTCGAACAAATTCCAGCCGAGAGGCCCAATTTTCAACCACTTTTTGCAGCAAGTTGGGCCGTATGTCAGCAATAACGCGCCGAATATTCTCTTCCAAGGCGTTAATCGTGTCCGGCTTATCTGCGTAGACAAGCGACTTCACATAACCCCACAAAAAATATTCCAGCGGTGTTAAATCGCACGATCTTGGAGGCCACGCCACGTTGTTCAGGAGTAAGTCTATTCATTATGAAATGGCAAACCAAACTGAGCATAAATCAAGTGACAGCTGTCAAAAACACCAACTACGAAAAAAGTAGTGCCAGAAGCCTAAATCGGCACTTGCATCGTCTCTGATAAACTTGTCCACTTATCACTGCACTTGGTAACTTATTCCATGCATTCACCGCTCTGTTTGACATGAAATTCTTCCTCGGAGTAGAACTGAAGGCTGTACTTGAGAGTTTTAAATGATGTCCTCGCAAGTGCGAGTTTGTATTAATTGTGTATATGGTTTCAAAATCTGGAACACCATAATAGTGAGTTAATATCTTGAAGGTCTGTATAAGATCGCCTCTCGCCCGCCTTTGTTGTCAGTCCAAGTATATTTAGCCTTTCTTCATATTCCAGATTTTTGAGTTGACTGTACCTTTTCTAAGAGATCTATGTCTTTAGTGAAATAGGGATTCCATACTTGATAAGCATATTCCAGTATTGATCTTACGTATGATTTATAGATCTTTAAGAATACGTCCACCGTCAAATTATGGAAAGCCTTCCTTATTAAGAATAGTAAGGAGTTTGCCTTTTTTGAGATTGAGGCGATGGGCTGTTCCCACTTGAGATCTAACGAGATTGTTACACCGAGATCTTTCTGCCTCTTTCAGACTGCCCTGCACACGTGCGCGGAACGCGGCCACGCCGACAACATAGCGACCCTGCTGGGCGGCGGGGCGATCTGGTCGGTCCCGGACGCCTCGCGGAGCACCGCGCTGGATCTGGCCGAGCGAGCGGGCCACAGGCACGCGGCCGGCAAGCTCAGAGACGCGCGCGGTACGGACACCTTTTCATATTAATATACCGCGCTGAGACCGATGGTGCAGAGTGGGCAACTGACGTAATGTAATATAGCCTCAAGCCGTTGAAACTATTCAACCGAACCGACCGACCGATTTACTTACCGTAACTTTGACTTATGCACCATAGAGACGAATCATTGGATTCATTTTCACACAAAACTATACTGTCCAAAAATACACAAAAAATATGGTTTTAAGACCAAAGTGGGGGGGGGGGGGTTGTGCCCCCTAAATTTATTGTTTTTTTAGCAGACGGTGTTAATTCGGTCAGCGTGCGAATTCTGATGCGGAGCCGATCGATAATGGCCTTAACACCATTGTGGCGTACGGCTGGTTACATTTATTATTTTGGTAACAATGATGAATTTTGATGTACCGTCTTCGCAAATAATACTAGAAATCGCAGGATCAATTAGCTGGATTTTTCATTGGCTATGGTCTTGGGATACAGTCTATACTGTCGAAAAAATATACTGTAAAAAAAATCGGCCGTCGATCCGGTAAAGAACCCCTTCAAACACCCACCTTTTTAACCATTCACTTATCAGCAGTTTAGTTACGATGAATGTAGTCGAGCCGGATTTAAACCACCTCCCCTGATGATTCGTGATAGTCTAGTGGTCAAGGTGAACCATTCCGTCATTATCTCCCCCGACTGTAGCACAAGCACGTTTAGCTTAGTCGACTAGGTCCCAAAATAATTGTATATGATCTAGGTTATAGCAATTATCCACCGACAAAAATAGCTTGCGTTGAAATTGGTCGAATAGTTTTTAGGTAAGAGGGATTGAAGGTAGGAAATAAACTACAACACTCGGTGCGATTGTGTCGGGATGCACAGTCGAAGGATGAGGGCTGATGTGTCGCGGCGCCGGCCTTTCTTGCGTTCCCGACACGGCTTTACTCGCTCTCATTGACTGTCATGGGTATAATTAGATGTCATACAAGACGCGGGTCGTACAGTCGAAAGTGCGGTAGTTTTCGTTACTGCTGTATAAAGAAACTTGTCGAATTGCTCGCACTTCATCTCGCGCGGCGCAGGAAGATCATCAGCCATCAGCACCAATCAGCATCCGGACGATTTCAGGATCAGAAGTCAGAGCCGCCTTGCCTTTATCGATTGGCGATTGTCTCGTTTATAGTCACGCGAGCCGTACGATAAATCGCACCGTACGATAAATCGCACCGTACGATAAATCGCACCGTACGATATTTTATTCATTTTTTCAAGCAAAGACAAACGGATTTGATCATAATAACCAACAAACACCCTTATTCTAAAAAATACATATTTTTATCAGTGTAAATATCCAAAAACTAAACTATTTTTTTTTATGTAATCAGTTCTAGGTGAACCTACCTTTCAATTATATTGTTAAACAGTGGATTAATCTAATTGGCCAAATTATTAACTATATATTTTCTGTTTTATAAATTAAGTCCCGCTGTATATTTCCCTAAAATATATTAAGGCGCCCCGGGAAGCGTTTGTCCTTGAGATTAGAAAGAGAAGGCTTTATTCGATCATTGACGTGTAGAAAAGAGACGGATATACTCGCCGACTCATTTGGAATCGATGAAACATGTTTTTTGTATTTAAATAATTATTATCATTTGAAAAAATGTTTTTTTTTAAGTAATGTCCTAGATTATTATATTGTCTATCTTTAGAAAGAAAAATTAGGTTCGCGTCACTTACACCACTTGAAAGAAAATCGTTGCAAGAAAAAAACAACACTTTCTTATTTATTTATTTTCATTACTATAATAAGGTGTATTTCGTTTTTTTTTTAAGCAAAGTACTAAATTAATATATGTAGAATATTGTGGTATTTTTAGTTTTAGCCATTTGTTGGGAATAACTTCAACAAAATGCACCAAAATACGTTACAAAACACGTTTTAGGGACTGGTGGCGCCTTAAATAATTCGGTATGATCTAAAGAGAAAATGATAAACAGTGTTGTCTCCTTCAGAATTTTAACTGCCGTATCTAATGTAGTGAAATTGCCGTATTTATTATAAAAAACATTAAATTCCTATTATTAATCACGTCACTTCAATTAGTGTTCAATAACACTAATTATTCGTTATTATTTTTCTTCACCATAAATATTTCATCTTTTGACACATGTCGTGGGATACTCGAAGTTTAATTTGGTTCTTTGGCTCGTTTTCATATCGTTAACTCAACTTAAACATCTCTTCAACTAAAACGTCAGTGTTAGAAAAAGGTAGGTATAAAACGTCGGGATGCGATTTTACTCCTGGAGTAAGTCCACTCAGCGCGGAGGCCATTCGTCGACGATCCCCTTAGTTCATCCCGCCCGGAGGGAAGGAAGACCCGTCATCCCCGCGGGGCCACTCGCCCGAATCCCCAGACCAAGGGTGCCTAACGAGCCCCTCGCTGGAAGGGGGAATGCCTCGAGATAGTGCCCGCACTACTCTTGAGCGCAGAATCACGAACGACAGTTCTCAGTACTTCGTTGTTTCGAAACATAAACTTTAACTGCCGTATTTTTTAATACGGCAATTAAAGTGGATAAAATCGCCGTATATTACGGCAATTGCCGTATCAATGGCAACACTGCAGATATATACCGAATGGAATTAAACGAATTAGTATATTATTTGTACTGCGGTCTCGCAAGTGGTTTCTCATCTACGATCGATCGCTTATGTAATTGCTTTCATACAACTGAACTCTGATCATGTTTGCAAGTATCATGGTTGACGTCTATTTTAGATTCCTCCATAAATATTTTTAAAGGAACAGGTCTTGCGTTAAAGAAGAAACCGTATGCGGTTAGAAAGACTGTCTCGTCAGAAATCCAGGCGTCAACAGCGAAACGTCAGCCCTCATCTTTCGACTGCACCCCGACACAGTCTCACCCGGTTTTACTATTTATTTCGTGTTTTATTTTGAACAGATTTGTGTTTTGTTTCAAACAATGAATAGACGATGACCTACCTTCGTTTTCGGTCAGACAAGCGATTCTAACCGTTGAAACTACATACGGCAGTGGCTGGTTTAAATGTATTTTTTTACCGATTCATTACATTTAAAACATATAAAGCGTGAAAGTGGTACAAAAAAGTGCCCGGACTTACAAATATCAGCGTCCGTAGTTTCATAATGACAGACTTGAATTTTAAATTCGAAATGTCGACCGGATGCTAATTCGATTGAATTGGTCTGACAGATAATATCGTATTCAAAGATATGCGATTAAATGTAGCCCATCCCTATCCTCCCCCCGCCCGCCGCCCGCCGCCCGCCGCGCGGCCGACGCGACCCTCCCGGCGAGAGTGGCGAATGTCGTCCTTCGGCGGCCGACCGAAGAGGGCGCAAATGGCAGTCCGTCGCCGGCCGCCGCCGCGTCTTCGTCGTTCCGTCCCCGACGCGACGCGCCCGATTGCAAAGCCGCCATTTCGCGCTTCGTTCGTTAAGTCCGGCCGATATTCGAGGTTAAAAGCGGCGTCGTTTTGTTTCGAATTCCGAACGCGGATCGGCGACGTTTTGACGTTTGTGATCAAAAACAAAACAATATCGGACGCCACAAACAAAACAAACCAACTCTTCTGTGATAATTAGTGATAATTAATTGTTTAAATTTCATTTTTAGCTAAGTAGGTTTCCTAAATGAGAATCTTTGCTGGACGCAAACATTATCATGCGAATCAACCATCACCGGAGGTTGTAAAGCTAAAATAAACTAACGAAGCGCACGTGAAATGTTCCAAGACCATTTCCAAAGATTTAAGGAGGGTTTATGTAAATTTATTAATTTTATCAAAGCGCAGACAATGACCCTGCGCGACGCGGCCTATAAGCTGGATTTTTCTTCGGGAAAGTTCTGCTACACGGTTTATACATTCGTTCTATATTTATTTTGTTATTGTGAACTGTCACCGCAACCCCCCCTCCCCCCTCCCCCCTCCCTCGCCCTTCTCTAAAAAATGCAGTCTAGCGCTTCCGTAATTTCCGGCAGTTCCCATTAGCTACCTACCGCGACACGATTGTTAACTTTGCAACACTATAATTTATTGTTTTTTTTTATTATGGAATGTACCTAATTATAAACCCGCCATTTTGCAAACTTATGCATCTCAATGATAAATTTATCATTATATAACATATAGATACGTATATAGAATATATTTAGATGCACGTGTAAATATATATATATCAGTTCAAGTTCAATTCATAGCTTATCTTTGTTTTTGGTCCGAGTTTCTATCTTCGTATTATTTGTAAACAAATATATGGGCAAATGGATGTGTGCAATGTTTTGCTTGACAGGTCAAGAGGCGGGGGCAAAAAATATTTTAAAAAAATCCTATGAAGTTAATCTTCACGTGTAAATGGTTCTTTATAAACCTCAGAACATTCGCCCAGTGAAAAGGTGCTTTATGTATGATTTGTAAAGGGATTTTTTATAGAGTAAGTGTAAGTATGATGATGGATATATTGTAAATGACCATTATTCATTTATTTTTAATATTACTAATCTTAGAAAAATTAATTAAAAATGAGGAATTTATGTAAATTACCAATATGATTTATTAACTACACTAGCAGCATATTGGAGGGTAGAAATGCAAACTTCAAATAAATACTAAAATACGAACAGAAAACTAGTGAAAAATTTTAACACACGATTATCCACAGAGAAAATATTTTCAAACATCTTTTTAATTATTACAAATTTTAAAATTCCGGGTTCATAACGACCTAGAATTTTTCGTTTAGATACGATTAAAATTTTAAAATTCTAAAATCGGCGGTGAAATCATCGAGATCTGACATCACAAACATTAAAAAACTCCTTTCGGCACGCCCGATGACTGAGGTAGATTTCACAGAGTCAAAGTAGGGGACAGGCGAACTCCAATTGAACGAACTGGTATCAAACATCACGCGAGATGCCGTGCGATCCTCCCTTGCGCAGCGAGAGTGCATATACTGACTCCCTCTTTATGCTGTGCCGTAAGAGTTGCTCATATCACACAGGTGTCCACAGGTCCACGGGTATCAAAGTGATATAGTTTTCTTTTAATAAATAAATAAAATAAAATAAATTTTGAGGTTGTCATAGCCTCTGAGCTGGTGAACTCTGAGCAGTTATTTGCTGACGCCTAATCTTCGAAATAATCCCGTTTATTGTGGATCGGCCCAATTTATTACGCCATCGGCACCCCAAAATGAACACTTTCATGGCTTCATAAATCTCATTGAGAATGTAGGGTGACTCCTCGTTCTTGAATAATTATTGAAACAAATAGTATTATTTTTATAAACGCCTTTTAGGAAATAGTTTCATCCGTTGACCCTTTCAAGTCATATAAATATCATGATTTCACTTCCGACCTTAAGCGAAATGAAACCTTAAAAACCTATCTGACAGAAATGCTAAGGTTTGAGCATGATTTCATTCATATAGGGTTCTTTTTTTTAGAGGCGTGGTTTTCAATCTGGCACTACTTTTTTCGTAGTTGGTGTTTTTGACAGCTGTCACTTGATTTATGCTCAGTTTGGTTTGCCATTTCATAATGAATAGACTTACTCCTGAACAACGTGGCGTGGCCTCCAAGATCGATTTAACACCGCTGGACTATTTTTTGTGGGGTTATGTGAAGTCGCTTGTCTACGCAGATAAGCCGGACACGATTAACGCCTTGGAAGAGAATATTCGGCGCGTTATTGCTGACATACGGCCCAACTTGCTGCAAAAAGTGGTTGAAAATTGGGCCTCTCGGCTGGAATTTGTTCGAGTCAGCCGCGGCGGCCACTTACCCGAAATCATTTTTAAAACATAATGGCAAACCCTTATCTTTATAATAAAACTAAATTCTTAGCCATAACATCAAATTATATGCGTTTTATCTCTTCTTGAAAACCACGCCTCTAAAATCATCACCCTATATATAAACATTTCTTTTATTTCTTTTATTGTTGTTTTCTTGTTAGCTAGACAACCCTTAAGTATTTTAATTAGATTTACTTTCGATTAAAGTTCAAAACGCTCGTTTTAAACGTGCTTTTCACTAGAAAAATTACAAACACCTTTTTTGGAAGTATTTCAGTAATCGCTCCGGATATGATATGGGAAAAAGGTGGCTGAAATCCGTAAACCCCAATTATGACGTTGGGAATTTTTCGGTCTGTCTTCGCAAACCGACTTCCCTCTCACAGGTCCTGACAGGCACTGTTTGAGAATATTTGTTTGTCTTCGACATTATTTTGTCGTGGTATGCGATATTAGATAGATTTCATTAGAAAGCTATCTTTCCAATGCAATGGGTGCCATGTAATGACTTCGCGTTTCACATCGCCACAAGTAATTCCACAAATTAACCACTCGCTTGGACAAAAAATTCTTTTTTGGGTTAGATTTGAAGGTAAAAATGTCTTTAAGCTCTGGACAATTATAGAATCCCTTTATAATCTATGAGATCGCCTCGCTTTCTTCGTTTTTCCAGCGATGTTGGTTTCAAAAGTGTCAGACGTTCATTGTAAGTCAAATTCTTGAATCCCATAGGAAGCTCGGTTCTCCGACAAATTAACATCTTTTGCGACGTATGGACTCCATACGTGCTGACAGTTTTCCAGTATAGGTCGTACATAAGATTCTGAGGAACCTCATTTCAGAGGTTATGTAGTGGAACGCTTTCTTGATTAGGTACCATGCCCATAATTTCCCTACAACTTTTGTTTGAAACAATTTTTGATTTGGGTATCCCTTACGGTAAGGGATCACCAAAATGTTTCAATACTTCGATCCGGTGAAATCTGCCTCTGCCTCCTGGCGTGCCGGAAGGATTTTTTTAATAGGAATTCCTGACCGAGATCACCCCATCACTTAATTGAATTGAGTGGGGTACTTTAGGAATAGGTTAAGATTCTATCTGCGGTAAAGTCTCTAACAATTAAAAGTGATCGTCGATTCACACGAAGATGATATGCTATTGGCTGTATGTTAATTGGACCGCAGCGGCACAGTAACTACAAATTGTATGAATGTTGATAGATACACACGACGTAGCGTGCCGGTCATGGTCACCCTAGCAGCTTAATATGTGACAGTAATATCTCACTGTTTTCCCCAAATTCCTCTATATTTAATCCTGCCTTTCAAAGTATTTATAATTCTATTAGAGAAAAGTAAGGCTTTGGATCGGTTATAGTACCTAATTATAAATCACGAAGGGCCGGTGAAGAAACATCTGGATCTGTTAACCGAGTAACAATAAATGTTTTGTAGAGTGTTAGTTCGTAGCATAGAGTAAGAAAAATAGTGGACCCGATTTTGACCCTTACGGCACGCCGGAAGTGACGATTTAATGGGCAACTTATACGCTTTGTATGGGCACTACCGCGTCTGCAATGACGGCGACGTGATAATGCTCTGCGATGCTCCGCCGCCTGTTGTCCGGGAGACTCCCGGAGAGAGATTCCCGTAGGAGGAGTGTCGCCGCGCCCGCCGCCTACGACCGGCAGACCTCGGCCGAGGTCGCCTTCGACGCCTGCGATTACTTCGTCGACGACGCGCCCAACCAAGGCAACTAATATATACCACAATTACTAGTTCTAGTTTTACGTATTACCTATATAATTTATATTGTCTATAATCCCTTAATATTAAGAAGATTGCCTTTAATGTTACTGAAGGCAGATTGAGATTTGATATATAATATTTTTTCTAAAAAAAGCAACTCTCTATAAAATACTTAAATTCTCGAAAAATAGCTTTAATTCAACCGAAAATGGGTTTTTAAATATCTAAGTACTTTGAAGGTTTTCAAAAATCTATTGCTTTTACTTAGAATATAATGATTATTAGCGCTCAAATTATTTATACCTCAAACAAAGTCAACTTGTAAGTAATCTAAAAAAAAACAGCTTTTGTGGGTCGAGCTATGTTACAACGACACCAGTGCTTAACACGTTGATTGCCACGGCAATCAGAAATCTGGCCTAGAAAGACAATTAATCACATTATATTATTAAAACACTAATTCGTAATTTTTTGTTTGTTTTTTAATAAATTTTCTGTTCATGCAAGCCAGAATTGATTTTTTGTTCTTTTCCCGGAAGCCATCTATCGATATTAGCGCTGATATATTTCGAGTTTAATCGTAGCTGCACAAAAATGCCAAGTAAACACCGGACGAGATACCTCGTAGTTGGCGTCCTAGAAAAGAACGCAATCTACGAGTTATCTTGTAGTTGGCGTCCTAGAAAAGAACGCAATCTACGAGTTATCTTGTAGTTGGCGTCCTAGAAAAGAACGCAATCTACGAGTTATCTTGTAGTTGGCGTCCTAGAAAAGAACGCAATCTACGAGTTATCTTGTAGTTGGCGTCCTAGAAAAGAACGCAATCTACGAGTTATCTTGTAGTTGGCGTCCTAGAAAAGAACGCAATCTACGAGTTATCTTGTAGTTGGCGTCCTAGAAAAGAACGCAATCTACGAGTTATCTTGTAGTTGGCGTCCTAGAAAAGAACGCAATCTACGAGTTATCTTGTAGTTGGCGTCCTAGAAAAGAACGCAATCTACGAGTTATCTTGTAGTTGGCGTCCTAGAAAAGAACGCAATCTACGAGTTATCTTGTAGTTGGCGTCCTAGAAAAGAACGCAATCTACGAGTTATCTTGTAGTTGGCGTCCTAGAAAAGAACGCAATCTACGAGTTATCTTGTAGTTGGCGTCCTAGAAAAGAACGCAATCTACGAGTTATCTTGTAGTTGGCGTCCTAGAAAAGAACGCAATCTACGAGTTATCTTGTAGTTGGCGTCCTAGAAAAGAACGCAATCTACGAGTTATCTTGTAGTTGGCGTCCTAGAAAAGAACGCAATCTACGAGTTATCTTGTAGTTGGCGTCCTAGAAAAGAACGCAATCTACGAGTTATCTTGTAGTTGGCGTCCTAGAAAAGAACGCAATCTACGAGTTATCTTGTAGTTGGCGTCCTAGAAAAGAACGCAATCTACGAGTTATCTTGTAGTTGGCGTCCTAGAAAAGAACGCAATCTACGAGTTATCTTGTAGTTGGCGTCCTAGAAAAGAACGCAATCTACGAGTTATCTTGTAGTTGGCGTCCTAGAAAAGAACGCAATCTACGAGTTATCTTGTAGTTGGCGTCCTAGAAAAGAACGCAATCTACGAGTTATCTTGTAGTTGGCGTCCTAGAAAAGAACGCAATCTACGAGTTATCTTGTAGTTGGCGTCCTAGAAAAGAACGCAATCTACGAGTTATCTTGTAGTTGGCGTCCTAGAAAAGAACGCAATCTACGAGTTATCTTGTAGTTGGCGTCCTAGAAAAGAACGCAATCTACGAGTTATCTTGTAGTTGGCGTCCTAGAAAAGAACGCAATCTACGAGTTATCTTGTAGTTGGCGTCCTAGAAAAGAACGCAATCTACGAGTTATCTTGTAGTTGGCGTCCTAGAAAAGAACGCAATCTACGAGTTATCTTGTAGTTGGCGTCCTAGAAAAGAACGCAATCTACGAGTTATCTTGTAGTTGGCGTCCTAGAAAAGAACGCAATCTACGAGTTATCTTGTAGTTGGCGTCCTAGAAAAGAACGCAATCTACGAGTTATCTTGTAGTTGGCGTCCTAGAAAAGAACGCAATCTACGAGTTATCTTGTAGTTGGCGTCCTAGAAAAGAACGCAATCTACGAGTTATCTTGTAGTTGGCGTCCTAGAAAAGAACGCAATCTACGAGTTATCTTGTAGTTGGCGTCCTAGAAAAGAACGCAATCTACGAGTTATCTTGTAGTTGGCGTCCTAGAAAAGAACGCAATCTACGAGTTATCTTGTAGTTGGCAGTCAACGTGTTAATTTCTGTTGTTACTTTTAAGAAATTTCATTCAGCAGACGAGACTAGTCTTGCTAATAAACAATGAATTCACTCAATAATAGTAAATTAATTGTTATCACTACATAATGGAGTTTTATACAAAGTATCAAGGGATTAAGAGGGTAGTAGTCGATATTTATATTTTTTTATTATTATTATTGTTTGTTGAGCAAGCAGCTATTTAGCTGATGTGCTCATATCTCGTTCTCAGTTACTAGCGATTGGCCTAGATTCAAGAAATTTATCAAGGCGGCTCTTGAACTGGTTTACACTTATAGCTTCCACCACTTCCTGTGGTAGCCGATTCCAATTATCCACAACTCTATTCGAGATAAAGTTCTTCCTAGGATTAGTGGAACAAGGGGATTTAGATAACTTCATTGAATGGCCGCGGAGTTGCGTGTTTTGATTAAACATGAATATGTCCTTAATGCTTGCACAATTGTAATGTCCAGTTAACACTTTGTAAGTCTCAAAGAGACTCAATGATGATATATTCACAAAAATGACTGCGTCTGGAGCTCTGTTCACGATCTGCTGCCTTCCCCCTCCCCACGACCACCAATCGCCCATAATTATAGATAAATTTAACAACTACAAAGAGTTGGAGCAAAATCTTCAAAAATATTACTTCCCATAATATTTCTACTTCAAAACAAAATTTGCACAGAAAAATATTTAGAATGCATCAAAGCAGCTTTCCTTAGAACTCTGTTTGTTTATAAGCTTTTTGCCCACATGGTGCGTTCAGAAATGCCACATTTTAAGTACAAAAAAATGACTTCAAACATCATCCGTTGCATTGTTGCAGATGCGAGTGAACGGAGTCGCTTGTCTCGCCATGCGTGCCTGCGCGAGGCCGTCTCCTCCGGCGACGTGTCGACGCTGCGCTCGCTGCTCGAGAAGCTGGGCAACGAGGCGGCGCTCCTCGTCAACCTGGCGCCAGGCGGGGCCAACACGCTGCTATTCATGTACGTCTGTTCTGCATATAACAAATAAAAATAGTCTAAGACCCATTTTTAGCCTCTTTATATTATTATTTTTTTATTAACTAACATAATAACCATCCTAAGTAATTAAAAAAAATATATGTAGCTATAAAAGGAAAAGCTATAAAACGCTTAAAACCTCATACAAGTGGTATAAGTAATTACAATCGCAGAATATGATGGAGTCGAGCCTCTTAAGGTTGGTATAGACCTGCCATCGTTCCCCGTATACTTAAAAGCGGTGACGGTCAAGACGTCCTCTCTTCATAAATTTGTCTAAATATCCAATCTACCGAACTTTCCTGAGAAACTGCAAATGTCCTTACACATTCCTTTATCAGTCACAAAAAAAAATCAATCGATAAACAGAATCAATAAATACTTAGCTAAACATCTGACGACATAAATTGAACCAGCCGAAAATCTTACAACCCTAGAATATATAGAGATTTAAATAAAAAATTACTTTGGTAATTTATTTATTTGAGAAATCAACAGTTTTACAAAAGTATAAGTTCAAAAATACATGCATGAATATAAGTAATGAATAGATCTATAAAACTAAAATAGATTTCTACTTAAAAAGTTTAGTTTAGTTTAGTTTTAGAGTATCGTGGCAATTAATATACAGGGTGGCCCAAGGTCAAACCCACAAACTTTAGGGGGTGTTTAAGTTCCCTATTAAGTAAAGAAATTATGTAACAAAATGCGAAAAATTTTCATCACCAAATTTATTATTTTTGTAATAAAATTGGCGTAGATCGATCTTATCAATCGATAAATCAATATTATCTGTCGACCAATAGCATCCCTCTTACAACCCCAGAGAAGGGGAAAGGAGTTACCCCTTCTTCTTAGACCGCCCTCTGTCTGACCAGTGGCATCTGACAGCGATCATTTAGCTCCGCCCTAATACGGTATTTCGAACAACGCGACAGGTCATTAACCTCGATCTTGACTGAACGCGGCCTAGTGACCCAGTGGCGTAGTTATCGGAGGGTGGAGCCATTGAAAATATCTGTTTTACATGATTGAGAATAGAAACTTCAACATTTTTTTTCTCGAATACCATAATGAATTTTGATATAGTTTCTTAACAAATAACACTAGGAATCGTAGGACCTATTAGCTGTTTTTTTTATTGCGTGGGACCTTGGGACACCCTGTATTTACTGTGGGTATTGGACAAGCGAGGTACTGGTAAAAACAAGGCGGAAGATATAAGGAAGTGCGGTGCTTAGACGGAACATTGAAACCATAACGCCAAGCAATTCGGGGCAATCTAATCTCTCCGTAAAGTATTTATAAGACACAAATCCATTAATACACGTCTGATAACCATGCCTAGCATAACCTAGCCTATTCTAGCTGAAGGTTTTTATACATTTATTGGCCATACGTCACCGAACGTTAATCTCCACGTGTCTTTGTGGGATGCGAGTGGAAAGTGCGGTTACTTTTAAAGAGACTCAGGTTCGTGCGGACAAATGTAGCTACTTATAAATGACCTTTGTTTGCAGTGCATGCGAGGGTGGCTACTTGGAGGTAGTGAAGACTCTGCTGGTGGCCGGTGCCGATGGCCGCTTGCATCCTGTCACCAGGTACTCGCCGCTCTACGCAGCCTGTCACCAGGGCCACTCCAGCATCGTGGACGTTGTCCTCGACTGCTATCCACAGCTTGTGCAGGTGTGTATTGTGATTGTGACTGAAAATGTAACAAAACGTTGCACCCCTACTCCTTCGCGCTGTTGAGCTAGAGTGGGGTGCTGGAAATGCATCGCTGTAAGTGGATTTATTTATTTATTGTTTATTTGGATAACCAACGGTACAATGATGACAGGTTTTCGCTAAAGTATAGAAATACATGAAAAGATTAAAGTTAAATTAAATTCACAAAAACACTCTCTTTAATTGTTTGTAGATAAATTGACTTAGCGTGTTAATTATTATTTTAAAATGTATTATAAGTATACTTATTTTTGGTTAATAATATACTACTAAGATATAAAAATGTGTCTCAACATATGTGAACCTTCACAATTAATAATATCTGTATTTTCCACACCTGGTTTCCAGCAGATAAACCTTGGACTTGGCTGGTACATAAAAGGAATTTAGTTTATTCATTGATGAATAAACTAAATAAATAAATATATTATATATTTTTATATATAAATACCCAATACATTTTACTATTTTACTATATCTTAACGATTTGCACGTAATGTGCATTTATTTTACACTTTTCTTTTCTTTTTAGCCATGACGATTCATTTTCATATAAACTACGTTGAACGTAAGTTATTCTTGTAAATATCCATTAAACCATTCACTTCTCATTCATTATACGTCATATTCGTTACATTTTCACACTTTTTTTCATAATTATTGTTTAATTTTTAAATCATTTATTCACTACTTTAATGAAAGTTTGACCGTATTGCATATCGCACAGATAGGTAGGTGAGAGTGAAAGACTTTCATAAAATACAGGCCTGTATTTAAACCAGCGTGCATTACCTCAAGCGATGCAACTATCTGTGCTTTCGGTATTAATTTTTCTTTGAACATTCTGGCTATATATTTTATTTGCAAAAAATTTCAATCCTTAAAATATTAAAAAGCATTCGTATTTTCCAAATGTCAGTACTGTCAAACTTTTATATATGTTAAACTAAAGGTGTTTACCTATTTTAACATAGAAATCATCTAATTAACGGTATTTAAACAATACATTTTACTATTTTACTATATATATATATATTTGTATATATATTTTCTTTAACATACATTATTTTGAGACAGTAATAGGTTCACTGTCAGAGGCCAAAGGAAATTTACGGCGACTTATGGTCCAGCATTCGCCCCATTGGTCAGTCTTCTATTTTCCCGAATTGGATATTTAATAGAAATCGTTCTCCCCCCCAACTGAAGTAATCGTGAATCTATCCGCAACGTGCACGCATTTTCCTTCCTGTGGTAGCCGATTCCAATTATCCACAACTCTATCTGAGATAAAGTTCTTCCTAGGATTAGTGGAACAAAGAGATTTAGATAACCGCAAAGTTGAACACTTTGTGAGTGTCAATCAGTCTCTCCTGTAATGAGGTCAGTTTCAACACAGACGGCATTCTTCAAATTCCAAACGTTTTAGTTGTGCTGGTATTTTTGTGAATCTCCTCTGAACTCCATCCGGCAACTGTATGTCTACTGTGACTGTACTGTTGATGACGATTTAACAGTCGTTTCAGTATTTGCGTTGCTTTGTTTCATTTCGCAGCAAGAAACGGTCGAGCGATGGCTGCCGATCCACGCCGCTTGCATCAACGGACACGCCGCTGTCGTCAAGCAGCTCCTCGACTTCCCCTACGCGGAGAGCGCGCTGAACACTTACACGTGAGTTGAATCAGCAAAATTCTCACCGATAGCATTAATTGTTTATATTTGACGATCAGTGCGCTGATGAGAGATATTCCTGATGAAATTACGCAAACCAATTGACGACCTAAATAGTAGACGCTTGGATTCGCTAATCAGCACTCGTTTGCTGTCCGACTGGCCCATGGAACGTTCGCGATTGCATTACAGGTTCCATTCAGCAAATTTCGAGAATATTTGAATCTGATGCTGCTGTCGGTTCGCGAATGTCGTGTCTTTCAAGTATTCTAGCATGCGAGGTTATATTTAGACTAAACCCAAATAATAACATTGATTTTGATTATTGATAAACTAAATATTTTCAAATACATAAAATAAATAATAAATCTGTAAAATAATATTAATTGAATATTTATAGGTTATGTTTATTTAACGGTAGCATTTACCTAAGTTGAGTAGGGCCTAAGAATAATTGTATACAACCTATGCCATAGACCATTTTTTATGTATAAAAAAATAGTAAATGTAATTCATTCACAGGTCAACTTTTTTTTCGCAGCGACGAGAGTGGCGCCTGGCAATACGGCGCCGCCTTTGACGTCAATCACGAGGACGTGGATGGCCGTACACCTCTGTACATCGCGAGCACCCTGGGCAACATGACCGTGTTGGACACCCTCCTAGAGCATCGTGTTAGAGCCAAGCCCGTCATTCAGGTCAGTCCAGGTGCCCGACACCGAAACACCCACTATCCAAAATGCAAGTTATATTTTCACTTTGAGTATGGCTGGCTTATTTGTTAGTGAAATGTGGAAATTATTCATAAACTATATGGTCAGCTTATATACAAATGTTATAAATAATATAAAATAACAGAGATGGTGATTGATGCCACCTATCCCGAGTGCTGCAGAAACAAGCTGACAAGCTTTCCAAGTCTGGTAGTTTTTTGTCTGAAAATACGGTTTAGACATGAAAACTATTTGAAATGTAGCCATTATAAGTTCTTGCGTATAATTTTTGCTAAAACTCCGCGCAGATCAAACCGAAAGACGGCGTCACGGTGGAGCGCCCCGCCCCGCTAGCGACGGACTCGCGCCCCACGCCGGAGGAGGACCTTCTCAGCCCGACCAGGCGGCGAATCTCCGACGGAATACAGTCCATCATGTCCAAGCTCACCAGGAAGAACTCTGCACAGGATGAGGTACGAAAAATGCATTTGTCCCTTGCGTTTTAAGTTTCAAAGTTTCTTCTATCTAATCGGAGATAACCATTACAGGCTCTTATATGCGGTAAAGGTGTATAAAATATTATGTTAGTATATAAACGTTTACCTGGCCGAGGGGCAAATAAATGAATAATTTGAATGAGTCGTTCCACATTGAAATTCGGTCCGATTTGGAAGATCAAACCCTCGTTTCTTTTTAATTTGCTTAAGCAGATTTCTGATCATGTTTCAGGTATCAGAAGATACCGATATGTATGTAAAATCATGCAGAAATTGCCGGTCTATTAATATAATAATTAATTCGTAAATTAATCACAAATTACTTACCTAAATGTCAAGTTTAGATACTGGATTGTGGAAGTCAGTTGCTTCTGCAACTGTCTTCAGGTTGTGGAGAACGCTGACGCCTCGTACGAGTCCAAACTTTTCGTGACCAGTTTACGCAAGTAACAAAAGCGAGGTGCTGGTGCCATGACCGACCGTTCAACACTAAACTTGACAGACATATCCAAGGTAGAGTGAAATATGATTATGGACTGGAAGAATACTTGAGGTAAAGGTGTGATATACAACACTTAAAACTTCAACTTTTACTACTTATTTTGGTCTTCAGAGATAGATATCAGATACAGTCATATCTACGATTCCTGGCTTGCTCTTCAGACCTTTACTTTTCTCGACGAGAACACATTTGACTATTATTTCGTCTTCGTCAGGAGCCAGCCGAGAACAACGGCACGCTGGTGCCATGCGTGAAAGTTGGCGGAACGTGGGGTGCATCGTGCGTGTGCATAGCCATACGCGGCGGTCACACCACCATTGCCGAGAGATTACTGAAAGCCGGCGCCGATCCGAACGCTCCCGTCTGCCTTCCCGCTCATCAAAGCACTCAGGTGATTTAGATTTTTTTTAAAGTTGTAAAAAACAAACAGCTGCCTACAGCGGATGAATGAAACAATGCATGACTGTATGATAAAACACTTCGAAGACAATCGTCTCCATAAACTATGGTTCACAAATCAGCACTGCCGGTATAAAAATGCCCCCTCTGTCTCTATTCCACTGTTAAGACCTTAAGAACGTTCAAAATTACTACTTTAGTTTAAAAGAATGCTTTTCCATGAGGTGAAAACTCATCAAAAGTTTCTATATATACATTCATGTATACGAAGCTACTATCTCCGTCCTTTGGCGGTCTGTCTGTCCGTCCGTTGCAACTTTCAACTCGAAAAATACAAATGCGATTGTGTGCAGATTGATGCTCTTGAAAGACAACCATAGCCGTTTAGATAACATCGGAGGCTGTACGGATAATACAGATATAATGAAGAACGCTTTCCGAATGCAGAAAGCGGCAGATCGTGACGCGGGCACCCCGCGGCTCGACCGCCTCGCCCGCACCAACCGCAGCTCGAGGGCGCGCAGCTCGTCGGCGCCGCCCGCCAGGAGGCTGCAGCCGGCCTCGCAGCAGCTCCAGTACGGCGTTAACGGCCAGGCGGGAAGCCAGGCGCCGCTCGTGCTCGCCGCCAGGGCCAGGGACCACAGGTATTTTCCGCTCTCTCGAAATGTTAACCGTTTTTACTGTCCCCATAGTCGCTTAATGTTGCAACCCTCCAGTACAATACTGCAACAATACATACCCTGTAATGAACAAAGGAATATTTTATTATTATTATTATTTTATTTTTTGATTTGAATGTTTATATTTAATTCTAATTAAAGACTGCATTATTGTAAAAAATACCATTAAATAGATTGTTTAGGTTAATAACAAAGTAAAAGCCATTAACCCGTTAAGGTTGCTCGACGTCTTTACATGTCGAGCTGGCCGGCATCTCATTGCGCGACGTGTATACACGTCAAGGCACCGTCGTTCCTTCAAACATTGTCGCTTAATTATCTGCCCATCATATTGCTCTACTGTCTATGAAATTCGATTCGCAAATAGCCAATATTGGCTAAATACTCTTAGAAATTCATAATCATCACTAAAAATTATTTTGTGACAGCGGCGTAATCAATTTTTCATTTTTTACCTTTTTTTACCCAACAATTGCCTTTTTTGAACAAGTTATAATTGTAATTTATAGTTATACATAAGACAAATATTTAAAAGTGTCAAATAGTTTTTAAAAGTTAATATAATATATATAATAGTGAAAAATTGGGTATCAAAAATTGGGGAATACATTTCTAAACGGGTTAGGTTTGCTTTTTGCTTTGTGAAGTTCAGAAACTTGGAAATCACACTTATTAGTTGGCAAGTTCAGAAATAAAATTTCAATCAATTTTGCACAATTTCTTATCTAGCCTAACTCTCCTTCCGGGTGGGTATACAGATTTTTTTATATAATTTTATAAATATTATTATTAGTTAATGGGCGAGCAGCTAGAGCTGATATGCCCTTATCGAGATCACGACTTCGTTAAAGACGACTGGATTCAGTGTTTGTCCGGCAGATTTTTAAATTGGTTGGTGTTGCTGGCTGCGATGATTGATTGTGGGAGTTGATTCCACAGGTCAACGATTCCGTTAGATAAGAAATATTATATTCTTTAAGAAAGAAAGAAATCTTTTATTTTATATTTGGGGCATTGCAATATTTATGAACAATGTACTCATTAAATGTCTTTCTATAAACTTTCTTTTTAAGCACGGAGGAGTGTGACATTTGGCACGGTTAAAGTTTATATCGAGAAGAGTGCAGAAAGCCAAAATTTGACTATAATATAGGGTGATGTTTTTAGAGGCGTGGTTTTCAAGAGGAGATAAAACGCATATAATTTGATGTTATGGCTAAGAATTTAGTTTTATTATAAAGATAAGGGTTTGCCATTATGTTTTAAAAATGATTTCGGGTAAGTGGCCGCCGCGGCTGACTCGAACAAATTCCAGCCGAGAGGCCCAATTTTCAACCACTTTTTGCAGCAAGTTGGGCCGTATGTCAGCAATAACGCGCCGAATATTCTCTTCCAAGGCGTTAATCGTGTCCGGCTTATCTGCGTAGACAAGCGACTTCACATAACCCCACAAAAAATAGTCCAGCGGTGTTAAATCGCACGATCTTGGAGGCCACGCCACGTTGTTCAGGAGTAAGTCTATTCATTATGAAATGGCAAACCAAACTGAGCATAAATCAAGTGACAGCTGTCAAAAACACCAACTACGAAAAAAGTAGTGCCAGATTGAAAACCACGCCTCTAAAAAAAAACAACCCTATATGTATTACAAATAAATTAAATTTAATAAATAAATAAAACGTTCATACTACTGACAGATTGACAGAATGAGTTTCGAACTATGAATTTTGTCTGATTTCAAATGTTCCTTTGTCAATAGTCAATTAAGTATTGCAAGGAATTAAGCCAAACAACACACGCTAATGGCGTATTTGTAAACGCTCGCAGCTGACTTAATAGAACTATATTAAAAAAAATATATGCAATGGTATAAAAATAACGCTCAAACTTAAAAAATGAATGAATTACAGTTGAATTTCGACCACTAGTTAAAATGAATTTATCCCGTTACCTGTTAGTGTATTCAGCAAAGTAACGAAGCTAAATCTGAATGCGCATTTTGCAGGCTTTTGGCTCTGCTTCTGAAGTACGGCGCCGTAGACACAAACAACTGCGCCATCAGGGAGGCGGCCGAAAATAGGGATGAGCACATGGTGGCCACTCTTCTTTCCGTCAAGGTTGGATGCATACGTTCTCATTCTCATAATTAACCGTCGGATATAATCACTTGTTTAAAAATAATTCCGAATGAATCCCAAAAAAATAATGTTATTTTTTAGGATTAGATTAACACTTTCAGCGCCGATAACGGTATATCAATATAATATTAAATATGAAAAACAATAATTTTCAGTTTTGTACTTATTATTTTCAATTATAAGAAATTATAAAACGAGTGTCAGTCCCGAGTGGGATATTCCGTTCGGTCAACGTACTTCGCCAATCGGGCGGCAGCGCATGATCCGCGCGTACCGAACTGAATGTGTTAACATATTTGAGAGGACTCCATTTATTTACTTTGTCTCAAAGTTAAAATTCTTGAAAAGTCTGTATTTTTCCATATATTTCATCAAAATTTATTGATGGGTTTATGGGGCCTCATCGGGAAGAGGTCCCTTTATGTAATTGTAATGACTGTATGAAATTCAAAACTGTTATTTAAATGTTATTTTAATTTCCTCATATTTTAAAAATTCCAAGTCTAACTGTATCCACAATATTGGACCAAAGACTATGTAGCTTCCAAGACAGTAACCTCGCAGAAATCCCGAGAGGTTGGAATCTCGCACAGAGTTACTATAATTATTGTTAACTGGCAGTAATTACGCTGAGACGTCTTTAATTCTTTTTGTTTTTTTTTGCTGTATTTTCCTCGCTTAAACAGGGATTTCAATGGCAGCTGTGCTCTTACCGCCAATTTCCATCCCGCAGGCGTACCCGGATCCGGAGCACAAGATAAACAAGAAAGGAATGTCGGAGTCGGTGTGCGTGAGCGAGGCGAAACCGCGCAACTCGTCGCTCACCTACAGCGCCATCTTCCCCAGCCACCCCGTCATGATCAACTGGAGGCAGCTCAAGTGCGCCATGTCCACCGTCAGGTACACCGTGCATACCCATAATTAACTGTTCATCCGATTACTCTATTGTCTATTTTGCTATTTTATTCGCTAAAACAAATCAAAATCATTATCACTAAATGCTTTATGGAAATTATTTAGTGACACGGTGGCGCAGTCAATTTTTCATTTAGAAAAATATTTTTTTCTTCAACAATTGCACCTTTTTTGAACAAGTTATATATAGTTATGTATAGTTTATATATATAAGAAATATTTAAAAGTGTAAATCATGCAAAGTGAAAGATGTCCCAGGCCACCAAAGTTGGTTTTTCGTCACGATTGTGAGTTTTCATAGAAATAAATCACTACTACGCAGTTTGCGCGCCAAAATTTTTTGGCGGTAATAGTTTCTAAACGACATAAATGGATTTTACCACTCTAAGAGAAGGGGGGGGGGAATTGTTGATTTATTTATTGAATATATCATATGTTTAAATTGTGCCGGATGTATAACTGTGTAAATAAACGAATATCATAATTTAAAGCGACTATCGACTATTAGAGAATATTTAGCTAAATTTCCAACCCGGATAATCGAACAGCATACAACGCCCAGCTCAGCGGAAACAGAATTTAATACGTCGACCACTCTCCCAATCGTTTTTGACTGAAAACAGAGTGACTGATAAGGAAATAAATATTATTATTATATTTTGGTGACTTTAGCTATTATGCCGGGGAGGTTCTAGGTCCAGGGATGATGGAGGGTAGTCTTCTCTGATGCTCTGGATCCTTTATTCCTCACGCGGCAATTTTACATTTACAATGAATCCCTATTGGGAGACATTTCAACGATAGTATATAACGGATAATTAAACTAGATAACAATTGTAAAAATATCGGAAATTAAGATTACAAGAAAAGTAAATATAGTCGGGTACTAATAATGTCGCCGGCGCGTAATGCGTGCGGTGGCTTGCAAGCCTGTCGACCCGATTCACTGCCTGCGTCGCTGGCAGATCGCCGGATGCGCTGGCGGCGACCAATCAGATGCTCAGATGCAATCAGGGCGGCGATCGCCCGTCGCTAGCCAAAACGACGCTGCCAGCCGCAGTCCAAGTATGTAGCGCCGCTACACTATCAATAAAATATTGGTGTTAGGACGAAATTAGCGTAGTTCGCACACAATATTCATAAACGCAGTCTCTCCTTCTGTACCTACCAGCATAGTTACTGCCTGCGTCTACTCTTCAGGCGACCACAGATTATTATAACTATTAGAAACTTAAAGGTACCATCACTGTCAATTTTTTTTTATAAACCGTTATGTGTATTTGTTCAAAATAATTTTTTTTCATGAGACCGGCTTAGTTGTCGATATGCATTAACCGCCTAACAGGACATTAATACGCACATTATTAGTGAATTTAAATACGCTGTGTATATATCTATACTATAAAGCTATGTTATGTTAGTTTATGAACGTTTTCGATGTTCGAGAAAATAAAAATAAATCCTAACCGTAATTCGTACCTCTGTAATAACGTTTGCAGTTAATCGCTTTGTTTTTTACTTGTAGGATGCGCTGGCTTCGTTCTGCCGTGATGCACGTCAACGACAAACTGACCAACAAGAGCGCCTCGCTCCACGCCATCACTCGCATCGATGTATCGTGCAACGCCCTGCAAACACTGCCGCTGCAAATATTACAACTCACCAGTCTCAAGTAAGCGTTTTTGTCTCACGGGTTTGTCGGCGTATTCATCTTTCTTGTAAATTAAATTAATTCACACAAGTTTAGTACAGTAAGTATAAGTTGCGATGCTCCATAGGAAACTCTGGGAAATCCGTGTTCCACACTAATCTAAATTATTAAATTTTATTTTATTAATATTTATTTATAATTAAATATTAAATTATACATTTTCAATTTTTAAAATGATCTATTTCTACATCGATAACTTAAACCGACTCAATTCACGACAAGATCATCGCTATAATATAATCCGCTAGAATTTAATATCAGGAAAAAAATCATAAAAACTGGAAAGAGAAATAGGTAGTTGTTTATTAATAATAAATAATAATTTCAGGTACCTGAACGTGGGCCAGAATAAACTGGAGCGCCTGCCGGCCCCCGGCGACGAGGAACTGGAAGGTGACGAGGAGACGCGCCCGCCTAGTCAACGAGCCAACCAGAGACGAGGCGCCGGCTTCAGGAGACCGCCGACCAGCAGGCAGACGAGCGTTCCGCTTGCCGCTCACTACACCTGTCCGGTCCTGGAGGAACTCTATCTTCAGGTAATTCGCTGAACTGTAGCCCTCGAGATTGCTTTGCAGTCGGGAGTGCGAAAGAGAGAGAACGCTGTTTCGAAGTAAACAACCAAATGTCTTTATTTACTCGGTACAGCAGGAGTACTTGACACGGAAACGAACGTGGTCAGATCAAGCATTTGTGATTCATAAAATGCTTATAATTTACATCGTAACTATTTGAAGGAAAAAATCAAGTTTGAGAAGCGTGTTAAAAAATCGTAATCGTAAATAAATATTTCCACGGCCTTGCCTTCCTAACAAACCCTTCCAGCCTCAGTCGGACTAAAAGGTATTCGACTCATTCGGAAGACCATAAATCCCCAAACTGTTCTCAAAGTCACCAATTTGATCTCGATTCCGGGGCAGCTTACCACACTTACAGTTATACATAGCAATTAAACGATTGACCAAAAGTTTTTCCTATCATAGATTTAAAAGACTAAAAAAAAAAGATTATCAAATAATGTCTATTTATAAATTAAATATTGACGAAAAAAAATTGCTGAGAATTATAATAGATTTTGGAAAAAAAATACTCACCTACCTCCTCATAAAGTTGTTGGGCATTTAAAGAGTGTTTGATTGACAGACGCTATTTCTAGAAAAAATGCGGCCGGGGAACCGGAATTGTGTGTTTGACTAAACGAGTCAATCTTATTTTTGAGGCTTATTTAGAGTGTCCACGGATACCTGGATCTGATGGTTGGCTGGCGTCTCGTTTGCAGGACAATCGACTGGAGGACCTGCCGCCGGCTCTCTTCAGCCTGCCTTCGCTCGTGACGCTGGACGTGTCCAACAACAAACTGCGCCAACTGCCGCCCGAGATATGGACCGCTCCCAAGATGAGGGAACTCAACGTGGCGCTCAATCTTCTGCGCGATCTGCCGGAGGTACTTTTTAAATTCGCTGAGGAATCTCTATACTTAAGCGTATATTGAGTTTGTTTGTCCAACATGTGCCTACTGCAAGTGCAGTTTACGCGTAACGTTTTCCATCCAGATTTTATTTGTTCGACAAAATATTTAAATTACTATAATTTTATCTAAAAGCCAATAAAATATCCACGAGATTTGTATACAAAACATAAAACAAACATTTTAAGGATGCTAAAAAAAAAATTGTTTTCATACTACCTTCAAATTGGTGCCGTAAACATATGAAATATTGAGGAAATTACTCTCCAACAAATCTGCCGGACCACCAATTCCGACAGGAGAAAAAGCTTTATTAGCGATTAGGTGAATATACTTTTTGAAAAGTAATTTTCGATCCAGTGTTATCCCTAAATCTTTAACCGACTCTTTTTTACTTAAACAGTGGCCATTAATATTATCCTCAAAATCAATGGTACCTACTTTTCTCCCTTTTAAAGAAAACAGGTAGACACTTTTATTTAGTAATCAGTGGCAGCTCTGCCTGAAAAGTTAGTACTGACCAATGACCAGTAAGCCGGTTACAGTAGTTTTTTTTTTTTTAAATAACGTTTATGTCACGCGGCAACGAGAATGCATTTTTTAATCGAGGGTTTCATGATTAATCAGATGTCACCAAACTCGTTGATTTTAACTCAAAGTGTAAAGAGAGTTATATTTTACTGTATAAATGTTTCTACACATTAAATCAGATATAAAAACGCACATTATCTAATTGGTGATTTTTTTGTATTTTCAGTCGAGTTGGACAGACGGACGGCTTGCGGGAGAAAAGGATCAAAGAGAAAGGAGAATATCTTCATCTGGCTCCGTTGGTCAATTGTCTCAGGTGTGTCCTCATCCCTATATCTACAAATTGAACCCTTTGCAGCCTCAGCAAACTGCTAAAAGCGTAGCTGCTTAGTGAGCAATGTAAAATTTACATGAGGGGGACCAGAGATCAGCTGGAGGATAAGTTCTTTGCGGTACCGATGCTCGCTCTACCGACCGGCCTCACAATTCCGTATCCAGATCTTTAAGGTGCCGAAAGGTAGCACTCATACAAGCACCTCGACTTCGTAACGTAAAACAACCGCTTCCAGGTAACCCGGGGAGGTGTCTAGAAAATCTTTGTGTACGAAAAAAATATTCAGTTATTTAAATAACCAACTTAACTTTTCAACGAGCTAGTTAACCTGACGTTTGCCGACATTCGTGTACGAGAAGTTTCCAAACGTTTCGTCAAGAGCCCAACACTCGTGAGCGAGAGGTGGGCGTTGACTCTGGCATTGATTAAAATGAAATTATTGCCATATTGGTTGTCGGTACAAAAATAAAGATTAGAATCCGTTCATCACTACATCGTTCATATCAAAAATATTCGAAAATAAATTGTGAAATATTGTCATCTCAGAAGTGAAAGTCAGTTTAGATAACTTATGATTTTTTTGTGGAGTTTAGACTAAATAAAGTGATTACAAGCTATTATTTTTTTTATTATATTACTTAAATGTGTTATCAAGTGTTTTTGTGTATCGGTGTGTTATAGAATTGAAAAAATAAATTGTTTCTATTTGCCAAGTGTCCGATAACTTTAAAGCGTTAGGGTTGCGTGACATCTTTACACGTCAAGTCAGCCGGCATCTCATAACGCTCAATCATTGGCGTATATATATGTCAAGGCGCCGTCGTCCATTCGAAAATATATTTGTGGCAATTAGACGTCCCAGGCTACCAAAGCTGATTTTTCTTCACAATTATGAGTTTTCAAATTAATTACAGAAATAAATAAATACGCGGTTTACCACAATTGGCAGGAGTGGTTTCTAAACGGGTTAAAGGTGTCTGAAATCTTTTGTTATAAATTAAAAAATAATGATTCTTTGCACTCAAATTATACCTCAAATTCACCAAAACTTGAGAGTTATCTAAAAAACCGCTTAAATGTGCCAAACCACGACACGAGAGCTATAAACTTGATAAAATATATACATTTTTCTTAAATAGCATTCATTGTGGATTTAAGGATCAAACCAAAATCTAACCGAGTAATTTGTTGCCACAAATAGTTACTTTATTGTTTCAGGCGCTCAACCAAGATGTGTCTCGAAGTCCTAGCATAGAGAGGAGCGACGAGGACAGCACCGTATCAGTGTCCGTCGGAGAGAGAGAGAACTGCGCGCCTCCTCTGATCGGCAGCAGAACCGGACACGTCAGGTACAATCAAACCACGTCATTATTAATTCTTGGTCTGAGTACGCAGATCTTTCAATGGTGATCTCGCAGGACGTTTCCCTCGCTACCTAATAAAATCCTGCCAGAATTGGAAAAATTAAAATGAAAATCCCTTAAAAGAGAAAAACTTAAAAATCTGATTCAAAATAATCACTCTTTTATACTTAAAAAATATGTAAAATAGTTAATAGTTATTATTATTATAGACAAATATTCGTATTTGTAACTTGAGAGCCTACAAAAGTCCATATTTTTCTTGAACTTGAGAGCCTACAAAAGTCCATATTTTTCTTGAACTTGAGAGCCTACAAAAGTTCATATTTTTTTTGAACTTAAGCGCCTACAATCGTCCATATTTTTCTTGAACTTGAGAGCCTACAAAAGTCCATATTTTTCTTGAACTTGAGAGCCTACAAAAGTTCATTTTTTTTTTGAACTTAAGCGCCTACAAAAGTCCACATTTTTCGTGAACTTGAGCGCCTACAAAAGTCCACATTTTTCTTGAACTTGAGCGCCTACAAAAGTCCACATTTTTCTTGAACTTGAGCGCCTACAAAAGTCCACATTTTTCTTGAACTTAAGCGCCTACAAAAGTTCATTTTTTTTTTTGAAAGAAACCTACAAAAGTCTTCTTATTGACTGAATATAAGATACAAAAATACATTGATTGTATTTGCTTAAAAATATATTGTGTGTCTCAACAAGTTCAGCTAAACTAAAGTAAATGGCCGTTGTATGAAATAGCATGATTTATGATCATATCCCACAAGGACGATAGCTCTCCAGGAAGAGTCGGTAAAAAATAGCTGTATCTACTAAGATTCCTTCGATATTTGTAAAAAAAAATGAAAAAATACCTTGTTCTTGGCGTCTATAGATCGAAGAAAATAACATACGAATTTTAGTGTAAGCAAACCATACCATTCCTCTCATACAAAGTAATTAATTTCAGTCTCGTTCAAATTATGCGTTTCAGTTGTCAGGAGATCCGTCACCAGCACGCGTGGTTGCGTACTCTCGAAGTGTCCGCCGAGGTGGGGGAAGTGAACGACCCGTCCGCGACGGGCCCGACTCCTCATCCCGCGCCGCAGTCGGCGCTTTCGTCGCTCAACCTCGCCCACAACCAGTTCACGGCCGTGCCGACGAGCCTGGCTTGTCTCGCGCCCAGATTGACGAGGCTCAATATGGCTTATAACTCCCTCAGGTACGACCATAGATGGCATTAATGATTTGTAAGCGAACTACATCGGATATGACAAAATCATGACATTGTCGTCAGTTGAAAAATTAGCTCCGTCCCGTTTCAGGCAGTGATTAGACTCCGATGGCTGAAAATAGGTACACTACACAGTACGTAGATTTGGCTTACGCCGTGTCTCCCTGATTCAATGGTTTGTGGGTACTACATTCAATTTGGCTTACATATATCTAATATCTACTCAATATAACTGCAATTGATTCTAGTAGGCTGAATTCTATTTTAAATTGATGGCCGGTGATTTATAAGAAGCAATCAATTTGTGTCAGCCTTTGATCGGTTGCTAATCAAGTGCTGGAATTGAATCGATTAGTGGACTGTGTAAAAGGAGTATAATTGCTCCGCACAATGGTCGTCTGCAAGCTCTAGTCGGTGGCTTCACGGGAGTTACGCTGATTGTTATATCGTCGTTAGTTTCTAGCATGGTCAAACTTCTATACGTACAGTTATGGGCCTCCGACGGAACGGAACGTTAAGCTATACCTCTCTGCAGTTAGACGAACGAACACTGACAGTTTGTATGGTTGTATTGCCAGATCCACACACATCCTTTTCATCCGGTGTGGAAGGTTAAAAAAAGGAATGTGGAGTTAAGCAATATTTACTTCAATAGTTTAAATAAATGAATAGTATTGACAGTTATAATATTATCTACAATAAATTAGGTTATAATTGCCGCAGTTTATGCCATCCTTTACGAAACACAAATTTGAATACTGCAGAAAATAAATAATTCTCTGTTTGAAGCCGCTGTCATCCGACTTCCGTATTACCAAGTGAAAGCCTTCGTCATAGGCAAAAAACCATTTCTAATACGGGGTTGGGGCGATTTTCCGATGGATCAACTCAATGCGACTGCAGCGAGTGTGACTTTCGATCGGAGTGCGTTGTGTTGAAAAAGGGAACTTAGGGAAGTGCTTGAGTCTGCTGACGATGCACCTTCCCCCCGCTTTGAGGACAGCTTGTCAGTGATCAGCGTCCAGTTGACCTTAATAACCGTAAAACTCCTACAAATCGTTCAAAGTGCCATGCATTCCTCAGACAGACTCAACCAAGATATAGAAATGAAAATTTAAGAAGAGCATTACTATGATTAAATAATGAAAAAAAGAGACCGCATCTCATATGAAAATAGTCACTATGTAAACGCAATAAGAACCAAATTGCATAACAAGTTGGGAACAAATACGATATTGTTCGGAACCAACATTTGTTCTAATATGATTGGTTCAATTTCAAGTCGGTCTAATTAACAACAACCACAAAACCTTTAAACCATTAATAGAACCTTAATTTTTTTTTAGGTCCATGTCCTACGTGACCAGTTACCCGGTCAGCCTTAGGCAATTGGACCTAAGTCACAATCAGATCAGCTGCTGGCCGAGTCTCCCACAGGTACGTCTCAATATTTTGAAGACAGCCCCTTCTTACCTGGTTCTACATTAAATGAACTCGGACCATCGTTACAGGGTTAATTTCATCAATGTCCTATTTATCAAATCCAACTCCCGATCCAAGTCCATCTCCGTCACCTTAGAAACATATTTTCATAAACGTATTCATATTTTTGGAGAACCATTGTAAATAGATAAAAACGGACTAAACTATAAACAGATTTTAAATAGACTTGTTAGAGAAGACATTGATAAATTAAACCAACCGCCTAACGATGACGTTTTCTAATAAAGGTTAATTAAATATTGAAAAAAAATAACCATTTTTAACCCTTTTAACCATGCATTCACTAGTAAAATAGCTAACACAACAATGCGTATTTGCAGCGGTCATTTCACCTTCTTAAATAATGCTCAATCTTTATGGGACACCCTGTACATAATTTAATGATTATCGTTAAGTATGAACCATATTATTGAAAAATCACAGCCACAGAGAACCACCGCTCTCCACAATTTACAAGAGTGATATATTAGTCATTTTGTGGAAAAATATATTTACAATCCGATAGACTAAAGTGTGAAGTGTCGACGCAGTGCTGGTAAACGCGCGGACCACATGTTGCCGCCCGATCAGCAAAGTTCGTTGACCGAATGGAATATCCCACGAGGGACTGACACCCGATTTTAGTTTAAGTTATAATTTCTAATAATTGGCAAACTATGTGCAAAACTATGAAAATGTTTGTTTTTTATATTTAATATCATATTGACATTTTATTTATTTAATTATTTACCGCCAAATCCGCCAAAAACACTATCAATTCACCCGCGCACTTTTCATATAACCAATCAAACGTCAAAACCGATCTAAAACGAAAAAAAAAATCGCCGATTAGTCTATGCTTTTTGTGAATTCAGGTATACGCGACATGCCACGCTTTTAATAGAAATGCAGTAAGACGATGACGTGTTTACTTGCACACGGCACCTGGCGTATACAGCAATGACGGGATATCCCGTCATCGGCGCAGCAGAAGAGTGAAGTGTACCCTTTTTTCCACCTAAAAATATAGTGCTGAGTCTTTTCAAGCGCAACATAACTTTAATGTTAATTTGTGTAACTTTAGGTTTTGTATAAATTTTTGTAAACTATTAGAAATTTTCATTTTGGTTTGTCACTTCTGTTCAGATAGTTATTTTCTTTTGCAGTTGGAATGCATTGGAGGCGCAGAGCCGTCACCCCTCCGCTGCTTCTGTCCTGGTGGTGTCGGCGACTCTTCGGGCAACGCTGGCGCGAGGCGGCCTCCTTCCGGCTGCTCTCTGCGCTGCGCCCTCCTCAGCTCCGTGTGTCCCGCCAAGAGACATCTCCGGTTGGATGCTCTCAGGACCTTAGTACGTACTCGTTTCATTCGTAGATTTACAACGACATACAAAATCACTATTATTATTGATGCAAATTTTACTTTAGTGACAAACAACACATTTTCTAAACTAATTAATCAGTTTTTAATTATTCCCTACCAAAATTGACGAAAACCGGAGAGTAACTCTCGCAGAGTGGTAGATTTTCAAAAAAATGGCCTGAATACAGGCACTAAGTAAAAAATAAGAACTTTTTTTGATACCGAATAAAAGAACGTATAAAGTGATGAAACCCGTTCTTTATGAAAAGTAATTGATGAGCTTTTTCCCGATGAAAATTTATTGAAAAGTGACAACTTTTGACCCGATGTAAAGCTTTTTATAAGTGATGAGCTCTTTACTAACTGACGATCTTTTGACCCGAAGAAGAGGTTTTTAGAATGTGACAAGCTTTTTTTCACTAACGGGCTTTTGACCCGATTAAAAGTTTATTGAAAAGTGACGAGCTTTTTACTAACCGACAGTTTTTGACCCGATGAAAATCTTTTTACTAAATGACGAGCTTCAAAATGACACTATAAGACTGATGGTTGACACAATAATGCCTAATTATGAAACTTCTTTAAATATTTAATGTAGGTTAGTACCTTCATAAGAAACGAGATAGAAAAATAAATGGAATTTACATTTTTGCTTACACCAAACGCGCTTTTTCTTCCTTCTCGCCAACACAATTCGGTGGCTACCTCGCGGTCGGCGTAAAAGGGCTTTGTCCCGAGGAGCACACTCTCTTCTTCTTGTGGAATAAAAAACCTGTTCTCACGCAGCAGCCGCAGCACGGAGCGCACGAGAGTGAGGGTAGGTATTTAGTGCAGGCAAGTTACTTTAACAACTGCAAACCGCGCACGTGTCGAATTATGCCGGATACCGCTGATAAAGTAATGTAATTGACAGCCTGTTTGTCCACATCACAACGAAACGGCTAAATGTGTTATTGGAAACTAAATATAATTAAATACATACATAGTTAATTTATTTTGAAAACATTTAATAAATAAAATATATATCTATTAGATTCATAAGTTTTAATACAGCAAAAAAATAAATATATGAAAACTTCTGTAGCAATAAATGCAATAATGATTTTGACAGACAATATATTAATTTACACATGAAATTAATATTTCAAACACAAAACATCTATTAAAATATCTGGTGGAGCATTTCGCCAAATGTTTTAGACACTATGATATGTGATGTCATGAATTCCAGATCTTAGCTGACAATCTGCTGACTCGTATCCAGCTGACGACAGACGACGACGGTTGGGCAGCCAATGGACCCGGGAACACCACTCCAGCTAACAGCACACCCAATACCAGCATGAGTTCGGGCGGCCACGACGGACAGGGGCACGGTAACGATGACGAGGATGAATGGGTTTGTGTGAATTCTTCGTATATTCTCTAAATTCGATTCTCGACCACCGCATGCGTTCGTCGGATGGGTTCAATCACGGTTCACTTGTGCCAGAATTTTATTTATTTCTATGAAATCAACAAAATGCATATAGGAGTGACATTTAAAATAAAATAATTAAAAATGAGTTAATGTCTAAATATAACTTCAAATGCAATAAAACTACATTTAATACGCAACAAATCCATAGAAATAAATGCATAGAAAAATAAGCAAAATTTTGAATGTACAGTTTGGACAAAAAACTTGCTTTCTGATTTGCACTAGACCTTTTACCTTTTTACTTTTTTACCTTTGTAAAAAAATATTCTAAATAGGTTTGAGTACGATTTTTGAAGTCTGTTAGAAATACAAAATTTCTTTCTTTGAAGTGATTATACAATTACACCATTAGCATAGACTAATTATATGCATTGGTTAATCTTGACGGAGCATAGCCTTAGAACTGTGCCTTCAAAAGAGTGTCAACATTCAGAACTGTGTATTCGCGCGACGGAGTGTATTCACTTACGCATGAAATGCGATCGCGGTATTATTCCTGCACGTTTTCACGGCGCAAGCGTACGTCCTAGTTGATAGCCAGCGGTCAAAATGTCACTGCCGATAAATGTGATACTTTTAGTATCTAGTCCAAGCAACGTATAAAACACAAGCAAACATTCCCAAAAGGCGTTCCCTCATAGAAATTAATCCAAATTGCTGTGGTTTCAGAACTTGGTGCCCGCGGTGAAGACCCGCCTGCTGTTTCCCAGCCTCTCGATGCTGGACATCTCCAACAACCTGCTCCGGAGCATCCCTGTCAACATCCACGACCTCACCAATCTCTCTGTCTTTAACATTAGTGGAAATTCAGGTTAATATTTCTCCGTTATCGCACTGTCAAGAGGATGCTCAGCTAAACTAAACAGCCGTTATATGAAATAACACGATTTATCTGATTTAGATGAAATAACTCTTCGATAAAAACTCCTTAATCCGTTAAGGTTGTAACGACGTCTTTAGACGCCGATCAGGCGGAATCTTATTGCGCGACAATAATTCAACGAATTCAAATAATTCAAAGTATTCAACGTGAAAAATTCAATAAAACCAGTTTTTTTAAAAAAAAAGTTTAAGACAGGTATCGACCGGAGTGATATTTTCTAATAGAGAACTTCATGGTTAACCAGCGACACCAAATTTGTGGCGATTGGACGTCCCAGGCCACCAAAGATGATTTTTCTTCATAATCGTGTTTCTATAGAAATAAACAAGTTGAGATTGTGGTTAAGGCGTTTGGCTATTGGCCCAAAGATCGCGGGTTCGAAATCCGCACATGGTTATATCATTTTCCACCCTTCATTACCACCATCTCCCCTGACTCTAGGACAGGTACATTTGGCCTAGTTGAGTAGGACCCAAAATAATTGTATACAACCTAGGTGAGATAAAATAAACACAACATACGCAGTTTGCGCGCCAAAAATTTGGGCTTCTTAACAGTTTATATTTTTGCAGATGTAAGCGAGCTGCCGCCTCAGATGGGCTTGCTGAACCGCCTCTGGAACCTGAACACGTCCGGCTGCTCCCTTCACGAACCGCTGCGCTCTATGATTGAATCTAAGAAGTACAAAACGATGGATATCATCGGTGAGACACTCTATAACCGCTGTATTGTTTCAGTCGGGAAAGATCGCGTCTTCGAGATTTTGTATGGAGTTTAGTGGGTTGTCGTAAACCAAAGACAATAAATATAAGAAGGAACAGAGGTGGGATGCTGATGGGTTTCGTAATCCTTAGTTCTGTATATTTCATACTTTGGGCGTGTTGCCATTATCGCATACTACTACAGACACACAAACTATTTAGTTTTAACCACATTACAGTTTCAACAAGTTTTACAGAATTAATAGTATTCTCGATGGAAATGATTCAGAAAAATTACAGAATGACTCACTCCTTCGACTAGGCGGCCGTCTGTATATTACGTCATGTGGAGTCTGGTCTGCGGATGATGGTAATATGACATAGCAGGGGGAGGGGGTCCTTGCCGAATTGACGTCATCCTCGTAAAGCTAAATTTGTCTCAGCTGTCAGTCTTCTAAGCTTGCAATAACAAAATGTAAATTATATGCATCGCAAATACGCATTCTTATTACGTATAAGGTGATGATTTTAGAGGCGTGGTTTTCAAGAGGAGATAAAACGCATATAATTTGATGTTATGGCTAAGAATTTAGTTTTATTATAAAGATAAGGGTTTGCCATTATGTTTTAAAAATGATTTCGGGTAAGTGGCCGCCGCGGCTGACTCGAACCAATTCCAGCCGAGAGGCCCAATTTTCAACCACTTTTTGCAGCAAGTTGGGCCGGGCCGTATGTCAGCAATAACGCGCCGAATATTCTCTTCCAAGGCGTTAATCGTTTCCGGCTTATCTGCGTAGACAAGCGACTTCACATAACCCCACAAAAAATAGTCCAGCGGTGTTAAATCGCACGATCTTGGAGGCCACGCCACGTTGTTCAGGAGTAAGTCTATTCATTATGAAATGGCAAACCAACCTGAGCATAAATCAAGTGACAGCTGTCAAAAACACCAACTACGAAAAAAGTAGTGCCAGATTAAAAACCACGCCTCTAAAAAAAACACCCTATATATGATGGTGTTTTTTTTAGTTGTAATATGGTTCTTTTTTTTATGTAAAGAAGAAAAAACTATTTTTTATACAACAATGTGGACTTTGTAATGCAGTTTGTGGAAATGACGTCAGTTTTTGCGACGGGGGGTTATTAGGTTAGATGATGAGTCGAAAATTGAAAAAAAATCTACGACGTAACCTAACCTAAAACTCTAATAACATAATATACCTACATGGTGAATAGACACGTTTGCCAATCTCATGTTAGAAAATTTTAACTAAAGATGAAATTATAAAACTGTATGTTTACGCGTATTTAAAAAAAAAAAATACTTTTACAGAAAAGTCTACCTTCGGACGGGCATTGCTTAGTAGGGTAGAACTTTGCATTAAATAAGTACGTATTAATTTTATGTTGAACACACTCAGCGCTTAGTTTTTAGTGTTTATATCAATAGTAGAAATCTTTGATTAGTTTTACAAATATTTTTTAAAAAATGTTAACTTATCATTAATACTAATTGTTTTTAAGGCTAACGTGTGATATTTCATTCGGTTAACGACCTTCGCTGATCAGGTGGCAGCATGTGGTCCGCGCATGTGTATTTTAATAATTGTCTGTAGTACAGTAGTTGTAAGAATTAATAATAATGACATTTATTCAATTTCTTCAATACCGTTTCGTATCGATTCAGGATACCTGAAATCGGTGTTGGAAGACGCACAGCCTTATACCAGACTAAAGCTGATGATAGTCGGCGAGATGGGAGTGGGGAAGACCAGCCTCTTGGGTTGCCTGAGGAAAGAGTCAGCACCGCATCACCGTCGGCGACCCACTGAAGTAAGTAATTGTAGGTTAACCCGTCCTCGGAAAAATAGGTTATCCGGGAAACAAAAATATAAATTAAACCCGCCAACAATCGCACTTTGCTTGTATGTACCAGGATACCTAAAGTCCCACGTGTTCTATCCCCCAAAAGGTACAACTTACAATTGATCATCTGTATAAGAAACCACTATGTCCGTCCGTCTGTCTGTCCGTTGCATCTTTCGACTCGAAAAGTTGAAATGAGAAAGAGTTGAATTTTTTTGTGTAGATTGATGTTCTTGAAAAACTACCATAGCCGTTTAGATCAAATCGGAGGCTAGTCGGATAATATTAGCATATTTAACATTAAAGTCGACAAATTTTTAGTACTAAAGAATGAAACATTGTCACTGCGATAGGCAATTAATATCTATTCGAATTTTAAAAATATACACGGTTTTTGGAATGTTTTATTTATTACTGGCCAGTTAAAATTAATACAAACTCATCTATGTAGAAATAGAATCATGTAGAAGAATGTTCAGAGACACATAATTATTATAAATTGAAATATTATGTCCGTGTTGTTTCAATACTGGCCGCTAAAATGGTGTTACAATTTATGATGATTTGAAAGAATGTAGTGATACCATTGTATGTTTTTTTTATTTTAACCTACTTGGACCTAAAAAATAACCCACCGTCGCCTCTATGGCCATCGAAACGCACATTGAATGTGCTAAAAGTGCCACGTGTGCGAGTAGTCTGGGGGAAGTTGCCGTTAATGACGCCCGTAGGGCCTAGTTGTAAGACGTCAGGTTCTGGTTAGACTACTACGAAACAATGTATGGAAGCAGTTGATATTATATGATAGCTACAGGGCATCAGACACATTCTCGTTTTCCTTTACGAATATAAGGACTTATGATTCGCAATTGGCCTTATTATTACTATTGGTTAATGGGCGAGCAGCTAGAGCTGATATGCCCATATCGGCATCACGACTTCATTAAAGACGACTGGATTCGGTGTTTATCCAAGAGATTTTTAAATGGTTGGTGTTGCTGGCTGCGATGATTGATTGTGGGAGTTGATTCCACATGTCAACCATTCTGTTTCATTCTAATTCTAAGAAATTCTAATTCATTCTGAGATTATATTTAAGGAAATGTTGGTTTTCGATTCTATTCTTATTAATTTTAAAGGCGCTGAACACATTACTTGATACTCATTCATACGCATTTAATACATTGTTTAATACGCAGCATTGGGCAAAGCGAATGGGCAACAAGAACGTCTCCACGAAGACCCCTAAGGGGGTGAGCATGTCAACCGTGGGCGTGGACATCGGCGACTGGGTCTACGAGAAGTTAACCGGGACGCCGTCGCTCAGGGCCACCAGGCAGCCCGTCACCTTCCGCACCTGGGACTTCGGCGGGCAACACGAGTTATTATTATTATTATTATGTTTGCCTTGGTTTCCATACAACTTTAAAGTTGTTTATGATTTGAATATTGAGTTGCCACACATACGTTTCTACATACGTAAAAAATAAATAAATTGAAATATCTTTAGACTTTAGTAAAAATACTGATCAGATGCACGCGCAAACACTTCAGAAATCAGAAAGTTCATATTTAATTTTTCTACCCTATTTTTCTATACTATAATGAAACCTTCCTTAGAAATCCCCTATCATATGCAAAAAAAATATTTAAAATTACTCTCCGGAAAAAATCCACTCCGAAGTAAGGATTGAACAAACATGCTAAAAAAGTGCCGGGACGGGTAAGATGTGTAAACATCAGCATTCATCCGTGAATGTAATGGTATTATTTTTTTTATTTTATTTTGATACCAATTAATATTATGTCAGTTACTAAGTAATAAATACCAACCTCCCCTTTCCAATTAAAACGAAGCTGACAGCGCTCTATTTAAGTAATAAATGTTGCTCCTGACGAGTTGACTTCTAAAGAGAATTTGACAACCACTATTTCATATCTTAAACACGATACAGACATCGCACCAAGTCTCAAACATCGTAAAAGCACACGGTTTTATAATTTTAATGACAGATTGCAATATATTCCATATGTTTAAAGTTGGACATCAATGAAGTCGATGAGCACCATCTATGATCAGGCAAGATATAGTTTCCAAACTGTTATTTTATGCGGTTTGTTCCTGGCCTATCTGCTAACAAAATGTTAATAATATGATTAGTACTTAACACACTCAGCGCCAAGTACGATATATCTCGTAATCGCCGTTCATGTACCATTTCCGGGAAAAACTGTTACAGTTTTATTAATATTTAAAACCCCGGCGTGTCACGTATATCTGTTTTTTTTTTTTACCCTACTCAACTAGGCCAAATATGTCTGTACTAGAGTCAGGGGAGATGGTGGTAATGAAGCGTTAAAAATGGCATGAAGGGCATAGATTTATTGTCGTTTTTTTAATTTTATTATTAGTATTGGTTAATGGGCGAGCAGCTAGAGCCGATATGCCCATATCGAGATCACGACTTCATTGATGACGACTGGATTCAGAGTTAGTTCGGTTTTGATGGTTGATTGATTTTGTGAAAGTGAATTGAAAATGTTTTTGATATGAGGTTGAAACAAATCATGTTTGAAATCGCAGCGCCAATAAGTGGGATTTTTTATCGGGAATGGTCTCGGAATGAGGTATGTTAGGGGTTTTACAAGGAAAAAACAACCATTGTCGTTTTCTTATACCCTGAACGGTTGTCAGTGGACCAGTTTAAGGACCTAGGAGTAATTTTTGACCCAAAGCTTAGTTTCAATCTACATCTAGACTATATAATTAAAAAATCTCGGAAGCTATTAGGTTTTATATTACGGGTGACAAAACCCTTCTCAAACTTTAAGGCGGCTATCGTCGTTTTTAATTCATTAATTCGAAGTAAACTCAAATATGGTTCTGTCATGTGGAATCCGGTATATGTCACACACTCAGATAGAATCGAGAGAGTCCAGCGTCCAGTAGAATCGAGAGAGCAAAATACATCCCTACTGCGATAAAGTTTTACGAATGTACCACCCTATACGACAGACGCGCGTTGCTCGATCTGCGGTTCGTAAACGCCGTTTTCAATGACACTATTAATTGCCCCGATCTTTTGAAATTTTTTTTGATACATTTAATGTTGTCACATCGTTAAAATACCTCCATGCTCCACAAATAACGTTCTACATTCACCGATACCACGGTTACAAAGTTATTATAATGAAAATATTAACTGCTTCGATAAATTGACTAAATAAGTCGCATGTTAACTAGTTGAGGCATGACTTTCCAACCAAAAATTTTGGCGCCAAAAGCGCTTGAGACAAGATTAATTTCTAAGGAAAATTTAAGAAACTCATCCGTCTACTGTAAAATCCATAGTGCAGGCATGAGTCGTCCGATCTTCACAAATCAAGTGTCATCGGATTTGCCATGAAATTGTCTATTAGAAAATACCACTCAGGTCTTTTTAACGTTTGCACTTTTTTTAAAAAAAAAAAACAAAACTGCTTTTATAGATTTTTTCCTGTTGGACACACAATTTTTCACTATTTTGACAAATTTTGTCAAATATTTGTCACTTTTACACTTTCAAATATTTGTTAGATATATACACTATACACTACCATGTATAATTTTTTAAAAAATGTTTCTCAAATGTTAAAAAATCAATTATGCCACCATGTCACTAAATATTTTGTATAAAGTACATTTAAAAATAGTAACGGACACTGCATTGACTTGAATAAAATTTGCGTTACTGATTGTTTCGTTGCGATTCCATCGGTGCAAACGTCAAGTTAATTAATCATACCGTTAGTTTGGCAGAAATATTCAAATCAAGTGGGGGATGCTCTCTCGCTCTAACTAATATATTCGTCATGACGTAAATGCGACGTATGGGCTGACGGTCGGGTTTGCGAATATATTCGGCCGTACGTGTATAAGGGTTAAAGTGTTTAGCAATGTTTTTATTGTTCCATCAAATGTTGGTTTTTCCAATAAAGATAAATAAAGATGGAAATTGATCGTTGCGCTTGACCAAAACAACCAATAATCTATTTATTTTGTTTTAGTTTACGAAATATATATAATAAAGTTATAAAAACTACCTAATATTATCATTGTGTTTTTTTCCTTAAGATATTACGCAACGCACCAGTACTTTTTGTCGCGTCGCTCCCTCTATGTGGTGGTCTGGAGCCCCTGTGCAGCCCAGCAGCACCCGTCGCCCCTGTCTCCGCTAAGGGGTGTGCTGCGGTGGCTGCGCTCGATCCAAGCCCGGGCTCCCGGGGCACCAGTCCTGATCGTCGCTACTCACTACGACAGGGTCAACGATGTGAGTGAACTGTAACATAAAATATAATTCCCTCTCGAACTCTGCGGGTAAATTTTGCGTCTCCTAATTCTGAGATGTACGAATCATTAAGTTGTTTCTTTACCGACCTAAACTGGGCAGCTACGCTCTTACCTCTAATACAGAGGTCCTCTAAGTTCCAACTCGGCCAGGTGTTCCTTCGTCGCTGAGAATACTTAACGGTACTTTTGTCAAGAGGACTCAACCTGGTCATTTCTCCCTACAAAAGTTATAATGTTGTGACTCAAAGCCGTCGATGAAATAGCATGATCTATGATTACGCCCCACAAAGACGACAGCCCCGCAGAAACAGCTCAACACTGTTGACTGAGTGGAGTAACAAAAATAAACAAATACTCGTTCAATCTCAGGTGTCTGCTTGTAGTCTCACAACCAGTTATAAGTTGTATTTTTTTTTTTTAATTGCTATGACCTAGGTCATACACAATTATTTTGGGCCCTACTCAACTAGGCCAAATATGCCTGTACTAGAGTCAGGGGAGATGGTGGTAATGAAGCGTTAAAAATGGTATGGCCATGTGCGGAATCGAACCTGCGACCTTTGGGCCAATAGCCAAACGCCTTAACCACTAGACTACCACGATTTTATATTTGCCATTTGTACTATTGCTAAATCGTTTAATTTTTGATAAAGCTAATGGTAATTCCAGCGCAAGCTCGCCAACGGGGACACCCCTGAAATGCTCCAGCGCCTGATCAGGGAGCGCTTCATCAACGTGTCCGACGCGGACAAGTGCGGTCTGCCGCGGGTCCTCGACACCCTGGAGGTCAGCTGCAAGACGGGGCACAACATGCGCCTGCTGGCCGATCTTATATATGAGGCTGCGTACGTCATGCGACCGCCGGGTGAGGGACTCTTATCAATCCTTAACCACTATGCGAAAATTTTGTCTTTTCCTTTTTTCAGTATTTTAAGTATTAAGGATTTCGAAATTTTTTGATAGTTTTTGAAATAATAATTTGAAATAAAAAGGATGGCTCCGGTGACGCTCACGGCACCACTGGATGGAATGCAAAGTTGTGTTTAGTGGTTTCTTTTGAAGAAATTTTGATGTGTTATGAATGAAATAAGTGTTTTAGGGCGCCGCCCGGTTCACTTCATATATATTAACACACTCAGCGCTGATGACTTGAAATCGAGTCATTGCTGTAAATCTCCAAATATCGGGTCATAGGCTTACTACATTTCTATTAATAGTTAAAAGCATGGCATGTCGAATATATATATCTGAATTCACGAAAAGCATAGACTAATCGTCGATTTTATGTTCATTTATTTCGGTTTTGACGTTTGATTATTTATGCGAAAACTGCGCGAGTGAATTGAAATGTTTTTGATGATTTTGGCGGTAAATAATTCAAGTTTTATTTACGACAGCTGTCAATATAATATTGAACATAAAAAACAAACATTTTCATAGTTTTGTACACATTGTTTACCGATAATAAAAAAATATTTCCTAAACTAAAAACGCGTGGGATATTCCGTTCGACGAACAACCTTCGCCGAACGGCGGCATCGTGCAGTTCGGACGTTTTACGTTCGGAGCTGAATGTGTTGAGTAAAAACTTTTCTTCCTGTGCAGTTCGTACTTTAAAATCAGACAAGTACTAGCGCCGTACAGAAGCTACTATATTTGTACACTGCCGTGAGCATGATTGGACTTGCATGCTTTGATAAATAAGGAGTCAGAGTATTGTCGGGATCCAAAGATATAAGACTTCACGTTCTTAGCGTGATCCCTCGCTCAGTGAGCGCAGAATGTAAATTACGATACTATTTAGTTGAGTCGGCGCTGATTTGAGTAATGCTTGCAGGCAGCAAGGAACCGCTCTTGGAGCAGCGCGTGCCCGCCACCTACCTGGCCCTTGAGGAATGTGTCTCCGCTCTGGCCGCCGACAGAAAGGCCAGGCATCTCGACCCCGTCCTGACGCACGACCAATACAAGATACAGGTAAATCTCCTAAAATTTCTCACCAGCAGAAAAAGAAATTTAATATTAAATGTTAGTAATAGTTGTATTTGTATTTATTTTTTGATACAATTTATTGAAATATAAAATGGCATTAATAATTATTTTTGCTTGACATTGACGGACTATTGAAAAAGGAAACATCTCAAAACTCATTCTATCAATCGGCTGTCAGTAGTATGAACGTTTTATTTAATTTAATGTAATTATATTTGAACACATATTATAGATAATTTTAGCTTTGTGCATTCCTTCTTCATATAAAGTTATTATGCGCAATTTGCTTAAAAAGGGGTACAAAATTTTCCTTCATTTATTAATAAATAGATAGCTATCTTTTGCCTCCTAAATAAAATTTATGACCTGTAAAAACGGTCAATATTTTGCATGAGACCAACCAAACGCTCGCGACAAAAGATGACTGAATGTTAAATGAGGGCAAATGATTACTGTGCTCCGTCTATAATTTATAAGGGAAGTCTCACTAGATGACACGCTTCTTACCAACCGAAAAGGTCTACTGATCTACGTCGATTTTAATTACACCGAAATCCCACCGACGGCCGTGTTGTCCCATTGTTAATTTTTTTCTGAATTGTTATTTATAGGTCAGCCAGTACATGCAGCACAAGTTCCATCGGAGTTTCCGGGACCAGGCCGAACTGCATCAGGCCACGATGTTCCTGCACGAGAACGGTAAGCAGGCAATCTCTTAATCTGTAGTTGATATACGTCATATTGGTAGCTCTGGGTTGGACTTCTTGGCAAGTTATCAACTTGAGTGATCGGGCGGGATGGGTGTATTAACACATTCCACTCCGTATGTAAAACGCGCTTACCACACTCCGCGAAGGTCGTTCACTGCGCGCAAAATCCACTGCCACCCGTTATTTAGTTTCTTATTATTGGCATTGTAATATTAAAGTACTGCTCTGCACCCTTTAATAACGCCCTGCATCTAAATCCAGAGGTCCCGGGTTCGAATCTCCAGTGGGTCAAATCCGGCCAGGTCATTTTTCAGTAACACTACATACAAAAAAACACTCATTCAATTACACACTTTTGAGATGTTCTTTGCTTGTAATGAAAGGCCTCGCAGCCGGCAGTCGGAACTGCGCCCAATAGTACTTCCTCGACAACGCAAGCCATACGGATGAAGATGCACCCTTTGATTTTAAAATTTATTTATTTATATCTATTTTTTTGCGAAGGCATTATTAATGTTATATACAACCTTAAATTCAAAATTTGGAGTCTCATTGCTGCTTTTATAGATTTCTGGTGACCTCTGCCGAGTTAATGTGGTTTTTTTCTCAGGCGTGCTCCTGCACTACGACGACGCAACTCTGAAGGAGCTGTACTTCCTGGACCCGCAGTGGCTGTGCGACATCCTCGCCCACGTTGTCACCGTCAGGGAGATCAACCCCTTCGCCAGAGGCGGTAACTAGCTCATTTACATATAAGAAGTTACCATCCGTCCGTTGCAACTTTCAACTCGAAAAGTACATACGCGAAAGAGTTGAATTTTTTTGTGTAGATCGATGCTCTTGAAAAACAACCATAGCCGTTCAGATCACATCGGAGGCTGGTCGGATAATATAGATATTTAACATTAAAGTTGACAAATTTTTAGTACTAAATAATTAAACATTATCAGCTCGATAGAGCGCTCAATATCAAATTCGAGTTTCAAAAATATGACAGCACGGCTTTTGAATATTTTTTTTATTAAATTAATAAAATTAATACAAACTCATCTATGTGCGCAAATAGAAACACTTAAAGAATGTTCAGTGACACATATTATAAACTGAAATATTATGTCCGTGTGTGGAGATAGGAAACGAAGAAACCTGTCACAAGTCGGTACCACAGGTGCGAGTAGCCTAAGGGAAGATGCCTTTAATGACGCCCGTAGGGCCTAGCTGTAAGACCTAAGGCTCTGGTTAAATAATCTTTTACTACTAATAATCAGTCTATAGAAACAGATGATATTATATGTTAGCTGCAGGTGTCATAAACATTTTTGTTAAGTAATTTCTCTATCTTGATTATTGTTTAACAGCGTGAATTAATACTTTAGTTCCAAACACAAACAGCAGCAAATGTTGGCAATACCACTGCACTTCCGTGCGCCTTATACCAGCTGGACTAGTAAACAGTTGGAATAATCTAATTATGGTATTTGATTTCTAAGCTGGGCTCGGCTTAGACCTCGGATATTGAATTATAGTAAATTCTAGACAGTGGCTGAACGCACTCTGAACAATATACAGGATGTTTTTAAATTCCTTCCTTTTAGGAGGTGAATATTGCCATCACCAATCTCACCATTTATAGCAAGTTGCGATTCAGCAGAAGAGTAATACATTAGATGTTTTGTTTTTCTACTTATTTATTTTACTAGTTTAGAATATGCACCGTCTATTTGAAGGAATAATGAAGCTGGACGACCTGAAACACGTGCTGCGCTCGTCCGCGCTCTCCGGGGAGGGCGCCGTCGGCGGCGAGCAGGGCGGCCAGCCCGACGCTGAGGAGGCGCGCGCGTTGGCCGTCTCGCTGCTCAACAAGTTCGAGTTGGCACTGTGCTGGGACGGCAGGTCGCTCATCGTGCCGCCCCTGCTGCCGGACACGCACGCCAACGCCGTCAAGGTTCCTGGTTGATTCATATATTACAATACTCTAAAGTATTCATCATTGCATGCACAGTAGAGTTAAAAATTTGGACCGTCGATAAAGAGCTCTGACAATGTATAAATATATATATTCTTTCATTAAAATACAAGTAAAATATAAGTTCATATTAATTAAATCACTAAAGTGAATTGTTAACGATTTTAGCATGTTTTCTTTTTGAAAATCCTGGACACTTTGATAATCCGGACAGGGTCCGGTTACAATTAATCCAAATTATCGACTCTCAAAGTATGTAAGACCAATACTAGAATGTGCTTATCAAATATTGAATTCCTACTTCACTAAAGACAGATCTCATACCAAGTCAACTGAAAAGTCTGGAATATGAAGGAAGGTTAAATATATTCGGATTAACAACATTAAAGCACAGGCGGCGAGAGGTGATCTTACAGAGACCTGCAAGATATTGACTCACTATTACGACCTTCCTAATTTTGAAACCATATACACAATTAATGCGATTAATTAATTTGAAACTTTTAAATACAATCCGAGGGAGAATTTCATGTCGAACAGAGTGGTGAATGCACGGAATAAGTCACCAAGCGCAGCGATAAGTGCCGGAAATGTGAACGAATTCAAGAACAGACTGGACAAGTTTATCAGAGACGATACAAGTGCAGATTTAGGCTTATCAGCATAAGCTGCTTGCCTAAAACTAATAATAATAAACTTCATTATTGAGTCGACTGTGTTCCTTATTGCATTGTATCGCCTATCTCATAAAGAAACGAACAGTAATAAGAAACCATAAACCCCGGAATTGCCAATATTCAAAAATAATAACTCTGAGAACGACCGTCCATCGGCGGTGTACGCAACGTGTGAGCGTTTTGAGGCTGCCGCCCATGGGCGGTGTATGCAACAAACGGGTTAAAAGAGCGCACCTGGAATCTGCAGTATATTATATAATCCAGATTATCAATGTCCTGTATCCTGCACTTTAGGGGAATTTCGAAGGATGAATTTTATATGTAAATGATTTTACCGTTGGTTTTTCAAATAAAGGTTAAAATGAAACGACCAAACGACCATTAATAAGACACTTTTGTGTTCCTATGTTAATGTTAATAGTTGATTTTCGTTCGTGAATTCATAAAGATGTGATTTGTAGCTCCCGCTGAAGTCTCGTCACTGGTCAGCGTGCCGCTCCTCCTCGACGAGCAACAGTCCGTCCGCCGCTTGCCTCCGCCCCGACCCGTACTCGGCGGGCCCTCGCTGCCTGGGCCGCTCGGACGCCGCTTGCTGCCTGCGACGCCTCGTGCTCATGTCCTACGTGCCCAGCGGCTTCTGGCCCAGGCTCATCACCAGGATGCTGGCCGATGAACAGATTCCTGAAGTTGTCGCCGCCTGCTATCAAATACCGGAGGAGGTTTGTATCATTACCTCTCACCTGAAATATAAATCATTGCCAATACATATGTAACTATTGTTTTTTTAATCATGCTTCATAAATACAAAATTTTATGTAAAAAAAATATACTTTTTGCGACTTTACCAAAGTAAATTTCTAGAAAAAGGTTAAATATACTAAGATTTTCGGGTCATCCGAGAGTGTTCAGGGTTTAACACCCTGTATTAATGATATTTCATTGAATTGACAGTTATCACTGGATGCGTCTGCCCTGGAGCTAAATGGTAGTTGGCAACTTTGGCAGACGGGCCTCCGCCTGATGTACGGAGAGATAGTCCTCCTGACGGTGCGAGAGGCCGCTCCCAGCTCCAACTACGATGACTTCCTGTTGGATGGCTGCGCTTGGGATGGCTATGAACAGGCTGATGACTACAGGAATATCAGGTACATTAACGTGTCATTGAGAGCACCCACATCTTTACCTTATCCTCCGGAAGCCATATTTTCCCCTTACAATAAACGAAGATTCTGACGAGTATAATTTTCTGTTTGTAAATTAATACCAAATATATTCCTTATCACCCAACCTTTTCCCGTCAAAAAAAAAACATCTATTTGACCTCTGCGTTTCCAGCTACCAGCACTGTATTTAGCGGTGGGCACAACAACGGCACGTTAACTTGTAAGCAGTCATATTCAGTGTCGCGCTCTCGCCGTAATCACGCTCGCTAAAAGTTTTGTTGTCTCGCCTCTAGCTGGAGGAAGCCATGTGTGGTGAAGTGCGGATATTCTATTCTGCGAGCTTACACTCGTCAAGAGTAGGCACCATTTTCCCGGGAAAGCAAAACAGGCGAGTTTACAGTGGTTCAAGCCGATCGAACGCCGGGCTAGCAAGCAAGTGTCGGTGCGTTCGCTCCAACCTCACGAGCGACACCAATCACCGATAATCACTGAACACTGCAGCAATCATATGTTTAGGTGGCTCGTTTCACATTTAAATAACTCTGTTTGACGACAGTTTCTTGAGTTGAAATCAATGCACTCTGTGAACATTTTTACTTGAACTATAACGAGTCCTGCAGGTTCATATGATCACATTATCCTGTTATAATCCTGAAACATACAAATAAAATCATGTTAAGCGGATGCACTGGATAACCAATGGTTTTAATACAATCTGTCGGATAGAATTCGAGTATGTCTTCAGCAATCATGCTTCAGTTTGTAGACTATAAAGTTTGCATGCGCTAAAAAAACAGTACGAAAGGGATCATATTGGGTCATTCGTTCGCTCCATTTTCCTTTCAGATTCCGTCTAAAGCAGGACGGCGTGTGGTGCGACGTGGACATGCCCACCTCTGCGATCCTCGAAATTCAACTTCCCTCCGAGATGCTGATCATCAAGAGACCCGTTTATGATGAAAACGAACAGCCCATCGGATATCAGGTGAGCAACGCTCTTATACGATGCTACGCACCTCCATGGTTTCAACCCACAGATTGTTATAGCGAAGACATTTGATAGAGTTTAGCAAAGTAGATTAGTCTAAATCGTTAGCAATTCTTTAGAAACCTTCTGAGAATCATAACTGAACTGACTGAGTCGTTTTTGGTTAATCGCGAAAACAGAATAAAAAAAAATGATTTGTATCTTTATGAAATCAACTATGTGACTGTACAGCGTCTGTGTGGAGAATTGACTGCGTTGCGTTCTATTTTTGTGTATATCCTAATATATGAAACATATAAAATAATAACTATCCCCATAATATAAAATAATAAATTATATAACATGTTAAATAAATATGCATAGAATTTGTAATAACGTCTAAGTCATATAAAGCATCGCCTTTCTGATAAAGGTACATCCCATTTTTTCGCATCACCAGCATTTAGTTATTATTTTTAATTTATTGAAAGTATGTTTACAATCATTACAAAGAAAAATATTCAATTAGATCCGAAATGCGATCCAAGGGTCATTTTTGATGCAACTTTTTGATGCAACCACGGTGGTAACCTGTTGTGCGCTCGGCTAAAAAAATAAAATAATCACCGATTTTCTGATTTCAACAGTCAGTATAGACGTCCGCTAAAACTATGATTTTAGGACATTATATCGTAATACCTATTATATATAAACTATTTAAAATAGCTTATGAAATTCTCTAAAATATAGGACTACTTTGAATTTTGTAATCTTTATGAATATGATTATTTAAAATAAAATGTATCAGACGTCAAAAATTAATTATGGTCGCTCATCTCATTCCACAAAAATGGGTCTTTTTAATAAACCTTACCTGCTAATAAACACACGCAGTATTTTGACATAATATTGGCAGAGATTCATTAAATTTACACGCGTTTTACAACCCTTCACGATTTGACGACACACATGAGACGGTGCCAACTTTTACGTAGATCGCAGCGGAGGATCAAATTTTAAGTTTGACATTTCTTATAAAATGGTAGCTATTTGATGTATATAAAAACATCCTCTATAATAAGGGAGATAAATTAAAATGACATTACGCATGACGCCAATGTGGTAAATGTGGTACCATTGGCAATGGTACAATCCTGTGGTTTATACATTACCTCTCGCACTAACCTCATTTTGCCCTCCTTAGAATATAACCGTGGAGCCAAATCCAGAGAGTGTGGCCAAGCTGCTGGCGGTCTCCTCGGATCATGTCGATCTTCTGCTGGAGGACTGGTATCCCACCTTGGGTGAGTCAATTTGTGTACGGGGTGACCACATGTTTAATAATAATATAATCACATTGAATTGAACGACTACCGCATAAAACTGGTTTTTTAGTGGTTCCGACTGTCTTATAAACTCCCACCACAACTTCTCGCAAGTCTGTAACTGAATGTGTATGCCTTGTTACTTACTCTCAGTCGATAGATAGTGTTGAGAAAAGCGCCGTTGAATATTGTCAACGATGAAAAATGACCTGGCCGAATTTGACCCACTGGGATTCGAACCGGGGACCTCTGGATTTAGAAGCAGGCGTTTGTACCACTGCGCCACCAGGTTGTACAAATGCACCCTAGGTTTCCTCATAACCATTTTATTAATTGGGTATTAACTTGTCTATGGGCCGAATTGCGGTATGAGACTTGTATCCAGGTAGACCAACTGGGCTCGTAGCAAAATCGGCTTGCGGTAAATTATCTATTATATTACAATTAAATATAGATTTTTAATACTTGCAACACCAATAAATAGCTTGGTTGATGTGACCAACCCAGCCGTTATAGGAATATTTGAGAAGAAATATAGTCACGTCGTGTTAGACGACCGATTTTGCATTTTAGTGTGTTTTCTATGATAATACATTTTATTTTATATTTTATATATATATATAAAATATAAAATAAATATATATATATTTATTTATAAGTGTAAGTAATTATGCAAAAACTAAACTATTTTGTTTTATTTTCTGTATGATTCTCATAATTTTCTTTTTTTATGTAATCAGTTTTTGGTGAACCGACATTTCAATTATATTATTAAACATGTTAAATTGGCCAAATTTATTTACTGTTTTATAAACTGAGTTACACTATTTGTTTCCCTAGGCTATATTAAATTAAATTAAATAAATTAAACAAAAAAGATTTGCTATAAAATGTAAAGAATAGGAATCTATAATATTACAAAATGAAATTGTCAAAAGTCACATATTTTTTGCATCAAATGTGGTAGATTTGAAGAACGGTTACAATATGGTATATTTTATATGCTTTCATAATTGATTATTATTTTTTTAATCTTAGTAACAAAAAAAATATAAAAATAAGCAGAAGAATGACGTATTAAGCAATCATACATTATTTATAACCATTTTTGAATGATATATAGAAACATAAATAAAAAATAAAAAACAGATGTCAAGGCTTTAGTTATTTTTATTGAATTTCAAAATAAATATAGAGTTTGGTAAGTGGATTATTCTTATGATAATTTTGAGGAATTCAATATAGCATTTTATTTTAGAAAATTTCCTAACCTATACATATTTTATAATAAAAGATTATTATAAGCTTACATACATAATTTTCCTAAAATAAGCATTTTCGCAAATAACACCAATTGAAAAATTCAAAGGGTAATCGGCATTTTTTTGTAAAACGGTTGAGCCATTCGTCAGGTTCATCAATATTACAATTTCCCAAAATATAAAGGAGAAGATCCTATAAAACAAATTATAATGGTAAAATTAAGTGAAAAATTAATATATAAAAAAATGGTATATTTCTTTATCGGCTACAAAAAGGAAAGAGATTAGGTTAGATAAGAAATATAAATGTTAGAGTGCAGTAATATAATTTTTTATAAGATTCCTCCCGGATGGCGCAATTGTCCTGAGCTAAGGTCACAATTTGAAACTTTCGAAGAATAGTTTTAAGAGAAATCTCAATGAAGTCGATTTATAGCATTTTATGAAAGTTATTCAGAAATTCCGCACGTGGTGAGCTGACCTGTGCAAAATGCGAGCGGGAGGAGGTGTCAGTTTAATTATGGCATTATATAAATGTCAAGCTGACAGCGAGTGAGCGGAGAGTCAGCTTCGGAGTAGCCGCACACATTGACACAGCGAAGCAGTTATACGATAAGATACATCGTTGTTGGATTTTTTATTTCACTTTGAAATCCCGCACAATAAAGCCAAACCGATTGTGAAATAATTTGCATTGTGTGCAGGTACGCGCTTTGTGCACACGTCGGAGGGGCGCTGCCTGGTGACTCGCCTCGTGCCCTGTCCGCTCTGTCTGCGCGAGTGTCTGTGCGCCCCACTACCGCCGCCCCACCTCACGGACACCCCTTCCAATGGCGCGCCCCACCCCGACCCGCACACCGAAGACGTCAACGATCTGCATTCCAGGCTCGATGCTGTGAGTACCATCCTACACATGTTATCCGTAGACAGGGAAGGCTTGGTTATTCGTAAAAGCAAAATATAATATTTATACTTTTTGACTTCAGATGCTGAAACGTCCGGAAAGCCGCAGCCGTCCCTCGCTGGAGTCCTGCGCCTCCGATAAAGACAGTGGAGTCGGAGCTGACTCTACCGGTAAGTCCACTGCTGGTCGGGTTTAGCCCAAAACTATGAAAGGAAAGAAAGTGCAATTTCACAGCAATGTCATGTTGAGACGTTTAAACCTCGGCGGTATTACAATCATCTTATATAAAGACACTACGGCTCTGGACTGCGAATGATTTTAACAGATTTATACCTCCTTCTGCATCAGATAGCATATCAGGCTTATTAATTAAAAAATGTGATATTACATGTTTATAGCCCGTTCCCTTTGTATAACCTCGGTCATAGCGATTTTAAAAATCAATATAGGGACGCCGAACGTAAAATTCGTAAAGAAGGGGCGCGTTAAAAAAATTGCTCACATTCTCACATTCTTGATTTTTTTTTTACAATAATTATAAATGACAGATTATACAGTACGTTCAATACAATTAAATTAAAATATAATAAGAGAATGGCTCTCCGCTATTTTAGCGTGAACAGGCGGAGTTTTCACACTTCACGATTTGAGATTCCAAACTGTGCTGATGATGGTCGGGTGTCAATTTTTATAGGCGAAATGAATTTCTAGAATGTTGGGAAACGTTCTGGGTTCGCTGATGACGCCATCGCCAGCCCATCAGGCCGCCGGGAGTCAGTGATAACCGCTAACTCAAACCGATGAGCGTTCAATAAGCATTTTGAATGACAGCCGTTTCGAATATAGTAGACTTTTCTCCAAACATTTGACATTTCTCTGAAAACATCGCGAAAGTCTTTTCTGATGGAATATTCCAGAACATTTAGGTTATATTTATACTACGTATGAATAATAAATAAGAGTGTTGATTATTGATAAACGAAATACCATCCTAACTAACTGATAACTAAATATCTAACTGTAAATTTGACATATCCAATCTGAGGCATATCATTAATACATTAAAATTTTAGTTCGCATATGCATGCATTTTAAAAAAAAACTGCTTTTATCAACTTTTTTACTTTTCACTATTTTTGATAATTTTTACTATAACTATTTGCCACTTTTATACATTTAAATTTATACATTACTATGTATAAATTGTTCAAAAGCTATGTATATATTTATCCAAATGATGAAAAATCGATTATACCGCCGTGTCACTAAATAATACTTTTTTATCAGTATTTAGCCAGTGATTGGTTATTTGCGAATCGAATGGCATAGAGAGTAGAGCAATCGGGTGAACAGATAATTGAGCGGTAATTTTCGAATGAATGATGGCGCCTTGAGGTGTGTACACGTCGCGCAATGTTAACTTGTTAGTAACAATAGTATTGCATTGACTCGTCTTCAGAATCGTCTCGTATGCCGTCCGTGGAAGGTCTCCGTGCCGAGCTTCGCCTGGAGCTGAAGTCGGAGGCACTGCGGGTGCAACGCAAGCCCCTCTCGTACGGCTGGACCGTGGAGGAGTGTGTGCTGGTCGCCTGTGGGGGTCCGCAGACTGCTCAGGTCCATCCGCCCAACTCCAACCCATTGTTAGTATTACTTTAATCATAAAAATATAACAGAGAGGATTGCATTAAAATATTATTAGTAATTTATATAGTGTGAACTTAAATTAAAGTCAGCAATATCCTTTTAAGGGTTCTGGATAGAAACTTGGTCAACTTTCATTCAATGAGTTTTCATATAACTAACAAAAAAAAACCATTAAAAAATACTCTGCCGGAACCTACCCGTCGTTCACGTTGTCAATACATTTATAGGTACAGTGCTCAGTGGAATCGTCGGTTACTGGGTTGCGACGCCGCGCAGTCTGATATTTTGTTAGGGGACCATACTCAAAATGTTTAGGACTCTTCCCTTGTCTTTTTAGACTAGATTTATTTTGCTTTATTTATAAAGTTTTTAAAAAGTTTAAAGTTTTTTTAGAGGCGTGGTTTTCAATCTGGCACTACTTTTTTCGTAGTTGGTGTTTTTGACAGCTGTCACTTGATTTATGCTCAGTTTGGTTTGCCATTTCATAATGAATAGACTTACTCCTGAACAACGTGGCGTGGCCTCCAAGATCGTGCGATTTAACACCGCTGGACTATTTTTTGTGGGGTTATGTGAAGTCGCTTGTCTACGCAGATAAGCCGGACACGATTAACGCCTTGGAAGAGAATATTCGGCGCGTTATTGCTGACATACGGCCCAACTTGCTGCAAAAAGTGGTTGAAAATTGGGCCTCTCGGCTGGAATTTGTTCGAGTCAGCCGCGGCGGCCACTTACCCGAAATCATTTTAAAAACATAATGGCAAACCCTTATCATTATAATAAAACTAAATTCTTACCATTAACATCAAATTATATGCGTTTTATCTCTTCTTGAAAACCACGCCTCTAAAATCATCACCCTATATTATGCATTAAGTTGCTTTCATAATAAAACAGTGTAGCTGCTTCCGGAAAGCGCTCTTCTCTGTCTAGCGCGTGGTCTTATATCTTTCTATCTCATTTAACGGCTTGTCGAAACAGAGACTTTGTGCCGTCGTGATAAACGGAATCTATGTTTTTAAAAAAACTTTGCTAAAGTTGTACCTTTATAAAATCAACTATGTCGCTGTCAACAAGACATTTACGTCCAAACTTAGATACAGACGACATAGAATTTTCAAAGAAATTGTTTTAATGTTTGAGAAGGCGGTTGAACCCATGGCGCGAGATCGCTCCCGCGCCATGGGTTCAAATGGGATTATTTTAGTATGTATTTTTTTGTTTTCGAGTTTATTATTTTTTTTTTCGTAAGACCGGTTTTGTTGTCAATATAGATCAACTCTCTAAAAGGCCATCAGTGAATATAAATACACCCTGTATTTAAAAAAACGCATAGTATAGTCAATAATAGAGCGTCAAAACGAATATTTTGTGTATTTTTGTCTGAAGCTCGGTGGAAATGTCGGACGCCGTGCCGTGCGTTATCTGTCCCGCACACGGTCCATCTCCGCTGACTTCGGTCGCGCCCGATTGCATCCTGTCGGACGTGCCGTCGTCGCGGCGGGCCTACCGTCGGGAGATCACTCCGCGGCGCCTCCTGGGACGCGGCGCTTTCGGACTCGTCTTCGCGGCCGATTGGCGGCCGCAGGGCGAAGCTACGAGGCCCGTTGCTCTCAAGGTGCTGCAACCAGTTCCGCCGGGGCCGGGGGCGTCCGACGGCGCTGTCGCAGCCTACAAGGTTTGTAGAGTGTTTGTACTACTATGTTATATTACTTCCAAACTTTGAACTATTGTTTTGTGAAGTTATTGTTTCGACTTTGATTTAATTAATTATAACCCTGTTGGCAACCTAAGGAGAATATGTAAGACAAACCTTTAGCTGGACCGGGAATACTCAGGAAATTTGCTTTCCACGATTTTGTTGATGGTCTTCGGTTACCACCGGATGGTTTTGTATAGCACTCGCACTATATATTAAAGGACAAATTACAATAAAGTTGTGTTATCGCAATTGCAAAGATCGCTCGACACGTACCCGCACGTTGTCTTCCGTTAGATCTTCGAATGTTCTTTTTTTCGCGATGTCGCCGGCTGAGGGCGCTAGCGTCACAGCGCTCGCTCGCGACTTCGTTCGCCGGCTTGCGTCGGTAAAACAGGTTTGTTTAGGTAGGTCGGTAAGTAGGAGCAACCAGGGATGATTAGGAAAGTACTTTCTTTAGTCAGCTATCCAAATTCATGTTTAACCAACATGCAATTTCGCATCTATTCAATGAAATTATCTTAATCTATTTTTTCCACTACTTCTAGGAAAAACTTATCTCCAATAGAGTTGTGGATAATTGTTGATAGTTGGCTACCACAGAAAGTGGTGGAAGTTATAAGCGTAAACCGGTTCAAGAATCGCTTTGATAAATTTCTTGCTAATGCGGTAAAGTCTTGTGAACCAGTTCAAGTAAGACTCGATAAGTCTTATGAACAAAATAAGTTAAACATGGACCAATTTGACACGAGCTTATCAGCTTATCATTGTTACATGCTCGTTTAGTAATAGTAATAAATAAATGTTATCAAAATAATGTTCAATTAAACCGATTTGTTGCTAGATGTAACTACCATCGTTTTCACAAGGCCCGTTATATTGATTAGAATTATGGCAATATAAAACAATTCAATTACTTCGAAACTCCCAAAATTTCTTTTATTTTGTGTTCTCGCACTGTCGGCGACTGCAAATCGATCGTTCCCAGCTAAAACTGTACTATTTTCAACACAGAGCTGTAGATCAGCCTGGCCCTGGCCAGCATCGCTACAATATTGTATTGCATTGTAGTGGATGGAATGATTTGTTTGTTTGTAGGCGTGGTGGGGCCGCTGGTGGCGCGAGGGCGAGGCGTGCGCCATCCGCGCCCACAGCTCGGCCAGGCAGGAGCTGGCCGTGCTGACGACGCTGTCGCACACCAACGTGCTGCCTCTGCTGGCCGTCTGCGCCAGGCCGCTGGCGCTGCTACTCGAACTCGCTCCCATGGTAAGCTTTCTCCGCATGGCGCTCTTAGGACGTCTCTCCCCAAGCAGACTTAGAGCTATCGCCGTCTCTCCTTGTTTGTAATCTCCGACGCAAACCGGGTTTGTTTAGGGTGTCTGTCTGTAGCTGATGAACCGATTTTATTTTATATTTTTTTTGTTTGAAAGGCGACTCGATCGACAGTGTTCTTAGCTACGATTCAAGAAAATCTGTTCAACCGTTTGTATGTGTGTCGGAGGTTTTTTAAAATTTTAAATTATATTTTAAATAAGTATCCGTTGCAATTTATATTGAAAAAAATATGTTATTATAAAAACTAAATATTGTATTAAAACTTCCTATAATTTTTAAACATATCACTTGGTTTTTGAAAGCATTGACCCCCACTCCGTTGCACAAATGAAGGTTTTCACCGGAATAAAGATGAATTCTAATTACTAATTTAATAATTTGAAATGCCATATTATTGTACGAAGGGTGCTCTGGATTCGTTGCTGCGGGCGTACCGATCGCAGGGCACGAGGACAGGCGCGAGAGCAGCCCGCGCGTTGGCCCTCCAGGCGGCCAGGGCGCTCGAGTATCTTCACGTCAGGAGAGTCGTCTACAGGGACCTCAAGGTGCGATATCTCAACCTGCAGCTTTTGTATGTCTACTTAGGTTTGAAAGACAACACTTAATTACCACCATCTCCCCTGTCTCTAGAACAAGCACATTTATCCTAAGTCAGCAATTTTTTTGGGAAAAAAGAAATGCTTTTTAGAGAAACACTGCCTTAAAAAATACATTTGAAGGATGTCAAATTCCAGAGCTATGTAACCAAATCGTACATTCTTTTGATACATAGAAACGTGACTACTTCGTACCAAAACGAAATAAATGACAGCTGCACGGGTTCCAAAGATATCGCGGTATATTCATTTAGGTATATGGCATATTTTGTGTGGCTCGGATTAATCAATAGATCACGTATAGATTGTTATATAAATAATTAAATGCACAACGGATGCCGCACCAAGAAGACAAGGAACAAACGTCTCTGTCTCTTCCATCCAAATGTGGTACTCTGCTTGTGGTCGTGGTCGTCTGTCCGTGGTTGCGTGAGTCCGTTGCGGGAAAATAAATACTTTAGGCTGGTGGTTCATTTTCATATGTTAGGAGTTAAGAGTACAATGCAACTTATTCATAACAGTCCATATATTTCAACTCGGGAACTATAGAGCTGGATCTGAACAGCTAATGGACACCTTTATCCGTTAAAAAGGGGCGCATAGCACATACGTAGTAATTTATTCCTATAAAAAAATAAGAAAACTCACGATTGTGACATCCAATTACGACAAATGTGGTATCATCTGGTTCACCATGAAATTCTCTATTAGAAAATATTACTCTGACCACTATCTATCTTAAACATACACATTTAAAAAGTATATAATTTCGCAGGCGGAGAATGTGTTGGTCTGGAAACTGCCCGACCCATCAAGCGCCGATGACGCAGAGCTGAGCGCCGACCCCATTCCAGTCCATATCAAGCTCGCCGACTACGGTTCGTATAAACGTTGTCTTGATATACAGGTGTAGACATTGATATAGCTTCGTATTCATTATTACTTTTTCATATAAAAATTCCTGGATGCCGGATGCTGGAATGAACCTCACAAATCCACCTCTGAATCTCGGGTGCCCTTCTTGGTGCTTAGATGATTCTAAGTTGCAATATTCTTACATTTTTTTTCGCAGCAATTGTATCTTTTATTAATCCTAAAATATTTTAATAAAATAAAATGGAGTACACATGTGCAATATTTTGCATATTACAGGTATCAGTCGTTTGACCCTTCCATCTGGCACGAAGGGCTTTGGTGGAACGGAAGGCTTCATGGCTCCCGAGATCATGAGGTACAACGGGGAGGAGGAATACACTGAAAAGGTTATTATTATTATTGTTTGTTGAGCAAGCAGCTATTTAGCTGATATTCTCATATCCCGTTCTCAGTTACTAGCGATTGGCCTAGATTCAAGACATTTATCAAGGCGGTTCTTGAACTGGTTTACACTTATAGCTTCCACCACTTCCTGTGGTAGCCGATTCCAATTATCCACAATTGGAGATAAAATTCTTCCTAGGATTAGTGGAACAAGGAGATTTAGATAACTTCATTGAATGGCCGAGAAGTTGCGCGTTTTGTTTAAATATGAATATGTCCTTAATGTTTGCACAATTGTAATGTCCAGTTAACACTTTGTAAGTCTCAATGAGATCACCACGATCACGTAAACATTTGTAATGCTATTTAGGAGGGCGGTATGTTTGTGGTTAATCGTCATTCCTCGTTTTTTACATAATTGATATGGATATGTGATGCCAAATATGGTAATTTATCATCATTAATAAATCCTAACACTGGAAGTTGCAAAACCATTTATCATATATATTTTTGACGTAGGGATTTTTTTTGTAACACAGATTGCATTTGTTCGAATGATAGAAATCAGCTTGTCTGATTGGAGTGCGTTGTGTTTTCAGGTGGACTGTTTCTCGTACGGCATGTACATGTACGAGGTGATGACGCTGCGGCAACCCTTTGAGGGCCACGAGGCTGTCAAAGAGGCCATTCTAGACGGGGGTAGGCCGCCCCTGTCCTATCGGGTAACAAACATTCACTTAAAGAGTACAAAACTGCTTACATATATGGGGATACTGATGGTGGCGCATGCTTCTGAACTAGTTAACTTGAAGCTAGCGACCGATTTGAACTGAGCCGAGAACTTCTTTATAGATGACGCAACTCTGAGGAGAAATTATCGACCGCTCGTTAGTAACTAAAACACAATGAAGATGCACCGAACATCGTAATTAATAGAAAAAGTACACACTTTCAGTATATAAATTAATTAGATGACACGTTAGTCACTAGCGCCATATATGACTTGGCAAGATTATCATTTCTAAACTGTAAACATTTTCAAAACAATGTCGATCTTGTACACGGTTTGCGTCTCGTCTAACTGATGCCAAAATAATGATGTGTGGTTCTTTACAGAAAAATGAAATACCATCTGGAGGTTGACGTCACTTATTCCGACGTCATCTAAAACTTGTATGACCATCCGTCTAAAAACCACTATATAATCAGAAGTGAAAAGTATCATATTGTTAGTGTAATGATAAAAAAAAGTATAGGGAAATCAGTCTAATTTTGGTCCTTCGAGCCGGATGAGAAATACAAAATGGCGTTGATTATTTATCAAGTATTTTTTCGTTCTCTATGGCATGATAATTAAAAGTGTATAAAACGCTGTAAGAGTTTAAAAAATGTACCTAAGACCGTCACTTAGTCGTCACTAAAAGACGGCTGTCAGACGCTTAAAAGTGTATGATACATTTTATCCTTTGAGCTTTATTAACTAGTTCCTTGATTATGATGCATATACATGACCTACCCCCATGTATTTAAACATGCGTTCACAGGACACTGCATATCCTTGCTACATGCTGGACACAATGTCGTCGTGCTGGTCCACCGCCCCGGAACAGCGACCGTCTGCCTCTCAGCTGGTGTCCATCGCTTCGGCGCCCGAGTTCAGTCGCCTTCAGGACGTCTGTACTTTGGGTAATATCGGACAGGACGTGGGAGGGTGCGCCGTCGCACCGCACGTCTCGCTCGACACCATTGCCGGTAAGTTCTTAATAAGGTTGATTACACACCCTTGGTGCGATTATTGCAGTAGTATCAAAAGTTGCCGACTTGTTCGTTAGTTTCTTGTACAAAAGTTCAAGTGAACTGAAGGTGGTAAGGTTAGGTTAGGTTAGGTTTTTAGCGCATTTTAATGCACAGGTGTGTGCGTAATACTGGTGAAGATTTTTTTTTTAAATGAATCTACATATTGCATTAACGTTTGATTGTTACTACGAGGCATTCTTAAATGTTTAATAATGCATTATAACTAATTATTTATACCGACGATGTAGCTTTAAATGAGATGCTTTAAAAGTCGGTGTGTGCTTGTTTCAGGTGAGGGTGTGAGTGGCTGGGAGGTGTGGTGGTGTTGTAACGGCGTCATCGGCGCCACATCATCGGTGGATGGCCGCTGCCACCTTCTGCCCACCACCACCGACGGCCTACTCAGGCACAATTCGTTCAAGCTTGCCTCCCCGCTAAAAGGTGCGTTGACATTGTTTTTTGCGTGGATTTGCTGTCTTTAAGATTATGCGTAAAAATTATTGTAGGTTCATTTTCAATTTAAGAGAGGCACTTTAGTTGTAAGAATGTTTAGTGTGTAACTTAACTCAATCAACAGTACTGGTTTGACTGGATTTTACCCATCGCATTTGAATCATAGGTTACCATTGGGTTAGAAGCACTATTTACCAATTTACCAACCGGTTTTCTAAACATATCAAAAGAAATAGCAGTCTTCTTGTGATCTATCAGTGAAGTAAGGGGTTACAGAGTGTGCTTGAATCCTTGTCGATAATCTACTTTCAGGTAAAATCCTCGCGGCTCTACCACACAAGTAAGCTTTCAGGAGTTCAGCTGTAGCCATAGAGATCACTAATATTAAATTACACTTTTTTCAGTTGATCTCGCGGTGACCCCCACATGCGCGTGCGTGGTGAACTCCTTCATTTGGATTGGCGACAGCGACGGCTGGTTACACGCATTCGAGTAAGTGATATTGTTATTATTATTATTATTTGCTGAGCGAGCAGCTATTTAGGTTAGGTTAGGTTCATATCTCATTCTCAGTTAGTAGCGATTGGCCTAGATTCAAGAAATTTATAGAGGCGGCTCTTGAACTGGTTTACACTTATAGCTTCCACCACTTCCTGTGGTGGCCGATTCCAATTATCCACAACTCTATTGGAGATAAAGTTCTCCCTAGGATTAGTGGAACAAAGAGATTTAGATGACTTCATTGAATGGCCGTGAAGTAATCACGTCGTTCCTGTAATGAATATTAAATATTAATAGAAATAATGTCAACAAACACTCTTAAGATATCTAATGTTTGATTTTGTTGCAGTTTGTTGGATTGCCGCTGCGTATGGCGTTGCGCGACCGTCATGGCCGTCTGCGGCACAACGTCGAGCAGTATAACGGACGCAGGTGGAGTTGCCAGCCTTCTTCACATGGCTTCTTTAGACAGAGTTGCCGTTGCGATGGCGAATGGGAGGTAGTAATCTTTAATTTATAATTCATTTTCATGCTTAACAGCCGTATTTAAATGATTTTTGTCAAAGTTTTTCTCCGTCCGTCAGTTGCATTGGGTAGTTGTTGGCGCCTGGTTCACAGATGGAGGCGTAATCAATGAGATTGCAAGGGTTCTCTAGTTAGTGGCTTGGCTGCTCTATTGAGTAGCTAATGCTTATAGGAAGACTAAAAAAAAAGAACTATAACTACAAATTACCTGTACAAATTAAAAAAAGTATGATGAATTTCTTTTCCTCCTCGTACAACTTTAATATCATATGAAATATCGCCTGTGTCGCTTAACATTGCGGAACTGAATGTTGCGTCCCCCTCTTCACTGTGAGTTTCATTTTTCCTAGCTGCTATTGAGCGGAGAGTGCACTTTTAGGTACACGGTTTAAACTGACTCGCATTGTGGTTTATTGTTTCCAGGTTGTTTCTAGTGCGAAGCAGTGGTCCTGGCTGTGAGGCCGATGGCGACTTTGTCCTGACGGAGCTGGGCGCCGCCACCGCACTGTACTCGTTGGCCGGACTCTCCATATCCGACAAGTGAGTAGAAACCAAGATTCATAGGCGGTTGGTAGGTAGCTAGCTACGTTGGTTCAACCATGTACGCCTCACAAGTGGTTTTTCTCTCATCTACTTGTGAGTTTATGCCACTAAGTAGACGTCGGTTTGTTTGGCGCGACCATAATTCAGTTCGCCAATTATTATCAATGGATGATGCACTTCTCTAATTACGAGTATTTTTGATTGAAAAACTTTTGTGAAGTTCTTGGTGGTCAGTACTGATGTGTTTTTAATTGTCCTTAAGTGGCAATCGATCATCCTCATAAAAATATATGTCAATAACCTCAAATTCACTCAAATGCTTCACAACATTATAGGGTTGAAACCGTAACTTTACTTTTGTAAACTTATAAGGTACCTCGAGAATACAATTTCGGTTTTGACCAACCGCCCTGACCTAAAACCCATTTTAGAATAGGGCTTTCTAATTTCGCTTAATACTCGTTTGTCTTGCAGATGGGAGGTGTGGTGCGGTGGGGACGATGGCAGGGTGTGGTGCTACACGGTGGGGCCGATGGGTGTGGAGGAGGCCAGAGACCTGCAGCATCCGCCACTCACGCAGTCCACCAGCAGCCATGCCGCTAAGGTTGATATGCGTAACCCTACTCCGTAAATGACGTACTATATTTGAAATACACATCCTGTCTCAATAGATGATTCTATTTTTTTTGTTATGTCGGTACACTTGTTTTTAACATCTTTGAAAAGTTTCAAGAGTATAGCATTTTTTGTTTGTTTGTGAGACGCATTAAGGTTAGAAGTGTTTTGCGTGCTCGGCGATTTTCTACTGTCGAAAAACATGGATCAAAGAGTTTGCATTCAATTATGTGTAAAAAATGGAATCAAGTTCTCTAAAACTCTTGAAATGTCGACAGTCGCATACGGCGAGTCTACTTTAAGTAAAAAAAATGTTTATAAGTGGTATCAACTCTTCCAAGAAGGCCGAGAAGACACCAATGGCGAACCTCGCTCTGGATAATGCGCCAGCTCACACGTCATTGCTTGTTCGTAATATTTTGGCCAAGAACAACACTGTAATCATGCCACGGCCACCGTATTCACCGGATTTAGCCCCCTGTGGCTTTTTCCTGTTCCCTAAACTCAAGGAACCCATGAAAGGACGTTGTTTTGCAACCATTGAGGACATAAAGACCGCATCGCTGGATGAGCTGAAGGCTATACCAAAAAGTGCTTTAAGGATTGGAGAAAGCGTTGGCACAAGTGTATTGTATCTGAGAGGGGGGGGGGTTACTTTAAAGGGGACAAAATAAATATTGATAAATACACACCTCGTATATTGGAAATTGGAATGAATTCCTCATGGAACATGTTATGTCTGTTCGCTACGCACTGCTGGAATTACACAGCATCCTGGACCGTCAGCACTGATCTCCACATATTATGACTCGTTGAATTGCACCTCCAATATGGTATTCTTGTGTGGGGTTCGGCGCCATATTCAATAAAAGTTTTCAGACTACAAAAAAAGGCAATTAAACTCCAGTGAATCTTGTAGTGGATCTTAACTTTATACTACATTTTGGTTCAAGAAGCACTGGGCCACTTTTTTTGGGCAAAACCGATTATGTTCAGCCTATAAGACCAATGGGCTGTAAATTACTCAACTAAACTTACAGACATCGAACTCGCGATCTCCGCAGGTACGGTTTTTCTCTGACACCAGACGCGCCGTTTCTTTTCTCTTCACACAGTTTTGGCGGCACTCTTGAAGTGTTCTTACAGGCTTTGACCCGAGGAGTGCACTCTCTTCTTCTTGTGGAATAAAAGCCTGGTTTCCCACATACAAGGACACAACACGGCGCACACGTCCACACAGTAGGACGGTTTTCGAGAGAGAGAGTGAGGGTAGGTATTTAGTGCAGGCAAGTTACTTAGACAACTGCAACCGCGCATGCGTCGAACTATGCCGGATGTGGCCAAACGGAAGACAATGTAATTGACAGCCCATTTGTCACAACAATACTAAACAACCAAACTCAACTAAATTTAGTAAAACTAGTTCTTATTTGGGTCTTAAATTCTACAACGTACTACCCGAGAACCTTAAAGGAATACGTGAAGGCAAAAAGGCAAACCGTTGAAACTAGAGTATCTACCGATTTCTCCTTAAAATTGTTAATCTGATTGGCGATGTACGAAAATTCTACATAAAGCGCATTTGAACGATCTCCTAAATCTGTTTCAGAGGCTAGGAATCATCCAGCCGTTCTCGAGTCTCGTTCCGGTTGCGTTTCCCTTAACACCTGATAGCGTAGACATGTGACACTTTGCATCGTATTATAAATTTGTGTTTCTATATAGTTCTTCTACTTTCTTCAAACGCTGGAATACGCAGATTAATGTATGTGTGTTTGTTTGTATGCAGAGCTCGGTGAGCCGGCTGTCCGCCTACGCGTCCTCCAAGAATGGGCACGATCAGTTCGTCTTCTCTTACATTGAACCAGGTGTAGTAATGATTAATTATTTTTTTTTTTTTCATATATCAGCTGTGTTTTTTACATTAAGAAGACAATAGGGCAGCCAGACTGGGTTTAATTAAACATTTATCGCCTGGACCTTCGAGATTCACTACTGTGTCCATAATGGCATAGACCGTAAGCGAATTACAGCGGATACGACAAAATCATGACAATGCCGTCAGTTGAAAACTAAATTGTGCCCCTCCGCCCAGTGTCGGGCAGTAATTGTGTCAGTATATTATCACCAATACCGTTCCGATGTCTGAAAATGGAAACGCTCTACTCAATTCAAGTGTGGTCTTGACTGATGTTAGCCAATATATCCATTTGATTGCCATCATGCAATTTTTTACTTGACTCACAAGCCAACGTACAGGTAATCTAGCTTAGTTGAGCAGCGCCCAATATAATAGCAATGCCATCCGTGGTCTTTTATTAATATCCCAATGGTTGTGTTGGTGCAGGCTGTGTGGTGTACCAGTGGCGCGTGGGCAGCGCGGAGGTGCGAGCCAAGCTGGACTGCTCCAAGCTGGTGCCCTGCTCCGAGAGCCTCAAGTCCATCTCCATCGAGGAGCATCTAAGCCCTGCGCATTGTCAGGTAGGCACATGGTTTTAAGGTCCTATTCGACAACTTTAATTCCCAAGTTCAAAGGTTTTACCTTACCCTATTAAGAAATGATTGACACCTAAACCGCATACATTTGTGAAGAAAAATCAGCTTTGGTAGTCTGGGACGTCCAATTGCCACAAATTTGGTGTCATCTGGTTCACCGTGAAATTCTCTATTAGGAAATATCACTCTAGTCACTATCTGTCTTGAAATTTATTTTTTATATAAAAAAAAGCTCCTTTTATCAACTTTTTCACATTGGATAGGTATAAATTACTATATATAACCTGTTTAAAAAAGGTATAGTTGTTAAAGTAAAAATCCAAATGACGAAAAATTGATTACGCAGCCATTAAATTAAATTGATAACACTAAATAATTTCCATAGAGTATTTAGTGATGATGATTATGAATTTTTATCAGCATTTAACCAATTATTGGTTATTTGGTAATCGAATGGCATAGACAGTAGAACAATCGGATGAAAGGATAATTGAGCGGCAATTTTTGAATGAATAACGGCGCCTTTACCTTAACACGTCGGTCAACGAATGAGCGCTATTAGATGCCGACCGGCTCGACACTTGTAACAACCTCGTGGAACGTTAACGGGTTAAGAAACCTTTTGATGTAAGACTCCGACATCTACTAAAATAAATGTAAATATTTTTCAAGAAAAAAATATTATAACTTGATATAATATTCACATTTCACGACACAACTTTTGGTTTTTAATATATCCAGCATTTCACGTTTAATGGGTGCCAACTTTCAAGTTTTTTTTTCATCTCGCTTGCTAGACATGTGCGTTGTAAGGTGACACCGTTTAAATCACCCTATTATTCTAGCGCAATGAATAGCCGCGTTATTGAAGCTGGTTCATAACGGTGACGAAATCTCGTTCATTCACTGCCATAGCTACAGAGTCGTGTTCAACGAAGTCGCTTCGCTTGCCTAATTTTGCGATTACAAGTTACACAGATGGACACCGTACGGTGCATTCATTTACATCGCCGGTCGTAACTATTTTGACAGTCACCCTATTATTTTTTACCCCGTCCGGCCAGATTCCAGCTTCAGTGATACGGATATCTCATGACAATGAAGCACGGTGATGAGTTCAGTTACAAATCACGCAGTTAATTTGTGGCCGTTTAAGTATTAGGCTATTTTGAAATAATGAAAGTATTAGGCGAATATGCTAACTCATAAAAACTGCTAACCTTCCATAGATTTAGTGATTTGTAAAATAAATTATTTTATGTTTATTATTAATTATAAACAATTTTTATGTTGTTATTAATAACAGTAAAATATTTCGACACAAGGCACTTAACTGATGGGGAACAAAGACGGAACCAGTAGTTGATTTGTGATAGTAAGGGCAGTGTTGACAACTGTTAGAATTATATACTGGCGAATAACTCACATCATAAACTATTTGAGAAAAATGTGTTTTCGATTGTTTAGGTGACAGCACTGTGTACGCTCGGCGAGGATGTGTACGTGGGCACGGCTTGGGGCTGTATTATAGTTGCCGAGGCGTCATCTCTCAGACCCATCACTATATTCAGACCACACGACAGTCAGGTGAGGCCGGCTTCTCAATCGTTCACTAGAATGGCAGATTGCTGTCGAATGTTAAGAATGTTAAGGGAAATGATTTCAGAGGGTGGTCAAGTTGTTGATTACACTTATCAGGCTTTTTAGGCAACCTTAGAGCGACTTTAATTCCCTTTTTGAGACCTCAGGAGATCAATTAGTATTAACTTTAAGTTGGAACAATGCATCATGAGTGTTACCAAGGAAGCAAGTAGCGTCTTATACCATCCCCTCTTAAAATGTTAGTTTTGTATATTTAATATTATATTGACATTGCCTTTGTAAATAAAACTCAAATTATTTATTTCGCGTTTACAGCAATGACGGGATATCCCATCATCGGCGCTGAGTGTGTTGAGATTCTTAATGGACTTTAAGTCTGGGATGCAGTAAAATGAATCACTTATAAAACCCCAATCTAAGACCCCACGACTGACCCGTACCAGTTTCAACACAAAAACAAAGTGGTTGTCGCTCGGAACGGTTTACCGTCCTATGTGATTAGTGTTTCAGGATGGCAGCCTGAGTAGTAAATCACAGGAGTTGCAATCAGACTGCAGATTTTGTTTAAGTTTATAGCATCTTAGGTGAATACTTTTTTGGATTTTAGTTTAAATATTACCTATATTAGTAACTCCAATAATTTTGCTATAACTTGATACCCGTATTTCTTATAAACGTAATAGTACTAATTATGAAGTATTTTTCATATTTCAGGTACTAGGGTTGGTATCCCTGGTGGGGAACAACCAAAACAGCCCTCCCATGTTGGCCAGCCTGGGCAGAGGATATCGTAATCTCTTGGCCAGATACACCGACACCCATCAGGTATTATTCACATATTAAAAAAACCTACATACGTTGTCTCGAAGCGTCGGTGCCCGTCGGTAGTTCTAGCCGAGCTGGCGTGAATCCTCTCGGGACAAACACCTGCGCTTGATTAAAATATCACCAAATGACAAGTTCAGCCCCGGAAACTCCAATACACTTACTCGGTGAATATGGGCTTATAATTCACAAAGGGTAGCGTCATCTAGGCAATCGTTTTCTAAACATTCCATAGATTTTTGTATGAGGTAGGTTGGCCACCTGAATGGTCAGTTGAAGGTTTACGACCTCCTAATGGGTGTAAAAAATCCTTACAATAGGTACCAATGATTACCATACTGATCAGTCTCCTTTTGTCCGTATCCAGATGTGAAACAATTCGACTTAAGAGGCCTCTGTTAGGCAATTTAAATGTTTTTGACCCCAGTGGAAAAAGCAACAAACTGCAGAATTAAAGATTTACGTATGAAATGAAACGTTTATTAATCCTCGCTAATATTTCTTTCAACAGAATCAGTCGGATTCATCCAACGCTCAAACGGCGTACTGCCTTCTATGGAGGACGCACAATTGGGTGGCCGATTGAAGAACTTCTACTAGCAAATGGAACCTCACTAAGGCCTTTATTGCATACATTGCCGTTCATTCAAGCAAATTGGTTGAATAATAATAGCACAACAGTTTGAGTACACGGCAGCCGATTCACCCAGGACTTGTTCTTATAAATAATAAAACCCGCTCTTTGCGACAGCCGTACAGTCAACCAAAGTGGTTGATACGACTCCCGTTTCTCATCGATGAGCGCTTGTGCATTCGCTTGCATTCTGTGAGAAGGTGTCTCTTTATTCTTTCGCTCCTATTGCATTCGCCAATTGGTTAGAGAGGAACAAACGCATTATCCTGCGCTACTGCTTGTGTTTATTTCGCAATTATATAAATAGAGATGGACGCATTCATTTTTAATCTTCAACGTCAACTTACAAAATGTGGTATTTGTATACGAGAAGTACTTCAAGGCGTCCAAATTTGCGATCACAGCTTGACATTTTGATTCAAAATATTACTTTTTTTTTATTATATGCGGTTTCTTTTCAAAATTGAAATTTTAGGAGGAATTTAAATGGCCTTCCCTGGTCATTATTTGAGACATGTCTTCGTCTGCGAAAACTGCTTTTTTAGGTTAATTATCTAATATATGAGTACATTTTACTAAAAGAATTCTAAGGAGTCAAATATATATACAGGTTGTATTTTTATTAACGTTGCTTCTATCAGGGTGTTGATCTATATCAACAATCAAAATTGAATCAAAATCCTTTCAATGTTTGAGAAAGCTGTTAAACGCAGACGCGCCGCGATGTTTCAGAACAAAGCTAGCCTTGATCGAGGTGAAAAACCTAGCCACGCTAAATTGACGCTAAAAATGTCAGTTGGGACAAACGGCAAAGTGAATAAAAATATATCCTGTATTGTTTGAGTATTTTCAAAGCGACAATCGTTTTAGGGACTGAGAATGTGTTGTGAGAAAGGATTTTTAAATAACGTAATACTTGTATGTTTTAAGCGCTGCGGAAATACATGTCTTTCTCCAACAAACTATTATTTTAAAGAAATTTCCTATATTCAAAGCAAGTTTCGCCCAGACGACATTTATATATTCGAGATATGTCGCCCAGTTTTGAAGTTTCAGTGATTTTTGCTGAAGAATTTTCCCGAATGACTCTCGCTCGATGGATGACTGAATATCCGGGGCCGGAGAGTTGGGTTCAAACAGTTCTCGGTCAATTAGGATAGTAGTGCCAGAAAAGACGGTGCCAATAGCTTAGGATGTGCCGAATACGAAATGTGTTTTGAGATGACTTGATACAGCGCATCGCTACTCGTCTCGTAGAAATTATTGTAGTTAGAATTGCTATTAGATACAGAAAACCTGTAACCTGATGGTTGTCATTTACGACTTTATTGTACGACACTTGGACGTATAGTATAAACAAATTGTACCTAAAGAATGCATTTTCCATGCTTTTTATAAGAAATGCATTCCATTGTATGTTTTTATCTGTTCCTGTGATATAAATGTTCATAATTTTATTATATCGACTCGAATACTTGTAGATCATTTTATTGTTAGACTTAAAAATGTCCATCAATTATTTATCGGGTAAAAAAATATATTTAGAGATTATTTACATATTCCTTATTTATGTATGAAATTTAAGTAAAATTACTGTCTTATATGGTTAAATTAGGTTTAGGCAATAGCTGGTGTTTTATTATGGTCAACGGTCAAAACTTCTTAAGAGTGTTACTGTCGGACGCTCCAACCCCGCATTATATATTATTTCATATCGTCAAACGTCAAAATTGAACTAAAATAAAATAAAAATGATGCTTTTCATGAATTCTGGTATACGCGACATGACACGCTTTTAAATATTAATAGGAATTCATTAAAACGGTAACGGTTTTACACGGAAACGGCCGTCGTATACAACAATTACGAATTATACCGTTATCGGCGCCGAGTGTGTTAAACAATCACTTAGCATGCGTGAATTGCGTATATCTTTGTCATGAAAGGCATTTGACATTATTATAATACTCTACCGTTTTAGTTTTAATTAGAACTAAGTCATTTTCAAAGCTCAATCTAAGTGATCAAAATAAGGTTGTTAAATCCTGCCGCTGACATTTAAAAAAAAAAAAAAAATCTCGGTGTTTAGAGAATATTAGAATAAAAAAAAAGCTTAGAACTTATTAAACTGATATTCTAAGATCTCAACTCTACTACTTTTTACTACTTTTGATTTTTAAATTATGACTGCATGTTTAATATTTAAGTTAAATCCTTATACGTACATATAATTACACAGCCGACTGTGGTGCATTGCATTTTTAAATAGGAAAAATTGATTATACGTAATATTAGATTGTGGTGGAATGACAAATCGTTTATAAATCGGCCAGGATTAGAAAATGTTTGCAGATTCACTCAATTTAACACCGTTTGTGCTTATTTGTAGAATATAATGTGTTTGTAATACCCTAACAGTCTTGCCAACCAAAGATTTATTGATAACAATTAAGTATGAATTAACAGCTATTAAAGTTAGAATTATACCATGTTTTAAAATATGTTAGTTAATAATAACGGATACATTTTAATTAATAATTAATTATACAACGGTTACTGTTGATAGCATTTAAAGGAGCGATGGGCGCAGTCAAAATATGCAAAAATAATGCGGGCAGACGCTCTATTAAACTACCGTGACGTATTTGAAATTGTTGACGATCTCTGCTTTCATCTTCTGCAGTGCCGACGTGTAGTCCGAATACGTCTAAAATAAATATGACCTTTGATTCTCGTACAATTTGTTAAAAATCAGCTGAACGACGCACATTCTATATTTTAACCAATTTGACACTTCCTTTAACTTCCACTCGTATTTATAATATTTTAATTACATTTGGGAAAAACGCCACCAATGTAATAATGCACAGAAGAAAAGTGCTGCCTAGCTGTGAGACCTGTGAGATTTATTGCTAATTTTGGCCGCACCTGTATTAACCTGATTACGCTTGAACATTATAATATTGTCTGCCAGATTGAAAATAAATATATTTATAATTCACGTTCGAGTTTATTTTATTCCTATTTTTATATTTTACACGACGGACACAAACAGTCAGTCGTCTTTGGTACGACGCCGTCATGCCGAGGGATACAATGCGTCAAATATACATTGTGACGGTTGATACTTCTGCCTGACCTTCAGAGCCGGGTGGTCCTCTTGGCACGGCCGAGGCTGGAGGGAGATTTCGGAGTATTCTCTTACTGACAAGGTTCCAGTCTGCTGTAATTTCTTTTGTAGGAAGTCGATGAAATCTCTTCATTCATTGCCCCATTATTTGAAGCATACTTTATTAAATCAATTGAAAATTCATACGACACGGTAACAAATTTGCCCCCGTTAGATAGCTCGACCTCATAAATTAAATGTAGATGGCGGTGGTTTTTTCCAATTACATATTCTTATTTAATAATCAATAGCCTGGACGCAAACCGTAAAGAAGCATAAATATTTAGTTTAGAAAAACTAATCATAGATGGCGCACTGTTTTGTAAAAGTGGTTTCTACTTTCTTCTTAGCAGTTGAGCAATCTAAAATAACTACATGGTCAATGCTTATATTTTTCATCTCATGTCGCTGGGTTCTTGAAAATTACCAGGTTTTTAGTTAGAATTTAGGAAATGCAACATTCGCTCGTTCAGCAAATCTATTATTAGCATTGCATTCAGCTATTAACAAATAAAACAATATGTTTTTGCATGACTTTTTTACAATTTTAATAAACCATTACATACATCACAATCATTACTTAACAAAGAAATGAACAAGTCTCTTTAGAGATAAATAGAAGTTATACTGTTCGCAAATGAGCGAGTTGCCTCAATCGCTCCCGCTGTCCGAGTCGCTCCCGACGTCGTTGATCTCCACTGAGAACTTGTACTCCTGATCGCAGCCGAGGTATGCGTCGCTCATGAAGTACAGAGTGTAGGAATGCCGTCCAGGACCTGGCGCCACAAAGTCCAATTTAACCTAGAAAAACACGGAGAGCTTTGGATTACACCTGGTGTCAATAGAGGCTACTGCTGGTTAAAAAAAATATATAAAACCTTAAATTGTTGCAACAGATAATGTGTATTTTTAAAACAAAATACTATCGTCCAAATTAGAGCAAATTTTAATATAGTTTAATAAATTAATAACAATGGCATAAGCATACTAATAAAATAAAATAGTGGTGACCAGAGGTCATGCATCTCAGGACCCCGACTATCCGGCAAAATTAACTTTATGGCTATGGTTTTTACTTGAGAGCGTCTATATGATATATCTAAAATTATTCCAGAAAAGGGTTCAGAAATCCCTCTATTTCTACTTCAAAATAATTTTTTCCCATCAAAATTTCTTCAATTCAGAATGCAGGAAGGCAGGTTTCCTTAGAATTAGTTTTTTTACATAGCGATTTGCCCACGTCAGCAAGCTGGCAAAGATGCCACAATTTAGTTACAAAATATGACTTTTATTTACCTTGGCTTTCTGCGCGAGCGACACTCTCTTGATGGAGAGGAGTGTGTTGGAGCGCGGGTCACCAATGACCACCCACCAACCCTCCTCGCGCTTGTGCGGGTAGAAGGGTGCCACCACTGGGCCGGCGACCTCGTCCTCCCGCTCCAAGGAAACGTCCACCAGCACAGAGCCACCTGACCACAAACAAACACACAGTGATACGACAGAGCATAGACAAGCATGCATCTTCTCTACCGAGTGAGATTTAAGCTCAATCTATTTCTAAAGAGTCTTTCCCTGGGGATAAACTTTAGTGAAATGAAAGCCAAATAATTGTAATGTTACAAAGAAACATTTAATTAAGTGGGAGGGGGAGGAGGAAGCGAATTATGTCTTCATGACGATGTGATGATCGTGACGCTACTTACCGGGTTTGAACTTGCCGTCGATCGTATACGACAGCTCGACGTTGGGGTACCGATTGCAGAAGCGAGCCACGTCCGCCATTTGAGTGTCCGACAGCTGCAGCAGTTTAGCGCGGGCGGCGTCCTCGAGCTCCATCACGTCAAATACCGTCTCCACACCTGCAACCAGACCATACTACATATAAATATCTAATCAATTGTTCATTATTTTAAGAGGCCACGTGTCGTAGTTAATCCATAAACATGATCCAATTTGCACAGGTTTTGTGGGCGTTTAGGCTTGTCCACAGATGTCCTACATCGGCATAGTCAAGCGATGGCCGAGGTATCGAGGAGGCGAACATAGTTTTGGTGGAAATTGGAAGAAAATGCTACGAGAAGTTTTGTTTAGTATTGTGATTGTTGACAAATCCGTCAATTACATTACTTTTTTGGCATAATCAGCCTGCACTGAATGCCTACCCGCACTCGAAAACCATCCTACTGCATCATGTCGGTGCGCCATACTGTGGCTTTTTGCGTGGTAACCGGCTCTTCTTCCTCAAGAAGATAAGAGTGCACCCCTTGGGACGAAGCCCTTTAAGACTACTCCGAGAAAGCCGCCAAAACTGTGTTGGCGAAGAAAGAAGAAACGGCGCGTCTGATGTCAGAAAAAACGTGCCTGCGCAGATCGTGACTTCATTGTCTGTAAGTTTAATTCGAGTAATCTACAGCCGTGGAAATTGACGATATTTAAATGTAAGCAGCTCTGCGGTACGTATTAAAACTAGCGTTACCCTTGTCGGTGCAGCGTTTGATGATATCGGCGGTGAAGTGCGGCAACTGCTTGAGGTAGGAGTCCTTGGCCCACTGCGCCTGCGTCACCATCTGCGCCAGCTCCATTGCTGCCACGGCCGGCGACAGCCATCCATTGCTCGACACCTGCGTGCATTCAACGCGTTAGCACCTCACAATAACGACCCAAAAACTGTTGACATATCTACCCTAATTTTACTCGCTTATGTGAAACTTAGCGAAAGCAGATAGATATAATCACATTTAGTATTTAGGCGTCAAAATAGCCAAGAAAAATTATATTGCTGTTTAAAATTATTATAAGACGAATGACGTTTGGCATATTTAAATTTACACAAACACTCTTTTATATTTCGGTGAACCCCATAAAAACCACAGAAAATATCCTTGTTCTTGGAATTTTTTGCACATCTTCAGGTAATTTACGACATTCAGAGATCCTAACAATCTCTTTATAGGACATATGCATGTTTAACCGTTACTAACATGTAATTTTATATTTCATAGGTATTGCAGGGAATTAAGGCAAACAACACACGCTAATGACATATTTGTCATTAGCGTGTGTTATATATTATTATATATTATATTATAATCTCGGTCGTATAAGAATCTCAATAACGCTCGAACTTAATAGTTCAATCAATTATGATCGAATTTCGACCACTAGTATACTCAAAGTGTAGATAAGTTTTCGTAGCGGAATTATATTTTTAAACACCATGCGATATAACTTCAGAATTCGATTTTATTTGGTAAGTTATGATACGACTATGCGAATATTTATTTATATTGATTCAGTGTGCTTACAACATCGACGCAGGCTTGAATGAGGCGCACGGCCTTCGCTAGAACTATCTCGGTGTCCGCTTGCAACTCGGCCGCTAGCTGAATTCGAGACAGGTGCGCCTGCGAACAGAAATGTTCAAAATAAATACATATCACACAAACACTCGTAAATGATTTAAGTCGACGATAATAACGTTACCTGCAGTAACAGATTGGCTTTGACGTGGGGATCGTTGTACCGTGGGACGCCCGAACTGCCACCCGCCGTTACGGATGTGCCCGGCTTATGAGGAACCTTAAAATGGATACAAAATATGGATATTAGTCTAACCATCTCCCCTGACTCTAGCAGAAGAAAACTTAGCTTAGTCAGTGTGAGTAACTGCACATGAATGTATCGAGAGAAAATAAAAGTAACATAATGATTGTACCTTGGTGGCGAGCGCTCGGAGTAAGTTGTCCTCGTGATGCCTCACGCAGAGGTCAGAGTACTCGGCGGCCGAGCTGATGATCTCCAGGAGACCTCGGATCTTCGTTTTGTTCGTCAGTGACAAACTGAACAATTCTGGAAGTAGACAAATTAATAAGATTGCTGGTCAATTAGCCAGATTTTAAAACTTTCACGGTCATTCAATTTTTACACACCGTGTGTATTAGACTCTTAACCAAATTTTAACCGGGATGATAACTGCAAATTGTCATTGAATTGACGTCCCTTACTCGGTATGTATCCCACTATCATGTCTGGCACGGTGAATACACATTGTTGCAATTTTGAAGTCGTGTGTGACGGCGCTTATAATATACAGGTCGGTCGTGAGACTATCCACCATTACGAATTCAGACCAAGAAACGGTTCCGCCATTAGTTTGTATCGGATGGACACATCGAACTCTCCCACTGAGGATGGGATGTGTGACCATCTTTAAAACGTCACGATTAATCGTAAAAAGATTACGGCACGTGACGATCCCCGTAAAGTAAATATAGATATATAGTGCAGTTTATCAGCATAACACGTAGTTTTTCTAAAATGATTAGTTTAGCATGTGGTCGTTTTGCTTTGTAGAGCTCGGGCGTTCGTCAGGTTAACTGGTAGATATTGCGTTTGAAGCAATAAGTTCATCTTATTACTAAATTTGTAAATACATAAATTAGTAGTATGCAACCCTTACCGATGGAAGTGTAATTGATATAGTAGTAGGAAGCGATCATTCCCAGGTTGAGCGGCTGCGTGTCCATCTCGTCCTCGATGCTGATGCACTTGGAGGTCTCCAGGTCCTTGAGGGTGGTCTCCACCAGCTCTGAGAGGTGATCCGATAAGTGCCTGAAAGCAACAATTTAATACCCCTTTGAAATTACTGTGTATTTGAAATGGTGTTACACTGTGTTGACCTATACAGGGTGTATTTAAATTCACCGATATCCTTTTAGGGGGTTTAGGTGGATTTCCAGGTGTAGAAACATTGATGACGTCATAAAAAAAAATTAAGCATTTTTAACTGGGGAAGGGGGGGTTTTGTCGATGAAATTTAGTATAGTAACTGTCATTTTCGTTTGAAACACTTATTTCGTGTTGTATAGACGACTCTCAGCACATAACGAGCTGTGATATGTAAACATTCACGTATTTGATTCTGGTGGTGCTTGGTGCTTCTAACTCCAGAGGTCCTGGGTTCGAATCCCCAGTGGGTCAAATCCGGCCAGGTCATTTTCGCCATTGAGAATATTCAACAGCGCTTTTCTCAATACTATCAATTGAATTAAGTAACGGGACATACATAAAAAAACCCTCATTTAGTTACAGACTTACGAGGATGTTGTTCGCCTATAATGAACGGCCTCGCATCATGATAACAGCAATAAGGCGGTCGAAACTGCGCCCAATAGCACCTCCCCGACAACATGAGCTATACAAATAAAGAAGAATCTATTTGGTTTAGATTTAATATGTGTGTGTGTGTGTCAGACATACCTGTGTGTGGTCCCGCCGAGGTTGTAATAGTTGGGGTTCTGGGTGAGCCGCCGGTACAGGAACGTCCACGTCAGGTAGTCCACCGCGTCCTGTTTGTTCTCTATGGTCTTGGTGACGATCTCGGCGTTCAAATGGTCATGCAGACGGTGGTTGAGGTGACTCTGGAATGCAAACCGTGCACATTTAACTGACATAGGATGGCTTTTCACCCTGTACTGTACAGGCTGTTCCGAGACTGAGACTTAAGGGAGTGTTTATGTTTCCTATTACGAGCAAGAAATTAGGTACATAAAAAATGTAAAAATAAATCACCCCTTTTGATTAAAGCGCTGTTGTGAATAGTCTTGATTGGAATGCAGTCGATGACTCGGCGTTGCGAGCGGTCGATCGGCTGGCGCTTTTCTACAGAGGTACATATTTCGAGGTCAGATAGGCAAGTTTATACTTTGTAAACGATAATCTTGCCAAGTCACAGACGTCACTAGTGACTACCTCGTCGATAACGGCATCTTCATTGCATTTTAGTTACTAAACAGTAGTACTATTAGGAGTGCTAAAAATGGTGCAACCCTAAAGTAAACTCGAGTAACTAATATGGAAATTGTTACGTTGTAGAAGATCTTGTTTGATGATATATGATGATTGTAGTCTAGTGGTTAAGGCGTTGAACTATTGGCCCAAAGGTCACGGGTTTGAATCCGCACACAGCATTTTTAACGCTTCATTACCACCACATCCCCTGACTAATAATAATAAATAATTCTTTGAATAACGTATGAAAGGGTCTCACTTCGATGGGGAGACACTCGTTGAGGAACTTCTTAAAGAAGTCCTTCCGGGAGGACTGACACATGAGCACCGCCACCGAGCCGGCGTCCTCCAGAGGTCGGCCGGCGCTGCCCACCATCTGCAGCACGTCCGTCAGGGGAAACTCGGCGTACGAGTGCGTTTTGCCGTCGTAGCTGCGAAACAAACATATATTTATTTAACAGGCACACATTTGTAACATACGAGGTGTGATCAAAAAATAAAGGGGACTTTACAAATTTTGCTGGTTACGTCCGTTCGATCTTCGATTTGTGAAAAGTTTCAAGAGTATAGCATTTTTTGTTTGTGTGTGAGAGGCATTAAGGTTAGAAGTGTTTTGCGTGCTCGGCGAGTTTTTGCTATCGAAAAATATGGATCAAAGAGTTTGCATTAAATTTTGTATAAAAAATGGAATCAAGTGCTCTAAAACTCTTGAAATGTTGACAGTGGCATACGGCGAGTCTACTTTAAGTAAAAAAAATGTTTACAAGTGGTATAAACTCTTCCAAGAAGGCCGAGAAGACACCAATGAGGAACCTCGCTCTGGACGCCTAAGCACGTCATCAACTGATGAGAATGTTGAAGAAGTGAAGAAAATAGTGTTGAGGAATCGTCGAATTATCATAAGGGAAATTTCAATATTTTTACAACAGGTATTTTTTTATAATCCACATATTTTTACAACAGGTATGAAATATTTCATTTTCTTATGTTATATAGAAACTCATAAAATGGCGGACACGTCGTGGTAAACGCAAACCGAAAATATTAATTTTTCAATTCTTTGGGTTTACAATGCAAATGTCGTAAAAAACAATCATCAAATATAAGTCAAATAACTTTACAACTCAATTATATAATTATACAATTATATATATATAAGGATATTATACATATATTAAGGATGCAATTATATAATGCTTCTGTCACTATGTTTATATCATATTAGAAGAATTCATAATTCATGCACTCGACGGCAGATCTAGTCACAACAATTTCTTCTCGACTAATTTAATATCGATGCATAAATACGGGTTAATGTTTAATTTTAAAAGCGCAACTGTTGATCGTATGAAGACAGGCGAGGTGTGACAACACTCACATGCACGTGTCCATGATGACGACGAGGTGCGTGGGGGGCGCGGAGTGCCAGGCGAGGTCCTTCGCAGCGCACACAACTTGCACGGCGCCCGACTCCACCAGCTGCGCGACGAGGCGACGCTCGCTCGGCGGCTGGCCCGCGTGGATGAAGGCCACTCCGAGGGAGAGCGTCTCGCGGAGCGTCTGCGGATTGTACACACGGATCTCTCGTTATAAATACTCTCTACATCTGTTGATTAGGATATTTCTACCACGTTTTCTATAAGGAGATGGAAAATCTCTATGGTTGGCGATTGATTCCTTTTGGGATAAATCGCTCTACATTTTAATTTTTCCGTGGGTCAAACAGAATCTAGCCATGAAAGAGAGTAGATTTAAGAATTTGAACCAAGCGAGGATTTGTACTTGGCAATGTTTTTATTAGAGATTTAATTACATAAGTTATCTCGTTTTCAATCCGGACTGCCGCACCCTTTAAATTTATTTTGAAACCTTTATTATATTAGTAATTTTCATGCTATATGAATTATATGAACAATTATTAAATTGTTCATATAATTCCCCATTGATGCAGTCCCCGGGTCAACTACACTACTGCTGACTATTAAGTCAGCAGTAGTGCAGTTGACCCGGGGACTGCATCAATTGCTTTTCTAATGACCGGGGGACTGCATCAATTGCTTTTCTAATGGCTAAGGACTGGATCAATTGGTTTTCCAATGGCCGGGAACTGCATCAATTGCTTTTCTAATGGCCGGGGACTGGATCAATTGGGTTTCTAATTACCGGGGACTGCATAAATTGCTTTTATAATGGTCGGGGACTGGATCAATTGATTTTCTAATGGCCGGGGACTGCATCAATTGCTTTTATAATGGCCGGGGACTTCATCAATTGGTGGTCTAATAGCTGGGAACTGCATCAATTGGTTTTCTAATGGCCGGGGGACTGCATCAATTGCTTTTCTAATGGCTAAGGACTGGATCAATTGGTTTTCTAATGCTTGCACGGACGTTTTATGCGGAAAATGATCCATCACGGTGGGGCCTATCTAGCGACCGAACTTACGACAAGAGCAATCACATAAATCACATAAATCTGCAAATTTTTTACTTGGGAACCATTATGAATTTTGATATGAGGTCAAAAAAAATCGCAAATGATTTGAAATCACAGGGCCAAAATGCAGGGGAGATGGTCTGTGAACACGGTGTATAGTACACGGCATTACTTTTTCAAAAATTACCTTTTCAAAAGTTTCATTTTTATAAAACTAATTATTCTAATTCACAAAAGGTAGCAAGCAGCTTCTAGACCATCACGCTCAAAAAGATAGTCAACTTCATCTACGGTACAGGACTGGAAGGCGAACTATAAGTGGATTTTAAAGTACAATAGTTCTGCAAAGGACACGGTACACGAGGGGCAAATAACACCCCATATCAACTACCGAACATAATACGGTTTATCTACAATGCTTTTGGAGGAAACCAATTTTAAAGAGGAAAAAAAACACTTAATTCATACGGGGAAATAATCAATTTCAGGGAACGCTTTCTCCTATATAATATCACATTGATGCCAACCTTATCCGTTATCCTCTGCAGGAAGGGCTCAATGTCGTCCGCGTCGGCGTGCAGGAAGCGCGAAGGGTCCCCGGCCGCCGCCGCCAACGTCAGCATGTCCACGGCGAGGAGACGCGCCTGCTTGCGCGACGGAGTGTACACCAGAGCCGGCTGCGCACAGACATTACATATTATATTAAAGAGTATTGCTTGAACGGGACGAAATTGATAGCCGCAACCATCCAAAGAGACCTTGGCATCATCATTTCACACAATTTAAGATGGGAGTACATCGATAAGGAACTTGACCCCAGACTTGACGTTGAAGATTTACCAATCGTGTGTACGACCGCTTCTTGAATATGGTTGCCAACTGTGGAGTCCTTATTTCGCCAAAGATATTCAGTTACTCGAAAAGGTACAACTGGCAACATTGCAAGAGAGACCTGAACGTGGTGACCTTATTGAGACATTCAAAGTGACGACAATTGCGATAATATGAAGGACATGTTTACTTCCAATCGTAATCCTCATCTCCGCTGACACAAATTAAAACTCAAAATCCCATTTTTGAAAACAACCAAAGAGAACACCGATTTTTTTCTCCCGCCTCGTTCAGTCCGTGTGATGATATAATAAACTATGTAGTTTCGTACATCGTCGCAGAATGAGATATATTAAAAGTATTACCTTGTGTGCGCTGTGTCGCATGATTGCGTTGTAAACGGGTTTCGTCATGGCCGACAATCTCGACGCGTTGTGCGTTATGTTGAAACCCTGCAAAATATTTCATAATAAACAAATAATCTTTGAGAGACTCTGAGCCTGACTTTTCGACTTAAAGAATTTTATTAAATAATTTGGAGTTTTTTTTACATCTAACTGCCTTTCTCCATACTGCCTTTCCACAATTCGATGGTAGTCTGCAAAATGTCTTAATTATTATTTTGGGAATTGAACAATAGAAGAATCTAAACCGACCTGTACGTGCACTTCTAGGGGCACGGGCCTGACCGACGGATGGAAGTTGAAGGTGGAGGCGGCGTTGCAGCCGAGCCACTGGGCCACGTCGCGGGCGTCCGACAGCGGCAGCGACAGCGCCACAATTCGGATCTGCTTCTCTGTGGAAAAAAACGGATCAGTTTAATGTTTGCATCACATATTTAGATTTATAGTCTCACAGCTAGGTCTCATCTTATTAAAGCGTGATAGCTCTCAAGTTGAAACATACAGACTACAATTTCTCTGAAACCTACGTATTATTCAATGATGAGATATACTTACACCTAATTTTCATTCGGTCGTTTAGCGGAGCGGTCAAATCTTGATTGGGAGCCACTTATTAAGAGACGAGGTCGTAATCAATAAACCTGTATGGCCTGAAATTAGCTCCTCATCAAAATCATTTCCTCCCAGAACTATCTCCTATTGGAATGCCTTACATAGACCATTATTCCCCCTCCTAATAAATTAAGACTGGGAAAGAAAAACTGTCAATAATTTAGTTATTGAGCATATCTCATGGTAAGATTATGTGAACACACTCAGAAACGATGATGTGAAATCTCATCATCGCCGTGTGCCGTGTGTGACATATAGCGTCATCGTCATACTGCATTTCTATTAATATATGAGTTGAAAGTGTTTTCGATGGATTTGGCGGTAAATAATTTGAGTTTTATTTACAAAAGCAATGTCAATATAATATTAAATATATAAAAACAAACATTTTCATAGTTTTGTATTTATTACTTGCTAATAATAAGAAACTAAAAAACTGGTGGCGGCCCTGCATCCAATATTTCGTTCGACGAACAGCCTTCGCCTCCTAAAGTCCAAACGTCGTATCAAAACTTTGGACGTAAATATCTCTTCAAATGAATACAAGAACCAAGAAGTCACAAAGATGCAAAAAATAAAATGTTCTATGACCACGTCCGAAACAGACAACAGCTCTTCGGGAAGGGACCCCCTTAACCCAAATACACAAATTGAGCATGAGTCCGGTCCATTACACAGAGCAAAAAAAAGTATTACCGATCTGCGAAGATATGTATCTCATTCTTGAACAAACTACCTCCAGTACGGGACCCTCCTCGCCCCCGAGCAGCTGCAGCGCGTCCACTATGAACAGCTGTACATTCTGGACACTCTTGCGGACCTTCCATCTGCAAACGCAAACAACAAACGTCTTATTGAATTGGGGAACTCACCGATAGATCCACTAAGCAAAAGGCTGCAGCGACGAGAGAATGAGTTGGGGCGTCAAAGGTCGAAGGTTTGAATCGACACGGGTGAACACCTGGATCTGGATAGGAGGTCACCATACACATCTAGCATTTTTCGATTCGCTCTCAAAACAGTTATAACCTAGAAGCCGGATTTTTTTCCAATCACGGGGTAAATTTCTTTAGTATAATTTCATTCGAATCCCTACAGAAAAAGAGTTTATCCCATAGCGTTGGTGGTGGTCGGGTCGTTGGGTGGTGGTTGGGTGGTTGGGTCGCCGGCCGGGTGTATATGCGTCAATATGCCGGCAAGAGTTACACACTATTCAGGAGTATAACAAAAAAAAATAATAAAATAGTGGTTTTTTTAGATGACTTGATATTTTAAATACCATAACTTTATAAGTGTCAAGAATTGTATTAATACATATGTGGTTGAGTTGATGGAAATGACCTCCCCGATTATCTCTTTTCGTTTGACCCATGACTTAATGGGACATTCTGTATAAAATTGTCTTTAATAAAGCTTGCAAACCTCCTGGAGAGTACGTCCCATTTGTCAGCGGTGGTGATGATGATCTGTCCTTTGGTGAGGAGCTTGTGGTCCGTGGCCGTTTCTCCCGTCAAGTTGACAACCTGCGACAACGAGAAAATTGTCAAATACAAGATCGAAGATTCACGTTTACTTAGACTGCTGTCAGATTAGAAATTTGTCAAATCAATGTTAATTTTATTTATTTATGCGGATCGATAACCTATCTAACCTACCTTGACGACAACCCAGCTAGGCGCTTACAACGAAAAAATCCGTATAATATTTTTTTTTTCTCGAAGACCATGATGAATTTTCATATGAGGCCCCATACATATAAACTTGAAATCGCAGGTCCAATTAGCTAATTTTTTTATCGGATCTGGTCTTAGGACATGGTGTATAGATAAAAACCAAAATAAGAAAATGTTTCAGTACAAGGTGTGAACAAGGAGTTCAAGAAACGAAGGTAGATTTTTCATTAACTCACTCAGCGCCAATGATGAGATATCCCGTTATTGCTGTATATCGCCGACGCCATGTGCGCTTAAAAGCGTTATCGGCTTACTACATTTCTATTAATATTTAAAAACGGGGCATGTCGCGTGTACCTGAATTCATTAAAAGGCAAAGACCCCGCGTGCGGTGTTTCGTTCAGACAACGAACTCCGCCGAACGTGTGGTCTGTGCGTTTTACGTACGGAGCGATATGTGTCAACTAACCGTACATGATAAATAGTGCTGTCAACAAATTAGTACAAGTTCAAATTTATTTTTAGGAAGATCAAGGGTCGGCAACATAAAAATAACAGAGAGATGTCAATATTTCAGCCGTGCACTTCACCTTGACTCCCAGGGCAGCGCCAAGACGTCTATGCCAATCGCCGAAGACCGTCTCCGCGAGAGCTTCCTTCGCCACCAAATACACGGCCCTGAAAATAAATATTGCTCTGCGATAACAAAAAAATACTTATGTATGTCAAAATAGGCGTCAACGCTTGACAGAGGTAGGCCAACCATACTAGGCAGGTAACCCTGAATAAATCACTTGTAGAATATCTTGACAATGTAATTAAAAAAAATATGGTTGCTCAGTGCGTTTTTTTGCCAAACCCAAACCCAAACCCAAAAATGCCAAACCTATTTTTTGCTGGACGACGATCTAGAGTTCTTATCTTTTTGGGATCCCCAAAAATCTTATCTAAATTTTGTCTTCAAAGCTGTTCAACAGTTCAGTGTAAATTTTGGTCCGACCTTCACCTGCCCGGCGCCATGGCCAAATAAGCGGCCCCGGTACCTAACCACACATTTAATTTATCCCCCCATATTATTGGGAATATTTTGATGTGTCGGATACACTAAATAGTAGTCTTTTTAAATGAGTGAGATTTAATATATTTTATAATAGATCAAACTTGAAATTTGGCCCTTAACTGCAACTTTTCCACAAGTTCATGCCCTGTCACGTGTTGTCAAATTGTAAAGGGTTGTAAAACGTGTGTAAAGTTAATGAATCGCTGCTAAAATCACATAAAAAGTACTGTATCAAGTTGTTATACTAGTGTTAATTAGCAGATAATTTTTATATATCGAAAAAAAAAAACATGAGGAAAGAAATGAATGAATGAAAGCCGTAATTAATTTTTGATGACATTTTTAAAAAAATTTTTTTTTATAAAGTTATTTCTATGACCTAGGGTTATAGATAAAATGCTTTTTTGTGAATTATATAAAAAAATATATATATAATCATTTTGGGCCCTACTCAACTAGGCCAGAGTCTGGGGAGATGGTGGTAATGAAGTGTTAAAAATAGGGTGACAGACGTGTGCAGATTTAAACCCTCGACCCCTGGGTCAATAGTTCAACACCTTAAAAGATATTTTAGAGAATTTTCCCAAAACCATGGTTTTTGTGGAAGTTCGTAACTCTGAAAATCAAAAACTGGAAATCAGCCGTGCAAGCGTGAGAGTTATCAAGTTTGAGACGTAAAACAGGTCGTAACCTATTCGAAGCCTCCAACTTCCAGGATGGTCCACTATTAATGAATGAAATACCCGTTTATATCCGGCAAAATAAACGAAATTCTCAAGATTAAGAATGTCAGTTTTCATTCGTTTCATCTGCGTACGATCAGACAATAGCCTCGACTGTAAACCGTCTCATCCTCTTAATACCACGCTAATATAACACTCCAGAGTATAATATTCGAAATGGAATCCAAAATAAAGTATTTTTAATTCCTCGCGATGCGTAAGAATGAACGAAAACCGACCTGCCTGCTGGCTGCTGCTGAAGCAAGCGCAGGACGGCGAACTCCGCCAGCGCGGTCTTGCCAGATCCGGACGGGGCGCCTATGAAAATATTGTCGTCCGAATTGTAGACCGCGTTGAACACCTGCAACATACCGGAATATTTAAATTATCGATTGGGGAAAAATTTGAGACTTAAAACATTACAATAGCACCTGTTTACTATACAAAGTTTGAGAACTTTTAATACATACACAACACAGATGCCGCACCAAATTTAGTGTAAAAAAGCACAGTTTCATAATTTTAAAGATAGATGTCAGTAAGTTTAAAAACTGCAAATCGTTCACGCAGATGACAAGATGACATTTGTAAAATTGAACTGTCGCTCTGACATTGAAATAATATTGTATGGTCTCTATAGGAGAATGTGATGTCACTGAAATAGAGTCAGCTGGATCTCGGTGCAACTTCTCGTGAGTCAACATGTTTTCTTTGCACGTAGATAAATGCTAAATTTGGGCAGCGTCATCGAACGAAAAGAGTAAAATCTGCAAATTATACAAGAGGCGCTGGCTGGCCCCTCGAGGTTTCCGAAGAATGAAAGCCGACGCCCCGTCGAGATATCTCCCGAGAGAGGCACACAGCCGTAAAAAACACGTTGGAGGACAAATTTTCCAATGAAACCTCAAAAGCAGCGCATCTCCATTACAATCACTTTATTATTATTTGTGAAGAATAATATAATTATTTTTTTTATTCTTAGTTTTCTTAATTTTTGTGAATTGTGCCAGAATTGTTGTCTTTAATTACCTCATCATCAATCGTTTTATAAGAACCTGAATTTATCAATATTTAGGTGTTTAAGCGGACCTGCGTCTGTATGGGGTTGAACTGCGGATAGGCATCGGTGTAGATGGCCTCAAACTTGGGATTTCTCAGGGCGCTGACTGGCAGCGGCTGGAGGTCCAAAAGCTCGGTGGGCGGGGGGTTCTTCTCCGGCAGGATCAGGTGCTGGAACGATATTGGTATCTGCGTCTCGGATCTTATCCATCTGCGGGAAATAGAAATATTTTCATCTAGCGTTTTTTGTCGAACCGTCGGCGCACGGCGAAGCAAAGACTCACCTGTCGGAGACAATTTTGATGAAGTAGTGCGGCGGCAGCGGCTCAAACATGGGCAGGAAGAACTTGACGACGTGCTCGTCTTGCGCGTAACGTGCTTTCAGCAGGAAGTACTCATGGTGTAGGACCACCTCAAAGTCCACGTCCTCCACTATGATCCAGAAGGCTTCCGATTGGCCATGCACCTGCCGACGTAATATTATTATACACTCATGTATTACGGAGACGATTAAGTCAAGGTTTTTTCATCCCAAGTATTTTGGGTTTAGATCCTTAGACAGATGACACCAAAGTTGTGGCAATTGGACGTTCTAGGCCACTAAGGCTGATATTTCTTCATAATGGTGAATTTTATTTCATCCATGGCAGGAATCAATCATTCATGGTAGAAAAATGTTACTAAACATGCATCCGCACACGCTAATGAGGAGTCTCCGCCTCATGAAATAACATGCTTTTATGCTGCTACATTTTGGAGTTAGTACTCTTTAATGGGAGAGTATAATAATTCGGGATAATTTTGAAATTGATATAAAAAAACTTATTTCGAATCACACCCCATCCTTTTTTCCATTTAATTGTGTAAATAAACTCCAATTGGGTTCACATTCATGCACATGACATAAAGGCGCAAGCTCAAATGGGTTGTAAGCTCAAAAGCGGACGACCAGACCTTTTCGTCCCATTGGAAGTCCGGCGTGATGGTGAGCTCCACCCGCAGAGTGGATCTGGTGATGGGCTGGACGTGCGTGGAGATCTCCAGCTTCGGAAACATCCTCACGTACTTGTGGATGGACTTGCCGAGTTTGGGAATCCTTGGAAAATTAAAAAAAGAAAATGTTGCACTGTGCCATATTTATACGGTTACTGCATTGATGAACACTTTGTGTCCATACTGAGTGTGATAATTCTGCTGACCAGTCTCCCTTTTTCCGTATCCAGATGTGAACAACGCTTCCAGAACAGAGATTTTTATTCCACATTCACTGCGGCCATTCCCGGAGACTTGAGGGAATGTTTATGTTCTCAATTACGTGTAATTGTATAAAAAAAAATGTGAAATAATTCATGCCTAAATTTATTAATTATATCAAAGCGTTTCTGTAAATTCCATTTTTGCTCGCAGGTGCTCGGTAAGGCCGGTCTATGACACGGTGCGGCGGGGCCTCGCTAAAGACCTTATGACAAGAGTGATTTTATACTAACACATAAAATTTACAATTTTTTTAATCGGAAACCATGATGAATTTTGAAATGAGGTACCTATTATCTCATTTATTTTCTTTATAATTAAATATTAAATATGAAAATTCGGAAGATTAATAAATACACAACGGCGTGGTGGTATAAGCACCTACTTCTAAATTCAAAGGCCCCAGGTTCGAATCCTCAGTGCACAAAAAAAACACTCATTCAGTTACAGACTTCGAGATGTTGTTTGCCTGTAACAATAAGGCAGACGGAACTGCGTCCGATAGCGCCTCCCCAACAACACAAGCCATACGAATGAAGAAGAACGGCAACACAGACCTGATGAGCTCGCCGATTTCGTTGGGCCCCAGCAGGTAGAGGTTCTCCCAGTGGAAGTTCTTCTTCTCGATCTTCTTGATGATCTCATCGGGGATCTTGCGGAACTGTCGGAGTGGCGTCATGGAGTACCACATGCGGCGGTCCACCATCTTGCACAGGAGCAGTGTACGGTCCACCAACTGCGCCCAGCCCCTGGAAACCAGACAAAACACCTTTCATTACTTCAATTTATAATCATTTATTGTGGCGCTGAACATTCAGCTACAAGTTTCTATTTGTATTAATTTAACTGGCCAGTAATAAATAATACGTTCTAAAAAAGGTACGGTTAAAAAAAAAAGCATAGGCAATTTTCAAATGAACGACGGCGCCTTGACGTGTATACACGTCGCACAATGTGATGCCGGCCGGAACGACGTGTAGAGATGTCGCCCAAGCTATAAAAGTTGACGAAAAAATAAATATGAAATACCTGTGCAGGACGATTTCGTAGATAGCCCTGAGGAGTCGGCTGGCGCTCTGCGTGACGTAGACCATGTCGGCCATGAGGGCGAACCCCTCCAGTTTCAGCTGGGAGATGTACGCCTGTAGGAGAACGTTGACCTTGGCGGACGGCTCTTCTATACTCTCTTTGATCGGGATCGGTACCCTGAGCAATCAGACATTAACATATTCAATAAGTACTCATATAACTGAATTGGAGGTGAATTGGAGGAGTGTGATTTGAAGACACTTTTGAATAGTTTTAGCTCGTGCCCACGTAGATGGGTATTAGTTTTGAAGGTAGAAATGTCTCTAAGCTCTGAACAATTATAGAATCCCTTTATAATCCTAAAAGTCTCCATGAGATTGCCTCGTTCTCTCCGTTTTTCCAGCGATGTTACTTCGTAAGTCAAATTCTCGAAACCCATTGGAAGCTTGGTGGCATGCTGTTGTACCTACTCTAACAAATTGACATCTTTTGCGAACTCCATACTCCTTCAGAAATCAGCTTTCTTGATAAAGTAGAAAACAGAATTTGCCTTCTTTGTGATTTTGAGGATATGTTCTTCCCATTTCAAGTCTGTCCGTCATTATATCACAAATGTGAAACGCGAAGATATGTCGAAATTTTCATGACATGGTACCCCTTGCTATAGGTAGCTTTCCTAATGAAATCTACCTAAAAGGTAGAGGAACGCAAAGGGCATAAGGCTACAACTGACCTGTCCATGAGCTTCTGCAGCTCCAATTTCTCCTCTTCCCTGACGGTGAGGTTCCGGAACTCCCCCGACAAGGCGAACATGCGCAGCAGTTCTATGCCGCTCAACGTCGGCTTCAGCAGCTGCAAACATTAAATACACATACATTCACACCACTAATACTATCAGCTTTTAAGGTTATTACACATTATGTAGTGGCAACATTTGTTATTAAATTTTATTGCATTTTAAATTTGAAATTTATATAAATAATATTTTTGCGTGCAGCAAGTCTGTCACTGAATATTTTTCGAATTCGTTCATCACCACGTCGTTCATATGAAAATAATTCCCATTTCCCTAATTTTTTCACCGCGAAAAGTGAAAATTCACTAATGGATTTCTTAATAAACAAAATAAGGGTATATATTTAAAAGCAGAAGTCGAAGATAAGCCTTGCAGATATTTAACCTGAAGTCTGGAGTTCACAAGATAACTTCGTGATAGATTGATCATAGAGTTGGCTCTCCTGAACGTTTTGGCGATGTGTGGCTTCCATTTTAAATTTTGCGATATTGGTAAACGCACCAATTAAGGTGGTTTGTGCTTTATGCTTTATTTATGATTTATAAAAAAAAATGTTGTTTAAGCGTATGTGCGGTAAGGGTTTATACGGTATTCTACGATTGGCGCACCTGATTGTACGTGTGTATCGTCTCGTGCGTGCAGTAGTAGTGCGATGCGATCCTGCCCAATTCGGTGACGTGGAAGTTGCCAGCCTTTCTATCATACTTTATCAGGCCGGATCTGTGAATTACAAAAATTGTTACAGCAATTTACGCCAACCGCGAGCATCCATACGAAATGTCGCTTAGAGGTTGGCCCATTCACTCCGCCGTATGAGTGAGTATTTCAAAGGCAAGAAAAAGATGAGTTTTTACTTGGCAGAGCCTTTAAATACAGGATCAACTTAACGTCAGCAGTGTCCTTTTAAGAGGTCATTTGAACTTTTGGTGCACATATTTTTGTGTTCCTGACCTATCCAATTGACCTACATCGCAATATTTGATAACGGGAACTTACCCGTCGAACAGTCGTTGACATACATTTGTAGGTACAGTGCCCCGGGGAATCAGTCGGTTTCTGGGTCGCGACGCCGCTCGATCTGATATTTTGTTAGGTGACCATACTTTAAAATGTTTTTAGGACTCTTTTTTTGCTTTCTTTTGCCATTTTGGAAACCCCTCACCTTCAAAATCACCCCTCAAAAAGATACTGCTGACTTTAAGTTCATCCTGTATATGTGATGAGATTTGAGTGTACAAAAGAATAAATGTGACTCAAATGAGAGAATTTTGGATATTTTTAAGTGTTGAAATATGTAAATAGAATAGGACATTGAGAACCCGGACGATGCGGTGACTGCCAGCATTCCATCGCCTGGCCCAGTCTGACGGCAATACTGCGTCATACTGCGCAAATGTATTTCCTCTGTTGGACCTGTGAATTCCTCAGTTGCGAGCTTTCTAACCCTTAACGTGTAGTGAGTGAAAAGTGACTTGTTAATCAAAGAAATGGTTCTGCGCGGGAACTTAAAGTTAGTGTTGAATTGCGCACCGAAAATTTTTGGGGAGAAACATTTCGTAACGGGTTAAGCTCTCGCGGGTTCATCTTCATTTAGAAAAGGTTTTATTTCAGTAAAAAATTAAAGACAACATATAGATACATCTTTGCGGATTTTAAGAGGATGCAACCCGGTCATTTCTCCATGATCTTCGTAATAAATCGTTTGATTTCATCTACTGGTTGTTAGTTTAGCTAGGCGAGATGAGACGCGAGATATTTTCATAAACAAAGTGATTTTCATCTACCCTACGCTGGGACTACCCTATATTATAGTTCAGGCCCACACAATTGAATGCACATGGTTACTTGTCGAGCACAATGGCTGCCGTGTGGATGAGATCGGCCCGATGGGACTCGAGCAGGGGATCCTCCTTCAACCGGTCCAGCGGGATCCCGTAAAGCGTTGGCTGGCGCAGCATCCGCACGTACAGGTAGGAGTAGCCTGGAACAGACGAGTGATTTTTAATAAACATTTCCATACCTAATTACTGGTCATTGTTAAATTAACCTGCTAACGCCTGAAGCGTCAACTGTCACTTACCGAGCCAGGTGACGGCGTCCTTCACGCTCTGGACGCTGCCGAGCACGATCTCCGCGTTGAGCATGTCCGGCAGCTTGGATACGAGCTGCGACTCGATCGGCAGCTGCTGGTTCAGTAGCGACAGATAGTACTGCAGCTCCGAGTGGTTCGTTATCAAGATACCTGTAATGGAGACATCAGACGGCTGGATTAATTATGGGAGAATCTATATATTAATGGATGTGTGTGAGATTTGGCATAGTTAAAGTTTATATGGAGGAGAAGACCAGAAAGTTTATCTGTAATGTGTTTTACAAATACTTTAAATAAATAAAATAAAACGTTCATACTACTGACAGATTGCGCTATTATGCGCAGTTCCGACTGCCTTACTGTTGCATTTCATGATGCGAGGTCGTTCATTACAGACAAACAACATCTCGCAAGTCTGTAACTGAATGAATGTAATTTTTATTTTTTTTGTGTATGTATTGTCACTGAACTCAGTCGACAGTGTTAATAAATGCGCTATAAAACAGTGAAAAATGACCTAGCCGGCTTTGACTCACCGGGGATTCGAACCCGAGACCCCTGGAATTAGAAGTAGGTGCTTATACCACTGCACTAGCCGCTGTAACGTTTTATTAAGAATTAAGAAGCCGAATCGTCCGAAGGATCCTGCGGGATTAGTAGAAATGTCGAGAAAAATATTGAAAGCAGACCTTCTCCCTTGGTGTCGTACTGCGGTCGACCAGCCCTGCCGAGCATTTGCAGGACGTCCAACGCGCCGAGCTCGGTCCAGCGTCCCTTCTCAGGCGAGTACACCTGGGTGCCTTTGATGACCACCGTGTGCGCGGGTAGATTCACACCCCACGCGAGGGTAGCCGTCGACACTAGGACCTGTGTAGAAACAAACGCATCGGCTAAATCTGTAATATTTTATTAAATGATCGCTCAGCTGTGACTTTGCGGTATTTGAGACTAGCATACTCATCCCCAGAAATTCACGTTGAAGTATTTTATCTGCGCCACTCATGTAGGAAATGTGGCGAAATTCGTAAATCACTCACCTTATGGTTGAACTTAGGTGCTTAGGTGGAGAATGCTGAAGTCTCGCACGAGTCCAAATCTTTCATGATCAGCTTATGCAAGTGACATGGGAGAGCTGTTGGCGGTCAGCTGATCATTTAACTCTGAACATGACAGATACCACACTTCAGCATGGTACTTATTTGGTCTTGAAATCAGCTATAAATTTATGACTCAACGTTTTATACAATACTCAACAACAGTTACGATACTCTCAGAAATAAGGCGTCGGACGGGTGACGAGCATGGTAAACCGATTTGTTTCATTTAAACGTTTCTTTCGATGGGGTAAAAAAAATATTAATTTTTTGATCAAATATAGGTAACCTTCAAGACGGGAGTAGTCGATATTTAGGTGTCCACAAAAAGTGTTGCGTCTGGACCGCTGTTCACGATCCGTGGACACAATTTCTTCTCCCTTTGGGCTCCGGCACAGCTCAAAAGACGTCGAAAGACGGGGCATGATAATATGATAATTATTCATACCTGTATATGCCTGTCTGCGAAGAGATCTTCGACGAGAGTTCTGTCGACGCGCGTCATGCCAGCGTGATGGATGGCAAAGCCGTAGGGTAGCAAGTCCTTCAGCTCGTGGTTCTTCACCTGCTCCGCTTCTGTCCGCAGCACTTCCATAGAGGCCGAACCCTCCCTGAGCACAATATTCAAGGTTATCCACATTAATTAAAACGATCGGTAATTTACTTTAAACTAAAGTATTGCAATTGTGAAAAATATAAACATCAAGATTTAATTGGAAATATGTATTATGAGGTTACATGAGGTGTGGTTTGAAAACATGTCTGTGTGAGTGAGTGGGTTCTTGGCAAGCACCTTAAGAGCGCCGCTATCGGACGGGCAAATTCAGAATTAGGATTTTGCATAAAATCAGTTTAATCCGTTAAGTACGCATTCCCGGTAAAAATTTTTAGTACAAAATTGTCTCTACTGTGACCTCAATAGTTATTTAGGAAAGCCTGTTTTTATTATTTTGTTTGTTACGGCTCACCTGAGAAACTGCCCGAGCGTATCCTTCTCCAGACACATATCCCGGATGGCGCGAGCCGTCTTCCCGGTCTCCTTGCGCGAGTGGACAAACACCAGGACCTGCAAACGAAAAAGATGCGAGCGGCTGTCCGATGAGCAATTATTTATTTATTTAGCGCATGGCTATTTAGTGCAGTTCCGACTGCCTTATTGTTGTTAACGAGCAAAAGTAATTGGAAGTAAACTTCGAGTTAGTAGTTTTGTATCTATGGGAGCATCGCGTCTGGATGAAACTCCGTTTTTTAAGTTCCTTTACACTGGAACATTCACATATAATCAAAACCGGCCAACTGCACTTTCAAAATGCCACAATGAGGAATGTAGTATCAAAGGCAGCAAACTTCAGAAAACTGAAAAAACTTATTTTAATTTATTTGTTAAGTATTTTTTACTTTTTTATGATATAAAAAAATCTATTAAATTATTATTTATAATCATGATAACGTAAAAATTTGTATTTACTAAGTAATTTTCAAATAAAAGTCCATCTTTAAGCCAACAAACCAAATTAAGAATTACCTGATTCCTTCCGGCGTGCTCCATGGTTTTCTCATAGACGATCTCGTTCATTACCTGGAACCTCTTCAGAGCCTTCTTCTCAGTTATGCCGATGTACTGCTGTTCGAGAGCCACCGGCCTGTATGGAATGATAAGGGCATGGAGTGAGATCTCGGCACTGGGAGACTTGACTATATGCTAAACTGAAAAGATTCCAATATGCCATTACTAGCCCCTACTAAGAATGAACCGTAAACGCCAAAAGGCAGCACATAAATTTCCCTTTCGAAATGTCGTATGAGACTTTCGAAATGAGGATTACAGCACTGTGCATGTGCATAGGACAGGTATTTCCTCTAAATTTCATCAGTAAAATCAGAATCTATATATTAACACAAGAAGAGAAAAGTTTATACCCCTTTTTAAGCATATTAGTATAGATAGACAGACATTATCAGGATATTATATATTTTTCAGACTGCCAACAAATGCTGATGGTGAACAGTGCACCGCTTACCTGAAACTATTGTCGAAGTAAAAGAGACCCTTGTCGCTCTTGACCCGCATGAACGTGGCGACGTCCGCGTAGTTCGGCAGCGTGGCCGACAACCCGACAAGCCGCAGCGGCTCCTGCGAGCGCTCGGCGGCGCGCAGCGACCGCGCCACCAGCGCCTCCAGCACGGGGCCCCGCTCGTCGTGGAGCAAATGCACCTCATCAATGATGATTAGGCGCACGAGCGACGTGAAGGTTCGTTCGCCGCCTACGAAACGTTTCACGATATTTAATTTCATACACACATCAACGTTATTTATTATATATATACGAGTATATTAATTGTATGTATAACTTAAATGAAAACCCTAGTTTAAGAGGTCAAGGAATGTAACTGTCATTCAACACAAAGAAGCATTTCTTTTCAAACAGGATAGGAAAGTTGACGCTCGGAACCGTTCACCATCTAATGTGATTAGTGCAGTATCAGTGAAAAAATGTGAGAACAGATTAGACGACTATTTCAAAGACAATCACACCAAAGACTAAAGATAGAAGCTCATCTCTATAATATTTATAATAGTAGACAGTGTTGACATTAATTTTCAAAAACCCTTTAATTGAATGTTACGACGAAATTTATAATCGGTCACCAAATTGATAAGCACTAACACACTATTTTTATAAATTGTAATGAAGATTTGTGGGCCCTACTCAACTAGGCCAAATGTGCCTCGGGGGAGATGGTGGTAAAGCATTAAATATTAGATGGTGGTAAAGATGTAGTCGTATAGCGCAAGAGCAATCCGTATTCGGTGATGACGCGATTTTAGGCTAACAACCTGCCAGCAACGTACCTTTCCTTGTGATGATGTCCCACTTCTCAGGCGTGCACACGATGAGCTGGGTTGCGTCGATCTGCTCCCTCGTCAGCTGATGGTCGCCCGTTAATTCGGAGACGGTTAGGCCGTACGGCGCCAACCGTTTAGTGAAACTGCCCACCTGAGGAGCGATAAATATTAGGTTAATCAAAGTTGCGTGTTTTAGTTAAACATGAATATATGAAAATATACATTTAACCATGATAGTTTGAAGTAATCTACCTTCAATTATGGTAGGTACAGTAAGGTTAACAGTACTAGGTGGACGTTTTATTCGTAGCGTGCCAGGGTGTGTATGAGCCCGCTAGTTGGCAGGAGTGCAATAAGGAGTGCGCTATTGCACTGGGAAAAGCTGTTCTGCAATAGCGACAGAAGCGCGTATACTATATTGCATTAATGTTACAAATTGCAAATAAAATGAGTCACTTTGATGTCCACCAATCAGGAGAGCTGTAGAACTATTAAATTCTGTTTTAGCTCTAAGTAACTAACCTACTTATATATCTCATAATGACAGGGTGAACTTAAAGTCAGCAGTATCTTTTAAGGGGTGATTCTGGACAAAAAAAAGCATAAACGAGCAACGGTACCATTTCCTGTACGAGCGAGCGCATGGGCGCCACGTAGATGCACTTGAAAGCGGTGGTGTCGACGGTGCCGTCGTCGTGAGCGTGCCGGCCGACCTCGCGCAGGATGGTCAGCAGCGCCACGTTCGTCTTGCCGGCGCCGGTCGGCGCGCACACGAGCATGTTCTCGTCGGTCTCGAGCGCCGTGCGGCTTATGCGACTCTGCGGGCAAAAAAGCACAAACGTATATCGGTGGCCGATGATATCATTTTGACGAATGCTATTTCACAAATATGTATGATTTTTAGGCATCAACACGAAGAAAAAAAACCAGGAAAAAATAATAACAATTTTGAATAAGATATAGGCTGATCCTATTATAAAATAATAATTTAAACATTCGTTCGATCGCATTGATTTGGGTCTTCTCATTCATTTCCTCCTGTATATCTGAAGGTAGTTTTTACACTGATTTCCAATTGGGTTTATTGGCTATTAGTTTCAGCATTAAAAGAAAATAATGACTCGAGGACATCTCCTCGAAGAGCTGTTTTGGGCATATATAAATTGTACTATTTCATATAAAGGCTGATTAGTTGAGCTAAGCTTGATGGGACAGCGATATTTTCATACAAAAATAGTTAAGTTAATTTTATGGGGAAACACAGTAAAAAAACCAATTTTAAAAGAAATTGTTTAATTTGCATCTTCGTGAAATCACCTATGATTTTTACCGACTCTTGTATTCAATCAGTTCACGTCTAAAATTTTGATGAAATGTATGGAAAAATACAGACTTTTAGAGTCTCTTAAATTTTAGACAAAGCAATGTTCTCTTTTTCATTCAATATTAATACAGAAAGTTATGAAATAATTATCTGGGTTAATTCGAGTAATATTTTCCTTCCACATCTACAAATATCCTATTTCACAACACTACAGTGTTTGAGAAATGACCTCACTACACTCAAAACTACACAAAAATTCATTGTTGTGTTAAAATTTTGCTTAAAATTTTAAAAATTTTTTTAAAACACTTTTTTCTTATATAAACACAAAAACCATCATAATTTGCCCAAATTTTTGCCCTATTTGCATCGGGGGTTCAAAATGACATGGGTCAGTGTAGTTTCGAGGGAAAAAATCCTCTTTTCTCAATAAAAAATCACACAAATTAGGCGTTTGTTGATAGACAAGAGACGTTTCTACTCTCCGGAATCGGAGTGTAGAAGCGAACCCACCTGAATGCGATTGAGCGTCTTGAAGCCCTCCAGGGCAGGCTGAACGTATTTGGGCAGTTTGTCAACGGACACCAGGGTCTCGCCTTCCTTGAACGGCTTGGGCTTCAGGGCGGGCACGTGGACCTCTTCGTAGCCTGCCATCGAAAACGGAATTGAATTATTTTCGTCAATTTCTCAGCCTTTAAAATAAGTCAAAAATTAATACGTAGAGACTATGGAATTATAAGAAAGGTCATAGTGAGGTTCATGGTATTAGAAACTGTTCTGAGATGGTCGGAGAGGTAACAAATACTTTTATTTAGCTTGCAACATTTGTATGTCGGTTTAGGTTGAATCCTGCGAGCTAAAATTAGAACCACTTCCTCTTATCCTGCGGAGTTGAAATTTGACACGGTTCAGTTCTGATGACGCGAATCGCCCACGAATCGTCAATACGGATTCAAGCACATAAATAAAAGCTCGTCTTTAAAATTGAATTTTTATTTTTGAATATATATTCACTCATTGGCTTGAGCAATTTATTTTACGTTACGCAATTTAAGTTACGTCACATGTAAAGTAGTAAAAATCCAAAAATAAGCGTTCCACTTCAATAAATATTATGCAAATTCAAGAAGTATTTTTGCAAATTGTACTGAAATGCTTGCAGTTGATCCCATTAAAGTTTCATTAGATTATTTATAAGTATCGGATGATAAAAAATTTAAAATAAAACAGACTTCAGAAGTAATGTTCAGCCAAAATTTTTTAAAAATAATACAAGAAACTTCTTATATTTCTGAAACAATAAAAAAAAACCAATCCACCAGATTTTGCAGTCAGTTTTATTTTTTTTATTGCCATAAGAGAGCTTAGCACATCTTAAATGGGCTTTTTTTCATGAAAAGTATAATTTTGAGCTGCCGCCATAAACTAAACCTAAAAAATACCCTTTCGTTGTTTCCTGAAGCTCCCGTCCGGCAGCTGACATCGTTTGTTCGCCATGAAGTGCGATCCGGCGCTGAAGACCAGCTCCTCCAGATCGAGCGCGTGCCGCCTGCTACCGGCGTCCTCGGTTTGGACGGTCCTCGTTCCGCGATTCGACACTGCCTCCGCGTGCTTCGCCGAGCGGCGCACCTTGTCCTGTGCGGACGAGCCCTGGAATGTAATCACAAATATCTAGTAGGGCCAACCAATGCCTATAAACATTTATTGAAGAATCTGAAAAAACATGGCGCCTTGCATGCGGTGTTGAGCCAAGCGCCATTCTGTCAATTCTCAATACTTAAAAAAGTTTTGATTCATTTTGCAGTTTATTATTATTATTATATTAATATTAATTGTTTCTGTTACTGAGATAGTTTGGCAACTTTTTTGCAGGTTTCAGCTGTGATACTATGATAGAAGTGGTATTCTTTTCAAATAGAAATTTTTTAGAGGTGATATTTCCATTCTCTTAAAATGGTTGTTAGCGAGTCCGTAATGTGACAGGACTGAGGTAATTGCAGCAAAAATGTGTCATAAAACATTCTTTATATAATTATAATAATGATTGTCAGCCTTTATACTAAAATATTATATGTTTGAGGAACACGAGCCGTTTGTCGGGAAGATCTTTTTACAACAGTGGCGACATGCGTTTAATCTCGTGCGAGATGCATAATGATGAGCAAATATTGAACACACTCTTAATAACTGATGCTCGTACCTCGTCATCTCCTTTCCCCGTATCCAGCTGGGCGAGAATCTTCTGCAGGTGCGTTTCGGCCGACATCTGATCGCGTAGCGTTTGTCGCTCCTCGTCGGATTGCGCCGACGCCAACAGCGTGCAGAACAGAACTGTAAACGATCAACATAAGGAGAAATATTTAAAGTACGGACGCAGTGAGCCCAATCGTCATTAAAAATAACTCTTTTAAAAGCTGGCAATATGAAGTTTCTAATTGAAACAAAATGCCAGTTGGTAGCGATGTGAGAGCGTTTCATTCAAATACACAAAGTATTAACAAAATGTCGAATCGCGTCTCGGATATCCACAATTTGCTGGAAAAATGATACAGTTACGCATTTTAATGACTGGTGGCAATATATTTTGTTTCTAGTGCGAAAAGTATGTTAGAAAGGCTAGTAAAATACCGACTGGCCTGAAGAGTAAAGAGTAAAGTCTATAAAAGGAAAAAAAACACAATCTCTAGATGAGCATTTAAGAGAAAAAAATAAGGAAAAAAATATAATAATAACTTTGATATTATTATTATTATTATTATTTATTGAGCAAGCAACTATTTAGCTGATATGTCATATCTCATTCTCAGTTACTAGCGATCGGCCTAGATTCAAGAAAAACATCAAAGTGGTTCTTGATCTGGTTTACACCACTTCCTCTGGTAGCCGATTCCAATTATCCACAACTCTATCGGAGATAAAGTTCTTCCTAGGATTCGTCGATCAAAGAGATTTAGATAACTTCATTGAATGGCCGTGAAGTTGAAGTCCTTAATGCTTGCACAATTGGAATGGAAACATACAGGTAAAACCTGACAGGCTGACCTGGGAATCATCATAACTACGGATCTGAAGTGGAATGATCATATATGTAAAATAGTGGGAAAGGCTAATTCTATGTTGTATGTAGTACGGAGAGCATTCTCAAATATAACCGAAGAATTATTTTTACATTACACCGATTTTGGAATATGGCTTTCAATTATGGAATCCATACTTCATTAAGGACTGTGTGATATTGGAAAAAGTGCAAAGGCGAGCTACTAAAACCCCAGGACCTTTGAAAGGTTTGGAGTATGAAGAAAAGCTCAAGCGACTCCAATTGCCTACTCTCAAAAGAAGGCGAGATCGTGGTGATCTCATCGAGACATATAAAATGTTGTCGGGGCACTATGATTGCCAAGAACTTAAGAATATATTCACAGCTAATGAGAACACACACCTACGAGGTCATCATCTGAAACTCAGGAAAACGAGCTTCCAAACGAATCCTACAAAACACATGATTGGCAATAGAGTAGTGGACGCCTGGAACCAACTTCAGGGTTCGGTCGTTAGCGTAAACAGCATGAACCAATTTAAGACCTGTCTTGATATTCAACTATCTCAGTAACAGAAACGGAAACAGACCCATCAGCTATGCTCTCTGCCTATTATAAATAAAAGTAATATTGTGTGACGTGGTAAAATTGGCTTATCTATGTGTTGTGCGTTTAGGCCTACCAACGAACTACACAATCAATGGTAAAACTCACTCATATGCCTGTACTTGCGGAGGATCTTGACGAACGCAAAGCACTCGTAGCCCAGGAGCAGCACGAGCCTGTTCTCCGCGTCGCGGTCGTCGGCGGCGTCCTTGAGTGCGGCGAGCGCGTCGCGTGCGCGCTGCTGCGAGACCATCGCGTCGGGGAAGAAGCGCGAGAGCCGCCGCTGCAGCCAGTACGCGTCGATGTCCAGCGGGTGGAGCGGGCGCTCCGAGCCCGACTTCTCGTCCGTCTGCTGAATGTGCGTGCATAGAAAGATGTTAATTTGTTGGGGAAAGTACAACAGCGGGCCGCTAAGCTTTCTATGGGATTCGAGAATTTGGCTTACGAAGAACGTTTGACAATTCCATATAAAGTACTGTATAAAGTACTTATTACTAGCATTAATTAGAAGGAAAGGTTTAAATATTGAAATAAGTTATTATTTGTGGATTGAGCTTTCAAAATAGATACTTAGTTTTCACAAAATCTTCATTTCAGCAGACGTCTAAAATAATTGTTTTAGACGTCTGACGAAAAGTTTAAAAATCAACCAGGTAAGGGTATGGTGGTCCTCGGTAAGGGTAAACGGTTGTGTCATTGGATGATTTCATAAATTCCATTCTCCCAGTGCGACATTTGTAGGTTAGATTAGGTTAGACACACGTGTAATACTGCTATCAGTATGGGATCCTCACACCCAATGTCTTAAAAACAAATTAGAAGCAGTTCAGAGAAAAGCAAGCCGGCATGTCTTTAGGTGTTTTAGTCGGTATGATAGTCCACCTGAATTAATTTCAGCTCTTAGGTTCAGGTTAAATTCGTTTCTTTCCAGAAGAATTCGGCAGTGGAATACTCTTCATAGGTCAGTATTTGACCCTATTAGTCCCAAGGCTGTTTTTAAGCGTAGACTGCGAGTTGTTAAGCATTCATTTTTTTTTCCTCACCTACTAAACTCAACAGTATCACCGGTGTAATTACTTAATAATAATAATAATAATCTCTTAGGTAATACACGAGACAAATATCTTACATGCGAAGTGTGAATGGCGGTCTTGCCAGAGTCGTCTTCCTCGTTAACGGTCTCCGGGTTGGCGGCACCGTTGGCCGGGGCGTCTTCGTCGTCGCGGTCGTCCTCCTCGCGGACCTGGAACAAAATCCATATGTAGGTATGAAGGTGACGGGTTTTTAAAAATGCAAGCATAGTTTTCGAAATATGTCAAATTTATAATGTTATACCGTAAAATTAAATGTGTAAGTTAAATTTAAATGTTAAATGTGTAAAAGTAATTAATTAAAAGTGGAACGTTTCCACAGTCAGTGTACCGTACAGCATAGCCCCCCTTCCCATCGCCCCAGCAAGCGGCATCTCGCTTTCTCTTGTGATGGCGATTCTCTTATTGCATTAGTAAATAATAATTTACTAATGCAATAAGACCATATTGTGTTTGAAACACGTTTAGATTCGCTAGTTTATTCATTTCAAATGTGCGGACATCTAAATACCGCCATATTTTAAAACATATGTGGATATTTTCAGTAAATTAGGTTATAATTTAGTATAATTTACTACCTCAGGATATAATCAGTGCTTTCGAATTGTTAAACATGCGCAGGGCAACCTTTTCGTTAAATTACCAACACCGTGGAAATAATGTAATTTATTTAATATTTTAATATTTGCAGAAAGAGAATTTGTAGTGTTTATTTTCAGTAATTTTTATCTTTAAATAAAACCACTCTTATTAGTAGAATATTTCTAAGGCCTAGAATGAAATTTCCTTCATCGTGCAATAAATTAAATGTTAAAAAATGACGCAAATCTAAAGTATAAAATACCTATATTGAGAAAATTTGGGCATGTTTCGCAAAAATATATTGTATTGTAAATAAAAATATAGTCATTTAATATCAATAAACAAATTTGCCAATATAGTATACGGCCGAATTTCAACCACTGGGCGACCAAGAATTATTTACAATATTTAGTAAAATTAAAGTCAACACAGTTGAATCTTGGAAAAAAAGGTCACTCACCTCCCCGTAGGCGTCTTCGTCGTCCTCCTCGCTGCTCTCCTCAAACTGAACGTTGATGCCGTAGGTGTCGTCGATCTTCTCGCCGTCGGCGTTCGCGCCCGCCGCACCGCCGTTGGACGCCGCCGCCCCGTCGGCGGTGTGGAAGTCCGTTATCTTTTTGCCGAGGTTGGTGAGGAGGGCGAAGCGCTCGTCCGGTATCGCGCCGAGCAGCTGCTCCGTCTCCTTCTTCTTGTCGTGGTCCTTCAGCTTGTCGTTTTTGAGCACCGTCAGAATCTAGGCGTGCAATCACATATGTAGACCTTATCACGACAAGTCAAACCTTGCTATGTTCCTTTTAATATGAAAACAGCTAAGAATAATCCGTACTGCCTTGCCGAACTATACTACAAAAGACTCTCTGATTAAGGGAAAGGAACTGTACCTCACTATCTCCCGTTTACTCTTATCTGACATTAAATAAAAATCAACTTAATCTGGCACTTACTTTATTTTATTTTTTATTTATTTATTTTATATTCATCATCAGCTTCAAGCTGATGCGTGTATTTCCCGTATTGAGTGCATTTAATAGTATTTGCCTGTTAACTGAAATAGTACTTATCACTTCCCGGGGTAGTTCATTCCAAGAGTCCACCACTCGGTTGGTCAAGAAATGCCTTCTTGGGTTTGAATCACAAATGTGTCCACGGAGTCTCTCGTTTGGTGAAGATTGACTTAATATTTGGTATGTCGTAATGTCCATTAAAAATTTGATAGATCTCAATCAGGCCTCCTCGCTGTCTTCTTTGTTCCATAGTAGGTTAATAATAACTATGTACTTCCCAAAAGAGTACTTCTCTGTATTGCGCACGGTCTTAAATCATTCTATTTTATCGGCTCGAAGAAAGAGAAACATGGGATGTTTTAAAAAAACAGAATTTATAAAAATTGCACTATAGTTTATTTTCTCGATTTTTTATTCAGTTAATGAGATATTTACGTATATAATGTATGGAAAAATAACTTTTATACAAAGCTAAAATGTCGTAGTAATATTCGCTTTATGATATTTTTTCAATGTTCAGTATTTATTTTGTCGAACATTGCAGTTACCTATGCTATAAGAAGAAATACTAGATGTCGCTCGGGCCGACATATAAGATGTCACGACCACGAGGGTCGCTCTGAACCTTTTATTTGGCCTTCTTTTCAATTCTGTAGCCAGCGATGCAGTTGCACGCGGAGCGTATCGGTTCATTTGTCTAGCTACGAACTTATTTTCTGCGACGCAATGTGGGGAAGTGAGGTTATACTTTATACGTTGCAGGGAACTTTAGTCTAAATGGGTTTTGGGGAACTGCTTGGCTATGCAAGCTCTGATCGGTCTACCACATGGGTCAGTAGATGTTATCAGACTATTTAGGTCATTATGCATGTATTTTTATTCACTATTGTCAAAAAAAACCTCTATGTGAAGAAAATGAATTCAACTCTCAAGTACAACCTTTAGTTCTAATCCGAGGAAGAATTTAATTTCAAGCGGAGCGGTGAATGCACGGAATAAGTAACCAAGTGCAGTGATAAGTGCCGGAAATGTGAACGAATTTAAGAACAGAGTGGACAAGTTTATCAGGGACGACACAAGTGCAGATTTAAGCTTATCAGCAAAAGCTACCAGCTTAAAACTAATAACAATAATAAAATTAAATCAAAACCTATCGAAAGTTTGAAATTGCGAGGCGAGCGCCGACTGTCTAGGCACATGTCGCGAGCCCAACAAACCATGACCAGCGTTACGTTAATTTAATTTGAAAATACGTCGGTGAATAAGCAATACGCTACCTCGTCAGCGGCGCCGCACAGTATATCCCTCGGTTGGTCGCCGATGGCGTTCTGTATGAAACTGAGCAGCACCTCGTAGGTCTGACGGGTGTCCTGCGTCCTCGGCCTGTACACCACTCCGACAAGCTCGTCAACGCCCTCCGAGAGCAGGGTGGCGCCCTTCATGCGCGCGAAATCGTACTGCGCCTCGTCGCGTTTCTGACGCCTTCGCAAAAAAAAAATTAAAACGTGAACACAAAAGCTAGTGATTACTTATTTAGGGCCAGTTTTAGAATCGTAAAAGCGGTTACATCCGAGGACCCTAAAAATGCTTGAAATGTAAAAGGATTTGCATCAATTTTACTTTAAGACTTGACAGATTCAGCTCCGCACGTCAAACGCAATTTTAGTTTTTGGCTTAAATATTTCTTTCTCGTTCCTATTCAGGAAGAATGTCAGTCGGAGTGCCTTTTTCGACAATATTCTAGTCTGCAATATTTTTTTCACATTTATGAATTTTTAATTAATCACATTTAACTTTGAGTTCTTCGAATACTAAATGTGTAGCTTAATTATTTTAAAATGATATTATAAGATTAATTATCATCTGAACATTGAAAATTGTAAAAATTAACATTAACTACCTACCTATTAAAATTATTTTCCTTCTTTCGGTCTCTGACAGTTTATAAAAACATGAAAATAATTCATGCCGAAATTTATTAATTTTATAAAAGCGCTCGTAAAATTCCCTTTTTGCTCACTGGTGCTCGGTAAGGCCGATCAATGACCCGGTGCGCGCGGCCTCGTTAGCGATCGAACTTATGACAAGTGCAATTTCATACTATCACGTAAAGTTTACGAATCTTGTACTCGGAAAGCACGATGAATTTTAATATGTTGTCTTAACAAATCATGTATGAAATCGCAGGGCCAATTATCTGGATTTTTTATCGGGAATGGTCTGGGAACAGAGTGTATAGTGCGAGTGAAAATTAGTCAAATTACTTATCTACTTGTTTCAGTGAATTTTGTATGCAAATTTATGTACCATTTTTTGTATGTTCACTGTTGGTTTTCCAAATAAACATTAAATTAAATAAATAAAATTCACGAGTAATAACACGGCATATTTGTAAGATATACAGGATGTCCCAGGAAGACATTTTGACTCCCTATTATGATTAGGAAATTATATGAAAAAATGCAAAAATAGTTCTCTATCAGTCTTTTCGATGGAGGGCGTTGCTGTTGCAAGTATTCGCACTCTCCAGCCAACCCCGCTTCCCCCACCGCCAACGTTACGATGTATTACGAGAACCGTTTAATATTATAGCATAAAGTTTATAATTATTTTTTCTCTGAAACCATGATGAATTTTAATGTGAATTGTAATATGTTTTTTGTATGAAAATACTTAAAATTTTGATGGAATCGTCTTGGGACAGGTCCGAAAAAAGGATATGTTCATATATATGTTAGTGTTAGTTTATACGTATACGCGAGGACTTACTTGGCTTTCCTTTCCTCGGCCCTGTCGGGCTTGGTTTTCTGTGCCCTGTCGCCCATGCGCGTGCCCGTCAACTTCCCCACGAGCGACATAACCTCGCCCGTCGCCTCGTCTCGCCCGCGTCTCTCAATGAAACGCACGTCCGCTTGCAGTACCAAGTTCGAGTTCTGGTGACACAAAGGAGGCTCACTTTTAATTTTTATTTACACAAAAAGTTTGCTTGCGTATAAAACAATGTGCTCAATAAAAAATGGTGAACCCAAAAAGATAGTTCGTGTTTAGTGTTATCCTGGTGGCGCAGTGGTATAAGCGCCTGCTTCTAAATCCTGATTCGAATCCGACCAGATTATTTTTTGTTGCCACTGTCGACTGAGTTTGGTAAGTAACAAGACACAAAATTAAAAAAAACATATTCAGTTACAGATTTGCGAGATGTTGTTTACCTGCAATGAACGGCCTCGCATCGTGAAAACAACAATAAGGCTGTCAGAACTGCGTCCAATAGTGCCAGCCAATACGAATGAAGAAGTGTTATCCTTACCGTAATCATTTTTTTTAAACGTGAATTAAATTAACGATTTAATTTTTAGCAGAATAATGTAGTCTCTATAATCTGAACTATTAAAAACAGTTTGTTTGGTCTAGAAAAATTTTAAACTACCAACATCCTAAATAAATTAAAACCATAGCAAATGGTACGACGTAGTTCTTAATTTATTTTAAATTTTATGAAAAAAATCAGAAAAATTGTCCTTGTTTCTCGTTAGCCTTGTCATGTAATTGGTGTAAAAGCATAATTTGGTGAGGTACCCTCAACTTCGATAAAGCATCCTCATGTTTGAGTGTGCAGTGCGAAAATTGATTATAATAAAAATAATTTACACTCGAATACGAATACGTAACAGTCCCTATTAATTTCTCACCTAAAAATTGGTTTAGTCTGTATAGATATTTCATAACTTGCCGAAATGTCAATCGGAACAATAAATCTAAATATTTATGTAATTCCTTTTACAAGACCCGTCCGCGGAATGATAGATTTTAGTCTTATTCTCCATTTTTTAAACATTTCAAAGAAATATCGGCAAAAATGACTCGGGAAAAAAACCCGACGAAATTTAAGTCGCGCGTGATGCTCGAGATAACCTGCGTACAAAGATGTAAATCGTATTCCATGCAATATTATCCGTACGAAACATTGACAAAATAGGGCATAACTAAAATATCCGAACTTAATTGTTACAGATATAGGTTAAGTTTTTGAAAACATTATTTTCGCACTTACCGCCTTGTATTCATACTGAAGCTGCCTCGCCGCAGCATCCGCCATTCTGGTGAAACGATTTTACGACAATTATTCGTCTGTAGCTGGAAAATTAGGATTGTAACATTCGGTGAAATTAGTTAAATTAGAATTGAAAAGTACCAGCACCGACAACAACCGATTTGACTTCAGTACCCACAATACACAAGCTGGTTATTTGTTTGACAGATTTTTCTTCTTTTTCAAAAACGTGACCTTCGGGAGAAATGCTTTTAGTCGCGGTTGAGTAACAATTTTATTTAAGCATGTCAAGAATTGAATTATTTAACATAAAATGAAGCGTAAGAAAGACAAAGAACAAATAAACATTATTAAAAGCTTATTTGACATACAAAAATAAAACGCTTCATCAGCCTAACTCAAAATTTTCTCATTTTTTTTTTAAATAAACCAACGTCATTTTCAACGACATAAAATAAACTTTCCTAAAGGTAGGTATTATAAGTACGTAACTATCAAACTTTTAAAAGTTTTGATGTGAGTTAAAACTTTTATCACAGTTTTTTCTGTCAAAATGATGCGTAAAATCTTGAAGCCGATTTTTATCACGGACATTTTAAAATACCACATTTGCATAGTACTTTAAACTTTCGTAGAAAGTAAATATATCTATAAAATTACAACACCTATAATTAAATAATTACTGATTTTTTTTTAAATATTTGATTTAGGATTCAATATGTAACCAGTTTATTTATTACCATTACTGAGATATAATATATGTATTTATAAAAAATAATACTTTACGATTAACCACAAAACGTGTTTGGATGAATTGGATAAATGACCCATGAAAATGCCTATAAAAAAAAGTTTTTAAAACATTCAAAGCTACGTAGAATGTTGTTATTATTATGCTGTGATTATTATTAGAATATAAATTAATGTTTATTGGGGTATATTGATAAGTTGTAATTATATTTTGGTATTGTTTATTCCATTAAAAAGAAAATAACATCTTTATATCAATCAATGTTATTTTGAACAACGGCATATTTGTGTTTGGCCTCATTATCTCTGAAACTTTTAAAATTCATTAGTCATATAAGCCGAAGTGAGAATACCATGGGAAATGTCACAGAAATATTTTTTTGTAAATATAAACATAACCTATTCAACAAGTAGGAAAACTTACAAAATATACCGAGCACCTTTGTGTGTGAATTCCTTTCTTTGGTGATTCGGTAGGCGGTCGTATCATCAAACGAGAATGGTCGATGAACCCTTCCTACATGTTATAAATCATACGGAGGTCAAGGTCATACTAACGACCCACTTTTATTAAGCCGGAGACACATGCCCAGTAAAAGTGTTCGCGAGCAGGCTGAAATATGTAATAGTTCGAATGTGAAGATTTTCAACGCTGAACAAAATCTGCTTTCACACAGAAGGCCATTTTTTTTTCTTGGTTTTTGGGTATTCTAAAAAAAGAGTGGAATTATTACACCATTTCAGGTAGTTAGAAAAATCTTTTTGGTTTGACCTAGCTTAGATAGATGTGTTTTGTATCATAATTAAAAGACATCAATATCAATAAAATATATGTACTAATCAGTTATTGCCTCAATTCGTTGCTACTCGCTAGTATTATACGCCAGAGATAGTTAAAAACAACAAATATTCATTGCTTTCCATTACAGTTAGGAATTTTAATATTATTCTTTATTTTTATTGCAATTTTATATTAAAAGACAGCGGTGATAATATGCGTTGGTTTATACCAGCGCATTATTATGATTGTCGACCAGCCCGTGAAAATACGCGTAGGCTCATTCAGCAAATCGTAGATATAGTATTATAGTATTGTATAAGTTGCATACAATATTCATTCGATAAAAGTATCCATTTTCTTCACAGCATGAAGATAATAGTAAAGCTATTGAATACTAGTTTGATTATTACGTAGGTTATTATAAATTTAACATCACCTACCTACAAAAAAAGTCAACACCACTTTAAAAAGTAATTAAAATAAAAAATGGCAATTTATTCTAAATAAACGTTCAGGAAAACAATATTGCTATTACTCCAAAAATGATAGATACGCTTCAATGCTTATGGTCTATTTATAAAATATGTTTTTACTTGCAAAATTGTCTCTAATAAGATACAAAATATTTAATTTTAGTTGTAGACACATGAAATTATTAAAACGATAAAATTGAAACGTACAATAATTAACTTTTGTTTGATTTACGGGTTTAGGGACAGTGCTGCCAGAACGAAACTAGGGAAGACTTTAAAATGGAAATAATCGTACCAAAGACCAAATAATCGTACTCTAAAAACATATCTACTACACGTAGAACATTAAAATATGCAGTCATATTCATATATGATACAAAAACAACATTACCAAATATACGAAAAAGAGGTTTACATAATTAATTTATAATATCTCAAATGTAAAACAGAAGCTATCAAAAGAAAAAAAAACAGTTTTTTTATAAATTAATGTTTTAGCTGTTTCTTCTTAAAACCTTAAATATTTAAGGTTTAAACCAACTTTCTTAAACCGTAAATATTTTTTAATTAAACATGTGTATCATACTACTGCTTTAAATAACGGAATTATAAAAATAAATTAAGAACTAGGCCCACGACTAAAAATAGCGAAATGCATTCAATGAAATAAAAACACTGGGGTAACATATATACTTAACGTTCTGTCAGATACAAGCGACGACACAAAGTGCTATAGTTCAATAGAAATCGGTGATCTTTCGTGAATTTTTCGACGTTAGTTGGCGCAGGTCGGGCAGGTATATCCCCATTAGTACGCTGTATGCTTACATGTTAATAAATAAATAAATTAGTTTAGTTTGGCAGTAGGTCATTTGAAAAGGCGTAAAATTCCATATTTCCAAAATCGTAGTCATATCGACCAAAAAAACCACGTTTAACATTATTTATATAAAATTATGAGCATTATAATCGTATTTCAAGTTATGATTTCTAGCATTGGATCATACATCGTACCGATGATCAAATAATCGTACAAGTACGTTTGAAATCGTACTTATTAACGCAGGTTTAAAGAATGAAACCTGTCGAAGCAGGGTAGGCAACGTGACATTCGGCCTTGTCTAGGCGGCTAGCTCGGTCGGTTCGCGGTCGTGCTGTGCGCGGTGCCAAACGTCAGTGTCAGTCAAGCAACAATCACGACATGGCAACGCCGTCGAATGGAAGTGGAAATTTGGTCGAGGAGTTTGAAGAGTCATTTCAGGTACGTTCGTGAATGATTTTTGGTGTTTTAGTCATTAGCGCAAAATTTGAGTACGCGACTGCTCAGCCGCGGCCACTTCGTTGCTTTTATTTTCAATACCTACCAGGCCTACCACGTTGAGGAAGATATTCTTTTCAACCGAATCTATGGGCTGTTGTCTCTGCTTCTCGGAAATGAAATAAACATGGCCTACGTGACCTATAGTGTCGTATATGTGTGTATATTTATTTTCTCGTTTAGTATGGTGAAATGAATGCTTGTAATGAGTTTAGTTGGGATGCTCGACGGCCATTTTATTAACAAGTGATACTAATATTTTCGAAATGCTCTCACCTGTGAAGAGCATCCGCATTTTTTTGTCTCGTTTTCGTCGCATCCTGCCGAATATCACGTAATGGAGTCGATCTCGTTCGCACATCGCAATAACAATTTCCGTGTTTCGTCTTACGTCCATTTGGTGGTATTGTGACATTGCAAACTGGTATTCATAATTTTTGTAATAAAAATTGGTTCGAAATGGGGAGCTCGTCGGATGATGGGTGGCACATATCGTCCAGCGGAGTGCCGACCATCCAAACGTTCCGTCCCACCTGGGAACAGTTCAAAGACTTCAACAAATTCATACAATATATGGAGTCGAAGGGAGCGCACCGAGCGGGCCTCGCGAAGGTGATCCCTCCTCCCGAATGGGTTCCCCGCAAAAACGGCTACAATCTGGATGACTTGAATGTGACGATTCCATCCCCAATCTGTCAGGTCGTAACGGGAAAGCAGGGTCTGTTCCAACAGATCAACATCCAGAAGAAGGCAATGAGCGTGAAGGAGTTCGCTGTGATGGCCAAGTCAGCCAAGTACTGCACGCCGCGGCACACTTCTTGGGACGACCTGGAGAGAAAGTACTGGAAGAACGTCACCTACGTGGCTCCCATTTACGGGGCCGACGTGAGTGGCTCCATTACGGACCCTGACGTCAACGAATGGAACATCAATAGATTGGGTACCATTCTTGACTATGTCAACACGGACTACGGAATCGAAATCGACGGAGTCAACACGGCTTACCTGTACTTTGGTATGTGGAAGACCACCTTTGCATGGCACACGGAGGACATGGATCTGTACTCTATCAATTACTTGCACTTCGGTGATGCAAAGACATGGTACGCTATTCCTCCCGAGCACGGCAAACGGTTCGAGAGGGTTGCATCAGGATTCTTTACTACCTCGGCACACATGTGCCCTGCTTTTCTCCGGCACAAGATGACCCTGATAAGTCCGCATATCTTGAAGCACTATTCAATACCATACAATAAGATCACTCAAACGCAGGGAGAGTTCATGATAACTTTTCCGTTTGGTTACCACGCAGGTTTCAATCACGGATTCAACTGTGCGGAGTCCACCAATTTTGCAGCACCTCGATGGGTGGAGTATGGCAAGCGAGCGATACAATGCACGTGTAATACGGACATGGTGAAGATTTCCATGGATACTTTTGTGAAGCGTTTCCAACCGGATCGCTATGACTTGTGGTTGAAGGGTCAGGATGTAGGGTGCCACCCCGAGCAGCCTGAGAGGATGGCGGCGGCTCCCCACCCATCCGGCCAAGACATCCTCTGCAATAAGAACAATACTGAACTCCCCAAATCATTTATGGAGGCTGAAAGAATTAAAGAGAAGAAACGCCACCCGGCACACATCAAGAGAGCGATGGCTTCTAGAAATATGAGCATGTCGAGCGGTGCTATCCGCGTTTCGATTCTTGGAGAGGAACCGATCACGAAAGGTGCCCAAATTGCCGTTAGCGAGGGTGATTTGGATGTGATGAGCACCATGAATTGCAAGAGGAATATGTCGAGGTTCCACCCTGACGATTCGCACATGGCAGCTCTAGAGGATATCTGGTTGAAAGGTGATGAGATGGAGCCGTCTGAGGCGAGCATCGTGGACGTCGGTTACCAGGATGATTCTGATTGCGACTACGGTGACAGAAAGCGCAAGAAGAAGAAGGTGAAACTTAAGGAATCTAAGGCTTCACCCAAAACTCTCCGGAAAAAATTGAAACCTAAACCTTTCTCCGAGGAACAGCAGAGAGAGTACGAGAATTTAATTAAAAGTTGGAATGATGTTGCGACACCGGCGCAGTTGGACGTCGGTGTTGTCGCCGGGTCTTCAAAAATCAAAGACGAGGACTTCACTGATGAGGACAAACCACTGATGAAACCCAAGAAGAAATCTCTAGCTAAACAACCCAAGGATCCTTTGGATTCGGATCAGCCAAAGCTTCTTCCTGTAAAAAAAATACGTAAACAATTAGTCAATAAAGAAAAGAAGGTCCGTAAAGCAAGCGTCAAACCAGACGCAAAGAATGCGACAAACGTTTTAGGTACCAATGTCTTTGCACCAACTCCTGAACTGCAAAATCAGGCCAACCGTCCAAAGCCAACCAGCATATTAAAAGCGTACAGGAAAAAGATGAACGCAGCGGCCTGTCAAACGTACATGAGTGCTAAACCAAAGAGTAGTATTCAGAATGCCAACTTAATAACCCCGAAAGTTACCAGTGCTACCTCGAACTCAAAACAAACCGTAGACATTGTCAAAGATAATTACCTAATTAAACAAATGCCCCCTACATCAAGAAATCAGTGCTGCGCTTTTTCAAAATCAGATTTGCAGTCGATTCCAAAACAGACCTTAAATAAAATTAAAGATAGTATAAATTTAAATGCGTCAATCAATGTACCCGTTCATAACAGAAATGCTACCAGCAAAGCCAGTGACAGTGACATTACCAGGCAAACAGCCTCCACTCCTAACCAGTGTACAATAAATTTAAGCTCGCAAAAAGAAAAAGTTCAACCGATCCAAGCAAGTTCGCCGATCATAAACAGAAATTTGAATCAGTTAATATCCGCGCTGGAGCACACCGAGAAATCGAACCTGGCGCAGACCCTGAGCAGGCCGGATCCGCCTCGGAAACAGTCGATTCTTCGGCCGTACGAGCCTCCCAAGCCGCGGCCCGCGGCCCTGGAGACGCTGAGGAAGACGCCCGAGGACTACCAAAACGAGTATCTCAACTTCTTCGCGAAGCTGCCCAAGAATCCGCCGAGGAAATCACCTTCCGGGAACGTGTGCGGCGCGTCCAAAAAGACGGCCCGTCAGAATTGCAAGGCCGTCGCCAACGTTGAGGCTTCGGAGACACAAAACGGTGAGTTTTTTGCAATTTTATCCTTAGTGTTTTGGTATATCTGAGGAAAACTGAAATGAGCCCTGTTTGCTTAATATCAAAACATTAAATTGAAAACATAACCTCAAAATAAAAGTCAAAGTGCTTTTTTTTTGGTGCGAGACTAAATTTGTAATTTTTTTTTTTCGGGAACAGTAAATGCATCTCAAACTGTTGGCATGAACCGTTAGCATAACCTAAGGTTTTGTTTTTTAAGGACCATTTCACTGTTCTGAAACTAGCGAAGCATTTTATATATATTATGCAACATTATATTAGATTATATAGGGTGATGTTTTTAGAGGCGTGGTTTTCAAGAAGAGATAAAACGCATATAATTTGATGTTATGGCTAACAATTTAGTTTTATTATAAAGATAAGGGTTTGCCATTATGTTTTAAAAATGATTTCGGGTAAGTGGCCGCCGCGGCTGACTCGAACAAATTCCAGCCGAGAGGCCCAATTTTCAACCACTTTTTGCAGCAAGTTTTTGGGCCGTATGTCAGCAATAACGCGCCGAATATTCTCTTCCAAGGCGTTAATCGTGTCCGGCTTATCTGCGTAGGCAAGCGACTTCACATAACCCCACAAAAAATAGTCCAGCGGTGTTAAATCGCACGATCTTGGAGGCCACGCCACGTTGTTCAGGAGTAAGTCTTTTCATTATGAAATGGCAAACCAAACTGAGCATAAATCAAGTGACAGCTGTCAAAAACACCAACTACGAAAAAAGGAGTGCCAGATTGAAAACCACGCCTCTAAAAAAAACACCCTATACTATTAATAACATGTGATTGACATTTTACACTCCCACATAAACTTATTAATCTGTGTTAAGAGTTCATCTTTGTTGAAAGTAATACGTTTTATCAAAACTTTAGACTCAAATATTAACTGACTAAAAGCGTCGATTCCATAAAGGTTTTGTTTAAATAAATTAATTCGGTTTTATAAGATTATTCTATAAAGGGAAGGGAGACGAAGGGATGTCTCATCGAGCTTAGCTGCACCCGTTTGATAAAATAGCATGACTTATGACCACGTCCGGCAAAGACACCGGCTCTCCGAGTAGAGCCCCTTCAGAATACCAACTTTCAATCCGCTGATCAGCCTCCTTGTTTCGTATTCAGATGAGGAATGATGTGCCGGAGCCGTTTTTAATATATCTTCAAGAAAGAAGGTATCGGAGGGATTTGGCAGAGAGGTGGCTCTAATCTTCAACCCCATAAAACAGAACTTTATCTCGACTATTTTCAATATGAATTACATCAGATTACTGGGATTCATTGCATTATACGAACGTTAAACTGACAGCCCGTCTCGGTCGCTAATCTCGCGCTCGCGTTTTGAGACTAGCCCTGCAGGCTACCGATGTAAACGGTTAAAAAAATCTATTGCCTTTTCGCCAAGTGCAAATGTTACTTGTTTTTTATGTGTTTCTCTCGGAATATGACTGAATTTCGGAATAGGTATTAATCTGACCGTTTCTAGCGTAACGATCATTAGTTTCCTATGAAAGCCTTCGGGGGCCTCTTTCCAAAAGCGCCCTTCTCCGCCTAGCGCGTGGTCTTAATTCATTCTATCTTATCTAACGGCTTATTAAAAAAAAACAAACCATGCCATTATCATGAAAAAACAGAATCAATGCATAACAAACACTTTGCCTCTGTAGTTTTATTTCTATCTACTACAAGTAGAAATTATGTATCGAGTTTTAAAGTCTTCGAAACCTTCTACACCAGGGGTGCTCAAACTTGAACTGCTGGCGATCTACCTCAATATTTTTAGACTACTTACGATCGACTCTGAGAGACTGCAAGTGTGTGTGATGCAGGGTTGTCGTACATACACGATACACCCTACCTACCTAGGTAGGGCGTACCGTAGCATATATAGATATTAGCTTTCTGCACGGTGCTCAAACGGTCGATCGCGATCGACCGTTTGAGCACCCCTGTTCTACACAGTTCAATCTTTCTAGAACAAAAAAATCTATTTTAGTGTTTCGTCAAGAAAATTTTAATGTCCATATATTGATATCGGAAGAATACATTTAATAAATATTTTATGGGACACCGAAATATGGTTTCTGATTGAGGACATGAATGATTCTAAAAGAATATTTTTGGACTTCACACATACGCTATATAAAATAATTATTTTTCACATATTCAATATGAGTCGAGGGTAGGAATGTGTATTTTAAATATTAAACGTAATGTAGCGCACAAAATCATACGCCGAGTGAATACTTTTTGCCTTCAATTATAAATATATTTTGTTTTAGATAATAAATCTTCGATGCCGTCGCACCATACTCGTAGATCTGCTCGCTGTTTCCATGATTAATCCAATGTTCTGCTTTTTTTCATGCTCCCACCTGGAAATTCATACCCAAAGACCTGCAATATTGACGTCCTAATCTAACTCCTGGTCAGTATGCGTGCACGATCCTTTCCATGTGTCCATGTTTATGCGTAGATTTGCCTAGTGCTTGTTTGTGACGTAGCCAAAGGGAGCTCTTAAACTATTTGATTGGCGTTATTATTCTCATATATTTTCTATTTATATATAATAAAAAATATCATTCGAAATTAATCGATCTCTCTTGCATTTATTTTGTTTTAGGTTGCGTTGTGTGACGCAAATGTTATTTTTATCGTAGATCGTAAAGAACAGTAAATAATTATTTTTAATAAAAACAAATTAAAAAATAAACAGTTTTTACTTGTATATTCGTTACTTTGTTTTAGTGAAATGCCCAGGGTTGAAATCCTGTTTTTTTTCATTATTTTGTACGTTCCAATATGTAATGGTTAGTAGGTTATTAAATTGACAACTCCAATAACTATTTTCGGTCACCGTTTAGCATTATTTTAAGCTATTAAAATTTGTTCTGTTATTTTTCTAACCCTAATTTGTAATTTGTAATATTGTTTTAACATTTGAATTTGTGATTATTATAAAAATCTATATAAAACGGTTTTGCATTTTCAGCGCTGGTGGCGGCGAGTCATACTGCAGCAACATTCACACCTACAACCGCAAATCGCATCGAAACGACATACATACCGGCGACGACGAATCATACCGAAACGACTTTCACGCCTGCAACGGAAAATTGTCCCAAAGTGACATTTACACATACGGACCGTAGTGACAAATTCACGAATCATCCTGAAGCGTCATTTACATATGCAGATCATTCCAAAGATATATCCGACACAGAGCATATTCCCGAGTCAACAATCGCACCAGAAGGGAGCCCAATGCGTTTCGAGGATGCGCCGCAAGCAGGATTTAATAACGACCAATCGGACATGTCGCGCCGGTGCGCCGCGGCCGCTACGCTAGCGGAGATGGGCACGTGGAACGGTGGCGGCGTTATGTTCCGGACCACAACGCCGGCCATGTATCAGCTGTACACGCCGGTGATGCAGCATTACATACAGCCGACACTCATGCAGCAGTGGTCGTCGCTCGATGTTCAACCGGCCGTCCAGGTCGAGTTCAACGACGTGCCGTTCAATGCACAGGACTTTTTTCGTAATTTCATGTGAAAGTGCGTTTGAAACTATTTTAGCTCGTGAAGGAATGGTGTATCGAACTTAAAACAAAATCCGACTTATGTGGTATTTTACGGAAGAAACCCTCGGATTGACCAGAGTGGAGCTGAAGGGGCTGTGATTGACACATTGATAAAACTAGTATTATTCACGTTCAGAAACGTGAAATTTCGGCCACGTGTTGGTATCCGTTGTGTAGGAATTTATATATATTTAGACAATATGATATTTAATATTATTTTGTGTTTTTTATACGTCAGAACCTCCGCCGTGGAAAATTAAAACTGTAATAATCTACCCGCATTGTGTGGGGGCCGGGATTTCGGGTGCATCCACAGACACAACTGAACGTTAACGACACAATTTTCAAAATATAAAACAATATTTTGACATGACATGTTTCTGCGGTTTTTATCCTTACGTTGCTAAAACGACTATAATTCATACCTAATGATAATTCAGAGAAAAAGCCAAATACTAAGGAGTTAAGATTTCGATCTCGTTCGATGTAATAATATTAAATCACATTTGAACAGCTTATAAGAAGTCAGGCTGACGTTTCTATGTTTCTATGTTTAATGTTATAAATAAAAGTATTACTATGAATAGTTCAATAATCCTTAAAAGATCTATGGACTATTAATCTATTCTACCTACCGTAGAATTTATATACAAATTAGGATACCGGCCCTTCATACACCTAACACAAGATTTATTTTATTTTTGTAATCTATTGGTCTTATTGCAGTATTTAATATCTTTTTATAATTTTTTTTGCTAAATTTTAATTGCTATTTAAATGATGATTTTGCGGTGTTTCTTGTAAGATTATTTTATAGTATAATCACACTTAGATAACTATGTTAAATTATTATAATGTGGAAAACGTATATGGAGGTAGTTCGAATGAAGATGGTCTTTGGACTATTGATTATAGAGTAAAGTATAGATGAATTAAAGACTAATATCTGTAAATAGCTCTTGAAATTATATTAATTATGGATTTGAGGTTGAGGTCAGCGTCCGATCTCGTGAAGTGCGCTTGTGTTGATTTTCATCATTTCATATTGCTCAGGTTGCTGTCGAGTGACGTCACGATTTTGTCACACACTGCTGTAATTTGGTTGAATCGATCGTCTTACCACGTGGAATACTGGCCATTAATTGGGTCGGTAGAGGGAATTTATTGTGCTCGCAATACATTTTCCGCATAAATCCCTTCTGCGAACATACTGCTAAAACCACTCTGGCAGCGTCATTGCATATCTGGAGTTCTAACATAATATTTATACATGACAGCTACGGGGTTATCTCAAGGTCAAATTGATCCGGAACCCTTCACTCATTCCTAATTTATCTATGAAATCGTAAAATTTTTGATAACATTTAGAAATTGCGCCGATGTAATTTTTACTCCCGGTGGTATAAACATCTTGTCCCATTACTAATGATGACATCACACCATGTACTTTTCATATTATGGGGTACACCGTGTTCCAAGACCATTATCGATAAAAAATCCAGCTGATTGGCGCTGCGATTTCAAACATGATTACTTTTGACCTCATCAAAATTCATCGTGGTTTTCGAAAAAAAACTTTGTCCGCTGTCAAAGCCGCTCCACGCCGCTGCGTCATTGATCGGCCGTGGTTCACCACAAGTACATAAAGGGATTTTACACGAGCGCTTTGTTAAAATCAATAAACTTGGGCATGAATTATTTTAGCCGTAATAGTGAACATAAACGCCCCCTTGCGCCTTCGGGAATGGTCTTCCTGTATACAAATTATGTCAACTTGGGGGTTTTAACCTCTTTACCACGTTATTTCGTACGTAACTCTTGTAGTATTTTTATTTGTTGTCATACAGCTAAATTACAACATAAAATCGTTGGCATTATGCTTGTAACAAAAAGAAAATATCAATAGTGTTTTATATTACGAATCCCATGTTCATATTTATCCTCTTTAGTCTGTGAAAGGTCGTGAGTCAACATTTAAAAGCCCACGGCCTTGAAAAAAATTTAATTAATTAATTTTGAGATGGCCTGTTGCATTTTTATCTTCTGCGATCTCGCGACCGCCTGTGACGATGCAGAGATTAGAAATTGGTGACTGCACGTGTTTTTCCTACCCTCTGAATGCGATTTTCATCAATCGTGATTGTCACAAGCGTGAATTAGATTTAAGTTTAGTGGTATTGAGAGAGTAATCGATGAACTACGACGTAATAGGCTTCATCTGTCGTCAATTTGAAATCTGTGCATTAATAAAAGTGTGAATGTTTATTCTAGGAGTGTGCTTTTAAGTTCTGTGCCTTTACTCGCCCATTCGTTAATGTGGCCTATCGTTCCTTTCGATTCTCAAATCTCTATTTAAATCGCACGATAACATCAACCGTAAACAAATCGTATCAAACAAAAACTTGGGGGATTTCCCCCAAAGAGAAAACATATTTGAACATAACTTTAATTTTAAAATTACGACAACCTAGTATCTTTTATGTAGATTCGATTAAAACTTTAAAATTCTAAAATCGACGGTGAAATCATTGAGATCTGACTTCACAAACATTTCGCTGTTGGAGTCGATCCATGGCAATATTTTTCCCGCTGCTACCGTCAAAAGTATGAAGTTCTGTCGATCTGCTTGTAGACCGTTCATACTTATTCCATAAGGCACGGAATAGGCTATTAGACGCTGATGAACTGAGTCTTCATATAGCTGAGTGCATTTAGCGACGACGTTTTTTAACACTTAAGTTTCACGTGGGATGAATGATTGGTTTTGAAATGTTATCATTTTGAAAATACATACAGATATATTAATGTTAATTATATATGTACGGTTTATTTAAATCAATTTGTGCAAAACTTTATTATTATGTAATGCAATCGTCTAGATGTAAGGTTTTCAAATATTGGTCTGGTTTTGTGTAACTCGAGGTGGCACCTTGTGCAAATCAGTGAAAGCTGATTTCCTAACGATTTTTGATCGAGGTTTTCGCTATGTACAAATTTATCGACGTTTTTGACAAAGCGTTCTTTCTATGCTGGAATGATTGAGATGGCAGCTGCTCTGTCCGTCTGTACAGATCTTCAAAAGCCAGGAAGTTAATTATTGTGAAGATCTAAAAAAAACCTTATAACATTATTATTAGTATTGGTTAATGGGCGAGCAGCTAGAACTGATATGCCCATATCATGATCGCAACTTCATTGATGACGACTGGATTCAGTGCGTTTGTCCAGTAGATTTTGAATGCGCGGGCTGCCGCCCGTATTTGGTTTGAGTAATAATTTCTTATAATTGGCAAATAAGTACAAAACTATCAAAATGTTTGGTTTTTTTTATATTTAATATTATATTGATATAGTTTTTGTAAATAAAACTCGAATTATTTATTTTCAAATCCACCAAAAACACTTTCAATTCACTCGTGCACTTTTCACTCGAACAATCCTAATGGTTGTCAAAACCGATGATCAAAAACATGACGGTTAGTCTATGCCTTTGATGAATTCAGATATTCGCAACATGCCACCATCATACCATGACTCGATTTCAAGTCATCAGCGCTGAGTGTGTTAAAGCCGTCATCAGTTGCAGTGACAATCGATTAACTAATAATAAAACTAAAATATAAACAGCATTTGGACTAAACTCTTTTCACTAAATAATCATTTGTTTTAATGGACTATTGTATTAATCTCACATATTGACGCAATTCACCAGAAGATAAGATTTGAATGCAGTAATTAGACGAGCTCCAATGAAGATCTAAGTAAACATATTGGCGCCGTTCATAGAATAAAAAAGTTTAAATGCAGCAAATGCAATTACACGAGTTCGGTTAATACGCTTTTACGGTCACATTACGACGCTATTTTTTCTCTCGTAACTATACCCCGATTGTAGATATTGTATCAAAAATATACCACAGGCCACAGGCCGACACAAAAACGATTCATTTCATAGATATAAGGATAATTATTCTGGGTTTTACGCAACTTATTTAAACATATTCGTTCCACTAGTCATATATTCTTTTATATATATTTTATTGATTAAATAACTCTGAATTTACATTAACCTAAAATATCCGCAGATGCTTTTGCTCGGTTTGCGTAAAATATGAGCGAAACAAAGCGCGACACAAAATTATATATAATTGAATTATGTAAGGATTTGATGAGTTTCCCGATCGAGATGTTGTCTTATAGGTTATCGTAGATGATTTTTCCTTATTTCTGTAATTTATTTTTACCACTGTCTGAAAATATCGTAAATTTAGAATTCTATTGTTGAGAAAATAATTAAATTGCAATGAGAAAATTGAAAATTTGTTTTTATTTTCCTACGTAGATCATAGACTACAGACAGAAGTTGCCTATTCCATGTCGTCGTGTCATTCTCGTGCGGTGTGGCTTATATGCCAAATTGGTGCGATTTATCCATAGACACCACCATTTTTCCGATATTTAAACTTAATTTATCTCACAGATGCCTGCAATCATAGATAATCAAGTTAACGGCATTCTTAGATGCACGGATAACACATCGCCACCCGATCGGTAAAGGTCGTTGACCGAAAGAAATATCGCACTATAAAAATGTTTTTGTATATTTAATATGCGGTGCTCTTTATTTTATTTGGTCTTACAGACTTTAAATTAAATTAGCCGGCCATCTTGACTTCAGCTCGCACAGAACCACAATGGCCGACGGACGGGATGTCACCCATTCAAGTTGACAACTCGCTAACATGTCAAACAGACAATATAGTTTACAGAGTGGCCAACCTACAGGTTTTTAGCAAATTTTGAAAATGTTGACTACAAATATTACATTGATATAGCTTTTGTAAATAAAACTCGAATGATTTACCGCCAAATCCATCAAAAACACTTCCAATTCACTCGCGCACTTTTCATAAACAATCAAATGTCAGAGCCGAACTAAAATTAAATAAAATCGACGATTAGTCTATGCCTTTCATGAATTCAGATATACGAGTACGTGACGTGCCACCATTTTAAATATTAATAGAAATGCAGTAAGCGATACCCGATATTTGGTGATATACAATAATATTTAATGGAATATTACGCTCAACCGTGGATCAAACACAGATTTTGATTAATTTAATTTATACATTTCCGATCCAAAACATAGCTCCTAGGGCTAAGGCCTCAAGTCCCTAGTTCTATATATAGGGTGTTTTTTTTAGAGGCGTGGTTTTCAATCTGGCACTACTTTTTTCGTAGTTGGTGTTTTTGACAGCTGTCACTTGATTTATGCTCAGTTTGGTTTGCCATTTCATAATGAATAGACTTACTCCTGAACAACGTGGCGTGGCCTCCAAGATCGTGCGATTTAACACCGCTGGACTATTTTTTGTGGGGTTATGTGAAGTCGCTTGTCTACGCAGATAAGCCGGACACGATTAACGCCTTGGAAGAGAATATTCGGCGCGTTATTGCTGACATACGGCCCAACTTGCCGCAAAAAGTGGTTGAAAATTGGGCCTCTCGGCTGGAATTTGTTCGAGTCAGCCGCGGCGGCCACTTACCCGAAATCATTTTTAAAACATAATGGCAAACCCTTATCTTTATAATAAAACTAAATTCTTAGCCATAACATCGAATTATATGCGTTTTATCTCTTCTTGAAAACCACGCCTCTATAAACATCACCCTATATAAATAAGTGTAAAGTAAAATAAAACATTAATCATCGAAAAAATGTTACCTAATAAAAAAACAAATTTAATCAAAATTATACAAAGTTTGAGAGACTCGGTACCGACGCCAACACAAATATTCCTCAGATTTATTTATTTATTTATTGACAGTAACATAAAATTAATTTCACATTATGCAATTATTATTTGAATTAAATTGTATGCAATAATACATAATATATAAATAATAATAATATATATATAATACTATATATATAAATAAATGAATCAACTATTTACTATTTACAACTAACAAATGATGAAACACTATGATGATACTATTTATGCACGTGTTCACGAATGAAAGCAACACTCAGGTCACTGGATTTGAGTAGGGCGGTACGATTGGCGGCATTATTTGCTGTTCATTCAAACTTCTTCCAGAATTTATTTTATTCTTCCGGAAGGATTTTTTTCTAAATCGTTACCTATTCACCTATCGGCGAAAAATAGGAAGTCAAGTATTTTGTACCAGCCCATCTTACTGAAAGTTCGGTGCGAGCGTAGCTGCCCTGAAAATCACTCACCACCCGAAACGGTAGAGGAAATAGTATGCGACATTAAAGATTTGTAATCCTCAGAATTGAGTGAGTACTTTGCGAATCTTAAAAGTGACCGCTGACCAGTAAAAAATGCCTGCGCTGTCAGTTTAGCAGCAAACTCATGTTCAAGGTACCCTTCAGTTACTAATAATTCTGAAAAGTGGATTTAAGACTGCTCTTAGTTTTGGGGGATTCATGTATAAGAAGCTACCATCCCCGTCCTTCGGCCGTCTGTCCGTCCGTCCGTCGCATCTTTCAACTCGAAAAGTACAAATGCGAAGGAGTACTTGTGTAGATGCTCCTTAAAAACAACCATAACCGTTTAGATCACATCGAAAGCTGGTTGAATAATATATAAGTGATCAAATTTTTAGTACTGATAAATGAAACATTGTCACTTTGATAGAGCGCTCAATATCAAATTTGAATTTCAAAAATATGACAGCACGGCTGTTGGGCAAATAGAAACACGTAAAAGAAAACGGTCGGTGCACCATAAAAATCTGTGTTGTTTCCTTACTAGATTATTTGTCGAGGTTTACAAGAAATGATGTTGATGATCAAATTTATGATGATTTGAAAGAATGTTCATTATACCGTTGTGTTCACAAGTTGGTACCACAGGAGCGAGTAGTCTGGTTGGGAGATGCCTTTAATTACACCTGTAGGGCCTAGCTGTAAGACGTCAGGTTCTCGTTAAATAATTTACTACCATTAAACAATGTATAGACGCAGTTGATAGATGATAGCTACAGGTTGTGATAGTAATTCTCGTTTACAGTTACTAGTGCGAATATTGGAATGAGACCCTTAAATGCGGTGATACTAGTTCGGTGGTTGAAGTTTCAAAGCACTGGATTGCAAGATCTGTACGATGACCACAAACCGCATGTATCACTGTCTCGTAAAATAAAGGTGTAACATGTTTATCGAACATCAAAATTCGGCTTGGAGCGAGCATGGCAACGCCGTTGAGAGATCGGCTGTCATAGATCAGCTTATACGAACAGTGCTTTCAGTTTAACTTCAATTTGCTAAGTTTTGTGGTGTAATTTTTGTATTATTACGGCTGCAATTTAAAAAAATATAGGGTGATGTTTTTAGAGGCGTGGTTTTCAAGAAGAGATAAAACGCATATAATTTGATGTTATGGCTAAGAATTTAGTTTTATTATAAAGATAAGGGTTTGCCATTATGTTTTAAAAATGATTTCGGGTAAGAGGCCCAATTTTCAACCACTTTTTGCAGCAAGTTGGGCCGTATGTCAGCAATAACGCGCCGAATATTCTCTTCCAAGGCGTTAATCGTGTCCGGCTTATCTGCGTAGACAAGCGACTTCACATAACCCCACAAAAAATAGTCCAGCGGTGTTAAATCGCACGATCTTGGAGGCCACGCCTCGTTGTTCAGGAGTAAGTCTATTCATTATGAAATGGCAAACCAAACTGAGCATAAATCAAGTGACAGCTGTCAAAAACACCAACTACGAAAAAAGTAGTGCCAGATTGAAAACACCCTATATAAATGGCGATAACTCTGTGTTGAAATTTTAGGATTAAGATAGGCCCTCGAGGAAAAGTTAAGGATCGACTAATCATATAAGTTTGTAATTCAAAAGACTGTGGTGATGCCGACTGCCAGGATTGTTAAAAGGATTCTGTTTTTGTAGCTCCATACTATTCAGTTTTTATCTGTGAAAGGCGGATAAATTTAAAAGTATCCTCGAATGAGGTGTAATGGCGGCCAAGTCTAATATTATTCGTCCCTCTCATTCAATTCATTATTGAAGTGTGCGAGTGAGAAGCAGCGATGTTTTCTGATCACGCATTCAACTGACATAGAACTGTATGTTTTTATATATACTATAATTTTGACATTCCACAACGAATTAACAGGATTTAGAGCCATGTTGCGGTAAAGTTTCATATTTTATTACTCTTGCAGTCGTGCCTGAATGTGCTGACGAAGCAGGAGACGTCTCCGAGCGGAGACAAGGACGACATGAAGGTGGAAGTAGATCGTTTCCTCGACCTCGCCAGGCAGATGGAGGCGTTCTTCCTTCAGAAACGGTTAGACCATCTCGATTACCTTTTTTTTTACACATATTTTCTTACTGTCTTGCCAACACAATTTTGGCGGCTCTCTCACAGCCTTTGTCCTGAGGAGTCTCTGAGGAGCCTTCTTGGGGAATAAAAAGGCTGTTTTTACGCAGAAAGTCACAGCACGGCGCACGCGTCCACTAACTATATGAGGTTGCAATATCTAAAATCACTATACATATAATGAATGATTTCACGACACAATCTGATGTGATCATATCTCGTTCTCAGTTAATAGCGATTGGCCTAGATTCAAGAAATTTATCGAGGCGGCTCTTGAACTGGATTACCACACCACTTCCTGTGGTAGCCGATTCCAATTATCCACAACTCTATTGGAGATAAAGTTCTTCCTAGGATTAGTGGAACAAAGAGATTTGAATGGCCGCAAAGTTGCGTGTTTCGGTTAAACATGAATATGTCCTCAATGTTTGAAGAATTGTCATGTCCACAGACGGCCTTTCTTCATATATGTGCGGGTATTTTTATGAATCTCCTTTGAACTCCTGCCATCAACTGAATGTCTTGTACAAAGTATGGATTCCATTAACCACACGTTACCGAGGGATCTTGATCCACCGTCACAGTCTCATATTTTAAAATATATTCCGCGGAAGAGGTGTAAACTTCATTTCTATCGGCCACTGTCGCTCTAATGAATCCTTGTCCGTCATCAGCTTCTTCCTGTCGGCTCTGAAGCCCGATCTGCTCGTGAAGGAGGACAACAACGAACTCCGGCTCGAGCTGGCCCGGAAGGACGACCTGCTACGGAGGCACTACGACAAGATCGCCGTCTGGCAGAATCTGCTCGCCGATCTGCAGGTTATATTTGACTTAAAGAAAAATAGTTTAATTTTTGCTACCTTACATTAGAGGTAACTTTACTAAACTAAAATAGTACCAACTCTGAGAAAACCCGTATTTATTTATTTATTTAGGTTCACAATCATTTTGACAATATGGTATAGTAATTAAGAATAATGAAACAGTAAATTCGTACAAGCGATCGACACTATTTCCTGCTCCCTTAACTAGACTATCGTCTGTTCTAAAGAAGGCAGTATTCAGTCATTTTCGAGTTTTTAATGTTGCGCGATACACAGGTTACCGTTTCGTTTTCAAAAAAAAAAAATTAAACTTAGTGATTATAGTATAACTATGTATGGTATCATTTTATTTTACCTCGGCGACAACTCGCATTAAGACGTGCGTAGATTGTAAACCTCAAAATGATTGAAACGATTGTGACGATTGGTTTGTTTGTATTCCGCAGGGCTACGCGAAGTCGCCGGTGCAGGCGATCAGCGCAGCGCCGTCGGGGCCCGGCGGTGCGGCCGGCGCGGCGGGCGTCCAGGGATCTCCGGCCGTCGTCCCTCCGGGGGCGCCGAATATGCCTACGGGGCCGCCGCAGCAGCAGATGACCCCCAATCCTATGCAGGTGGGACACTTGCGACTTTATACTTTACTCGACTCACTGCCAAAGCTGCGATGGTTTCATAGCGGTACCGTACAAGGAACTTAATACGCCATTAGCTTGTGTTGTTTGGCTTAATTCTCTGCAATACCTATGAAATTTAAAAGTTAATGTTACTAACAGTTGTATAAATATATATTTAAAAATCACACAAAAAAGCAAGCACCGATTTAGCTGATATGCTCACATCTCATTCCCAGTTACTAGCGATTGGCCTAGATTCAAGAAATTTATCGAGGCGGCTCTTGAACTGGTTTACACTTATAGCTTCCACCACTTCCTGTGGGAGCCGATTCCAATTATCCACAACTCTATTGGAGATAAAGTTCTTCCTAGGATTAGTGGAACAAAGACATTTAGATAACTTCATTGAATGGTTGTGAAGTAATCACGTCGCTCCTGTAATGAAGTCAATTTTACCACAGACAGTATTTCTTCATATTCCAAGCGTTTTAGTTGGATTGGATTCCATATTTGATACCGGTCTTGTAGATCTTCAGCATTACTTGAGGAGACAGTTTCTTTAAGATTTTTTTATTAAATATAAATTAGTTGGTCTGCGAAAGATATCCGACTGTTTCCTTTATGCACGGCAGGCGCAGCAGATGCAGCAAGCGGCCGTCGTAGCAGCCCAACAGCACCACATGGCTCAGCATCAGGCAGGGATACCGCCGCAACAGGTACTCATTCACAGACACGCGGCGCCGCCACCCGCGTACCCCTCGCACAGGCGATAAAACCACCTTCGGTTTGAAAATATCTTCGATTTAATAGTCTCGCACGCGCGGTATGTAAAAATCCGCAACACGTGTGTTTCCGACTTTTCACTTTTCCCCGACTGTTTACAATTGTCTCCGATTTGTATGACAGAAGCAATTTGACTTTTGTGTTTTCTTCACATTATCATGTTGAACCTGTCGTTAAACCCTGTATGAATATCTTCTGAATCTGCCAAAATGCGATGGCAAGATTGATTCTCTAACGTCGCAGGACTGATAGAGCCAAAACGAAGCTTAGAACTGCAGGTCTAGTCTCGGGCGCACTCGTGGTTCGCTCGTTCGCAGTTTGACGTAATAGTAAGGGAGCTAGCAACGTTTACGACTCTACGACTCTTATTTGTAAACACAGAAGAAAAATAATACTCGATTTCCCAATTATCTAAGCTTCTATAGATTTAAACTTAAATTTCTACTAAAGTATAGTTAATTTCATAAAGTTGCAATAAAACTAAGTTTTTAGTTCGTTCGTCATAATTATCTACGTTACAGAGTGTTTTACGGTACGCCGAAAGAGGCCCCTTGCTAAAATCGAGCTACGAAAACGTCGCTAGCTCTTGGACTATTGTGTTAGCTTAAACATTATTTTCTCGGTGAGTTTATCATCATTGACCTAAGAATTGTTGCCAAAAATCTACTGGAGATTTATTGTTCAAATTTAATATTTTTTTCCCAACTCGCTCTAAGAATTGTTCGCCAAAAAAGTTATATATATTTTTAGAGTTGCACGTTGGTCGATATAGACTGAAAGTTAAATATATTTGGTTTTGTTTGAAGTAGACATTTTAAAAGTATTGTTACATTTAGTTGTAGAAATCGTATTGAACGAAATAATTATTTATTTTTGTAGTAACTTTAGAGGTTATGTAGTGTGATTTGGATGTTTTCGGCCGAGGCGGTTAAATGAAAAAAAAGTATAAAAAAAATTAGGTTCAAAAATACCTGTAGTTTAAAATTTTAATATATTCAAATATGAGCGTCGTTCCTCGAGTTAACACAGTCCTAACCTTAAGGAGTCTGTAAGGCATTCCTTACTTACTACTTGAATTTACTAGAATATTAGTAGTAGCCCATATTGATCTCGAGTAACTTTCAAATTAAAAAAAAAAAAACAGCTAAACGGACCGCACGTCGCCGTCGATCGAACTAAATATTGCACGCGGGGCCGCCACCCTATGTACAAAACTATGAAAATGTTTATTTTTTTAATTTAATATTATATTGAAATTCAACAATCAAATGTCAAAACTGAATTAAATATTTTTTTTATTAATAGCTTTTAAACATTAATAGAAATGCCGGTAAACTGACGACGTTTTTAAGAGAGTAGTTTCGTCGTGTCGACATTTGTCCTCCGATGAAACTTTCGAATCAACGCCAAACATTCCTCGAGGAAAAGTTAAGGCACGACTCGGGGTATGCGCTTTATATTGAACTTAAACCGAGTGAGAAGGTGCGGAACGAACCCGGACACGTCCACCGAACAAAATTTTTCACGAGAGCTAAAAGACTGATTTTTTTGTAAAAAAATAGGGGACTCTTGCCGAATAATAAATATAATTATGTACCTGTCCGGATTTCTTCGAAACGAATTAAGCAATACTCATACGTCCGGTTGAATTTATCAACCCATTAAAAAATGCCGTGGACACTCAGCGTGACATTTGACGGGTTTCCAACCAGTTTTGACGACTCGAAACGCTATCAAATTGACGATAAATCATTAAAAAGCTCATTTTGGTGTGCCGTGGACGTGTCCGGGTTTGCTCCACACCTTCTCAAGTGTAACTCTTAAGTGCCCGTTCTCAATTCCCGATCTGCGGAAAACATCCAATTTTTTTCGATTTTTACGCCAAAATAACCTAGAAAACTAAGTATTTTTAATCGTCATGTTGTATGACGCAAATTGAACAATCTATATTTCAAATATCACATAGTCATGTTGTTTTAAGCGTATTCTATAGACAAACTTACATTTCATAGATTGTAGAGTTGTGGCTCTGAAAAAAAAAAACTATAAATTGTTAATTTTATATCATGTTGTGTTTTTTTAGTTAATATGCATGAACAGCGCTACGTTAGACTCGTTAAGTGTTAGATTAGATTGAATTGAATAAATTATAGAAAATTGGATAAATTCGACGGATGCGTCGTTATTTATATCGTTATTAACGGATCCAATTTTCGATTCAATTCGATCGGTAATTTTTGTACTTTTTTTTGATAAAAATAACATATATTGTAAATTTGAGTATTTAAAATATATATTATTGTGCATACATCGTCGCTTTTTATTTTTACCCTTTTTAACCCTCGCACATTTTTTTTTTTTATATCACTTTCTCATTTTATTAACATTATTTAGTTACATTTGTGCATATTAAATTGCTGTCGTGTAATTTATTAGTTTTTTTTTTTTACGTAGGATACGCTGGTTTAATAACAAAATTAATGTCTTAAGCAACATGGCTATTTGATCAATTTGACTGCCATTGAAGGGCCTCTTGCCGAAGAGCTATTGTCCGTGTTGGGCGTGGACCACGACTGATGCTATTTCATCCGACGGCCGTCTAGGTTAGGCAAGCTAGACAAGACGCGCAATACTGTCATACAAATAAATAAACTTAGTTGAATTTGCGTCTTTAGGAAATCAACTATGGTATGATTCTTGTATTCGGTCGATGATATATTGATGATGATAATCCCCGTCCGTCCATGATAAGCCTGTCCGTCCGTCCGTCCGTCGCGTCTTTCGACTCGAAAAGTACAAATGCAAAGAGTTGAATTTTTATGTGTCGATTGTAGCTCTTGAAAAACAATAGCCGTTTAGATCACATCGGAAGCTGGTCGGATAATATAGATATTTAACAAACTGACAGCGCTCATCGTTAGGGTGCGATCTTATTGCTGGCCAGTATAAATTAATATAAACTCACCTTTAAGCGCAAATAGAAACGTGTAAAAGAATGTTTAGTGCCACGTTATAATTATTATAGATTATTATACGTAAAAAATAATAATACTAAAATATACTAAATAAATAGAAAAAATAGAAAAAGAAATATTTATTACGGAACTTAACGAGGAATTTTGACCGTGGTTTTGTGCATTCGTATAGTATTTGAACTGGTCTGAAATCTCGTTAAAGTTTGTGATGAATCGGAAGAATCTCACGTACCGCAGGCACGTGTGCTCCGAGGGGAAGGCGCCTTTAATGACACCCGTAGGGCCTAGCTGTAAGACGCCAGGTTCTGGTTAAATTGTTATTTAAGCAGTTGTGATTAATTGAAGGCGTTTGTATGGAGAAATGACCGCGTTGCGTCCCCTTAAGTTCTCCCGTTACAATAAAACCCGGTATTAATATATTCTGGTGAGAGGGGGAGACGGTGGGGCGAGAGAGTAGCTGCCACGAAAATCACCGACCTAGGTCATACCGCCATCACGGGGCGGTGAGGAAATACGTAATATAAAAACAGATAAGGATTTGTGTTCCGTAGAAAGGTCACCAGTACCGTTAACGACTCCACCAAGCATAGCCAACTCATCATATCAACAGTGGGGGGGGGGGGTGGGGGTTAGGTTAACCCCCCTATAGAAGATAAACAATGTATGGAACCAGCTTCAGGTTTATAATTCGTGTATCACAAACACTTTTGACCTCATATCAAAATTCATCTTGAATTCAGAGTAAAAAATTCGTAAACTATGCGTGATAATATGAAATCGCTTTTGTCATGATCATCGGATCATTGATGGGAATTGGCCGAGCGCCTGCGAGCAAAGAGGGAATTTACACTAATTATTTTTGCATATATATAATAGGGAACATAAACACCTCTTTAAGTCTTCGGGAACGGTGTTGGAACGCCTGTATACTAGCACATACCGAAATTGGTACCCCAACTTTTTGAACAGGTTTTTAACAGGCGACCAGAGCCACCGAAGTTCACAAGTCGATTATCCGTGAACTGTGATGTGAATCTGCGAGCTGAATTAGAACCACTTCCTCTTATCCTGCGAATTTGAAATTCGTCATGTTGGTTCCGTTCCGATGACAGAACATTCTCATGGTAAGCATGACCTGATTCCACACCCAGGAACGGCTCCAGACGGAGGAACTCCTCAACGCTCAACAGCGCACATGCGAAATTTCGTATACGCATTCAAGCACTTTTAATTTTACTATTTATATTAACATATATTTTATATTTATATATATAAATGCTTCGGTCACAATTTTATCTGTATTTATTAATAATGAGAAAAAATATATGTACCAATTCAGATTAAATTATATTAAATTAAGTAAATATTAAATTACCCTTTAAACAATATCCTACTCATCGAGATTAGGTAGTTTTTTTTTTAATAAAAAATAAATTTTAAATCGCAAACATGCTAAATGTTTTTTTTTTAATCGTGATCATCTGTGCTGAATTAGTTAAGGTTATGAAACGTTAAAAATGTTATCACCGTGATGCAATAACGCGCCGAATATTCTCTTCCAAGGCGTTAATCGTGTCCGGCTTATCTGCGTAGACAAGCGACTTCACATAACCCCACAAAAAATAGTCCAGCGGTGTTAAATCGCACGATCTTGGAGGCCACGCCACGTTGTTCAGGAGTAAGTCTATTCATTATGAAATGGCAAACCAAACTGAGCATAAATCAAGTGACAGCTGTCAAAAACACCAACTACGAAAAAAGTAGTGCCAGATTGAAAACCACGCCTCTAAAAAAAACACCCTATATGTATTCGAATTTGCGACCGCAACCAGACCACGAACACTATTGCTATCTGTGTATAGAACTGATTGATAATCGTGGATCACTGAAAAACGGCTGAAATCTTTCCGTCTCCTTCAAATATTCCTCTAATTTATACCTCACAATGAGCACTGCCTAGTTAGGTAGCGCTATGTACCAATCTCATGAGGAAAAACATCTCTTCCTCACTCTAGTACAAGCAAATATAGTTTGGTTGAGCGTCTCCAAGACACGGATCATGGCGACTACAGGAACGGTATGTGCATGCATGTGATTAATGTTCCAGATGGGCGGAGTCCCGCCGCAGGGAATGTACATGCAGAGCGCGCAGAGAAGCCCCTACGCCGGGGGGCCCCAGTCGCTGCAGGGGCCCCTCGCGTACCTCGAGAAGACCGCCACCAATATAGGTACCCCCATTACTTTACCCGTTTACTCCTTACGAGAAAAACTAATGCGAAAGAGTTGAATTTTTGTGTGTAGATTGATGCTCTTGAAAAAAAACCATAGCCGTTTAGATCACTTCGGAGGATGGCCGGGTAAAATAAATAGGCTGGGGGGAGACGCCTGCAGGCGTCGGGTTCCGGGTAAATAATTTACTACTACTAAACAATCTATAGAAGCAGTCGATATATATATCTTTACAATTTTCCAACTCATTAAACGTGACAGCTGTCACGGAAACGCCTGACACATTTAATGAATACGACATCCGTCGTGTGCTATTTTGAACACACGTAGGGTTTATGCGTAATTTAATTGTTTTAACTATATTTTTAAAATACACCGTTTATAAGATTTACAACAGGAAAATTATTCAGAATTTATTTGTTTTTTTTTTTTTTATAATGAAATATTAAGGCGGCGCAGTAAAAGTAAAATAATAATAATAATAATAATAATAAAATATGTGTATACCAACTTTCTATACGAAAGGTATGTGCACAATAACTATATATAAGTTATGGGGGATTCAATTTTTTTAAATTTGTCTACAAAACAAACCATATTTAATAAGGATTATGTCCCCCCTACTACTCCCCACCCCCCACCCCCCCCTACTTCCTGGTCCGGCCTCGCTCCCGAATGGGTTTTCTATTTTTTTAAGTTTGGAGGAAACTGTTATTGGCTTTGTGTTTTAATTGTTTTTTTGTTTATTGTAATTACTATGTAAGCTGTTGTTTCCTGAAATAAATAAATAAATAAATGTCGTCTTCTGATATTTATTCTACACTTCAAACTGAACTACCCTACAAGTGTCAGTTTAAATGTGGGTAAAATTCTATTGACAATTACTTAGTGTGCCGTATCTGAACTCGCTCAATGCGCCGTTGAGATAGATAGATAGTTTTAAGTGTAGGCTAACCCATAAACGGATTACGACTTTATTGAATGTGGGTAACGGCCAAAAGGCCAAAAGGCGGCGTGACGCTGCTCAAGATTTCACTCAAGATTTGAACAGGTTGTCTTTAGTTTTTGTTCGCTTTGCTTGTATTGCAGATCTGGTGGGAATGGGCGATGGGCGCAGGTGACGGGGTCGCGGGAGGGGCCGAGGACGAGGCCGCGGCAGGGGGAGGGGACGCGGTAAGTGCAGATTAAAACTACACATATGTGATAATTGTGAAAATTTCCAGTCGAGGAGCTCCCATCGCCGAGAGGATACGCACTCGGGCGGGATGACATACTCGATTCCTTCGCATTTAGCCGGGGTGACTCCGCTACGGTGAACCGTCCGGAAGTCAGGGTCGCCAATCCACGATTTCACCGCGTCTCCGGTTGGAGCTAACCTTTTGCCGGAGGTTGGTGACTCCGCGTCTCAAGCGGGAGTTCAATAAATAGCGTGTAGCTAGAAGGACCACCCGGGATGACCCAGGAGCGATAGCTAGAATTTGGGAAGAGGTGTCGGTACTCACTGTTGATCGAATCCTCCGCGGCAGCTCAGCAATGTCGGCTTCTGCTTGGCTGGCACTTCAGTCCGAAGGGACACCGAGTTGGGAGTTGGAACAGTTTGGAGTCAAAATGGAGACTCTTTAAAGGACCATTCCGACGATTATAATTAATATACGAGGTGTGATCAAAAAGTAGGGCGACTTTTTCCAACCCTCAAAGCACTTCTGATGAGCACTTTTTGGTATAGCCTTCAGCTCATCCAGCGATGCGGTCTCTATGTCCTCGATCGTTGCAAAGCGCCGTCCTTTCACGGGTTTCTTGAGTTTCGTGAACAGGAAAGAGTCACAGGGAGCTAAATCCGGTGAATACGGTGGCTGTGGCATGGTTACGGTGCTGTTCTTGGCCACTTCTTCAACGTTCTCATTAGTTGATGACGTGCTTGGGCGTCCAGAGCGAGGTTTGTCATCGGTGTCTTTTCGGCCTTCTTGGAAGGGTTTATACCACTTGTATGCCACTGTCGACATTTCAAGAGTTCTAGAGGACTTGATTCCATTTTTTAGACAAAATTTAATGCAAACTCTTTGATCCACGTTTTTCGACGGTAGAGAATCGCCGAGCACGCAAAACACTTCTAACTAACCTTAACGCCTCTCGCAAACAAACAAAAAGTGCTATACTCTTGAAACTTTTCACAGATGTTAAAAACAAGTGTACCAACATAACAAAAAAAAAAATCGAGGAACGAACGGACGTAGCCCGCGAAACTTTAAAAGTCACCTCACTTTTTGATCACAACTCGCTGAAGACTATATCTTTCTTTTTTTTTCTTATAAGTATTTATTTAAAAAAAGTAAAAAATTCCTCCACGCACTCTGGAAGTGCGAATAGGTTATGTTTATCATATATTATACAGGGTGGCCCAAGGTCAATCCCGCAAACTTCAGAGGGTGTTTAGGTTCCCTATTAAGAATAAGAAATTATGTAACAAAATGCGAAAAATTTTCATCACCAAATTTATTATTTTTGTAATAAAATTGGTGTAAAACGATCTTATCAATATTATCTGTCGACCAATAGCATCCCTCTTACAACCCCAGAGAAGGGGAAAGGAGTTACCCCTTCTTCTTAGACCGACCTCTGTTCGACCAGTGGCATCTGACAGCGATCATTTAGCTCCGCCCTAATAGGGCGTTTCGAACAACGCGGCAGGACATTAACCTCATCTCGAACGACCGCGGCCTACTGACCCAGTGACGTACTTATCGGAGGGCGGAGCCATTGAAAGATATCTGTTTCACATGATTTAGAATAGAAACTTCAACATTTTTTTTCTCGAATACCATAATGAATTTTGATATAGTTTCTTAACAAATAACACTAAGAATCTATTAGCTGTTGTTTTTTATGTTTATAAGCTTGGTACACCCTGTATATATATCATAGTTCCATATATTTTTTTACTACATGCGTATGCGTTGTAAATGAATGTTTTTTTGTGGCGACAGGTCGTGGCGCGTCCCCCGAGTATGGCGGTGGCTGCATGACGCCGCCATAGGATTCCGTTGGGGTCCTCGGCCACGACTGGATCTGACGGACCCACAACAACATTCCCCCGGCACCTCCCAAACACAACCATTACCTTTATAGTTATCGATCTGCGCCGACGCGCTGGTCACGCCCGTTCCCCGATCTTGACGATCCAAATGATGATGCAAATTGTGAACTCTGACCGCTATTCATTGTACACTTTTGACACAGTGAGTGATTAGTAGGAGCCGATGTCGTCATTCTGCGAGTAAAGTGCGTGACAAGTTTTGTTTTAGTTTGACATCAACAGGAAAATGCAACTGTATTTAACTCGATCAAGTATTTTCAGGAAAATTACTTGATCGAGAATAATTCGTAGGAAAAAAATAGGGTTATTCTGCACATCAAACTGGACAACCTTAATTTGGACTGTTTTCCGTACAAAATAAATAGTACCCATGCCGGAAAACTTGCGAGCGTCTCGTCCGCGCGCCATTGCGAAGGTCGGATGCGTTTAAATGTTAGTGGGATTTTTTCTACCGCTCATTTATGACACATTTTAAAAACTCGGACAAAAGTTATCCAGTTTAAGTGTAGAATAAACCCATTAAAGGAATAAGTAATCGGATGTTTCCGGTGCAAAAATTCACATAAAATCCCAGGTATCTATGAGGAATAGTACTTTCATGTACTAAACTAAGTTTGTATATAGAAATAACTATGGAAAATGCGACATCCATTTTTTTAATAAGTATGTTTTTATTATTATGAAATTCGCCACTTCTGTGTGTCATAGAAGTGGACGCAGCATGAAGCTAGAAATCGGATGACCGGAGTGAGGCACACGCGTATTAAATAGCAATTAAAATATGGCGGCTAAAGGGTCAACTCTCACCTAATGTCAATATATTCCATTTAGAGAAACAGTTTCTGCACCACTGTGCTGCAAACACCGATTTCTAGCTTCATGGATATGTCATTACCAATAGCTAAGGACACCATTACACGATCAAATGTCATTCATCAAATAATGGTCATTAAAAAAACACAAAACTCGGTTTCTCCAACTCTTGAACACTGCTCATCGGTATGGGTCCCGTACACCCAATGTCTCCGAGACGATCTAGAGCAGGGGTGCTCAAACTTGAACTGCTGGCGATCTACCTCAATATTTTTAGACTACTTACGATCGACTCTGAGAGACTGCAAGTGTGTGTGATGCAGGGTTGTCGTACATACACGATACACCCTACCTACCTAGGTAGGGCGTACCGTAGCATATATAGATATTCGCGGTCGAACGGTCGATCGCGATCGACCGTTTGAGCACCCCTGATCTAGAGGCAGTCATGTCTTTGGGGGTTTCGGACAATTCGATAGTCCAACCAAGTTAATTTCAATTCTTAAATTATTAAAAATATGTATTAGTTATTAACCGTAGATTTATGTATTATTATTTATATATTATATATTATTTCATACAATTCAATTCAAATAATTGTAATTGTATGTTGCGCAGTGAGACGGTTATACTTATAAGAACGATGCTTTTAGTAAAGTCTACTTTAATACGGGCATTGCCTAGTTAGGTAGTACTTTGCATTATATGCAATTGATGTTAAGTTACTGTCAATAAATAAATAAATAAATAAATAATGACTGAACCTATCTCGTCTGGTTTACTTCTCAATATTAAGCCAATATTGATAAAATAGAACCCGATTTCAATTCTTTCCTTTTTGGAGAAATTTGCTTAATCGGTCTCGTCTATTAAACCGGCATCACCCGAGCTACCTTCTAAATACTATATCTAAATAAATAAATACTAGGTAGCTAGCTGCAAACGCGGGATTTCCCGTAGAGAAAATATTTTTAAACATAACTTTTTTATTATTTAAAATTCCGGCTGATATTTTTCATGAAGATTCGATTGAAACTTTAAAATTCTAAAATCGGCGGTGATATCACTGGGATCTGACATCACAAACATGCCGCTCTCGGAGTCGATCCGTGGGGTCTACGCTCCGAATAAATGAATAAATACTAATCGGTAATGCCTAATGACACATGACAGTAGTTGCGTATCTAAAAACTACCCTCGAGAGAATTACCAAAATGGGGAGACCGAAGCAAAAGCGTCCCTCGTCGAGCAATCCTTAAAGGTCGTCACAAAATATAGTTATCGCACATCTCTGCAGATCTTGCATCTTTGCAAGATACGGGTGCAGTCACTGTTGGAGCAACGCTCCCCGATACTATTATCTTCGGAACGGATTCTACGAGAGCTGTCAGAACCACAATCACTAGGTTAACTGGTTCACAATTATTTAACATAGACAACAGTTATACATATTGCATCGACACGGCATATTCATTCTTTTTTATTTATTTATTTATTTAACGGGTTTCCCCATATACACATTATAAATAAAGAAAAAAAATTTTTCAAAGAAAAGCTAATCATGAAACATACTATGTTAAAAATTAAAATAATGCCTACGGGGAAACCCCATTGGGCGAACAGACAAAGATATCAATCTCCGCTGAAATGGAATTTAATAATTCGACTGCTCTCCCAATCGGACTATACTTGTATACGTCGGTACGACACGCTACCCGCCTAAATAACACATGCTTCCGCGCTCTAGTAAAACGGTCCGGAACAAAGAGACCAACATCTCCGAGTATTACGGGATTCTCGATGAAACCGCGAATAACCTTTTAATACGAGGCATATTCAAATTTTTGCATCCATTAGTTAGGGCACATAGTCACTAGTTATCATCGAACGGTCAAGTTGAACTCTCCCCGAGGACGGGAGGTGCGATCGTCTCGGAAACGTCGGAATTAAATATTCTCGTATACGTAGTACGTATAATTCCTAAAAACTTATAATGAAGAACGACATTCAAAGTTTTCAATCTACTTAGTGCACTAACTTAGTGTTTTTTTTTGACATCAAGGTTACTTGATCAAAGTTACTTGATCGAGGTTACTTGATCAAAGTTACTTGATCGAGGTTACTTGATCATATAAATAAATAATTATAGAATCATTGATCAACTTACCAATTACAAATGCAAAGTTTGACTCGTTTGATATTAAACCGTGTAATGGCGCCCTAGCAAATAAATTACCCTGAACGATCTCAGCTAAGCAATGATCTGCTATTCCATTAGGTTTTAGTAGGTTATCATAAGTGGGCGGAATATTTTAGCTCTCACAGGGCCGAACTCGAGTTCGTCCGTTCGATTTATTCTATAAATTATGAAATGCGGCGAGTGACGCATTATTTACGTATATTTTTTAATGAAAATATTTTATAACTAATTAATCTAAAAGTAATTAAGTACATAAATTATTATGGATCGTTCTAGTAAGAATGTATGGAAAAGTACACTAAATATAAATCTTACAATATTGTACAGAAAATAATTGTATTTGATCTAGGTTATGGCAATTATTTAATAAAAAAAAAAAACTTAGTAAATTTTGATGATTTTAAGTGTACCAAGAAGTCAGCAGTATCCTTTTAAGAAATTTAAAATATATATCGGGTGATGTTTTTAGAGGCGTGGTTTTCAAGAAGAGATAAAACGCATATAATTTGATGTTATGGCTAAGAATTTAGTTTTATTATAAAGATAAGGGTTTGCCATAATGTTTTAAAAATGATTTCGGGTAAGTGGCCGCCGCGGCTGACTCGAACAAATTCCAGCCGAGAGGCCCAATTTTCAACCACTTTTTGCAGCAAGTTGGGCCGTATGTCAGCAATAACGCGCCGAATATTCTCTTCCAAGGCGTTAATCGTGTCCGGCTTATCTGCGTAGACAAGCGACTTCACATAACCCCACAAAAAATAGTCCAGCGGTGTTAAATCGCACGATCTTGGAGGCCACGCCACGTTGTTCAGGAGTAAGTCTATTCATTATGAAATGACAAACCAAACTGAGCATAAATCAAGTGACAGCTGTCAAAAACACCAACTACGAAAAAAGTAGTGCCAGATTGAAAACCACGCCTCTAAAAAAAAACACCCTATATTAAACAAAGGTTTTGCATTGCACGGTCATGTTGAGTGATGTAAGCCTATTTTTAATCTTGTTTATTATATCATGAATGAGTTTTCATTGTAATTCGGATTACGAGATATTAATAAGAAATATTTATTTTACGTCGGTCAATCTTAACAATTAGAGATATAGCAATGTCGCTATCAGCGAAAATAGAATCATCTCCCTTAATATTCCAATTTAAAAAATTAATAACAATTTCTAAGTTTTCCGTATTCCACCTCAATTTCGAGGATATATTTAATATTAGCATAGTTGACCGTCGTCGATTTTAGATCTAACCGTAGCAATATTTAAACGATCTATAATATGGTATTGAAAGGTGATTTGAAATTCCATTAGCTTGTATAAATAGTTAAAAGGGGGCGTTAGATGTTTAATTAGAATAAATAATTTTAACAATGTTAATAATAACATAGTGAAGAGTACTTATTTGTGTATAGTTATAATGAAATTTGTGTGACGATTAACCTGGTACTTTCGGGTACTCAGTAGACGGTGTTTGTACCTAAAAGGCATCTCATTTGCCGTACTGTATTGTGTAAGCCGAGCGTGACAGTTGTATAATAGTTACATATAATTATGTATATATATATAAAGTAAGGTTAGGTTGCTATGACTTCCCGTGTACAGCGTCCTTTGCGGAACTATTGCACTTTTTCAGTTATCAAATTATCAACCATCGTGAAATAAGCTGGTCATTTATATCAGCGCTTTTATAATTTCTTACACGCATAAACACCCCTTAAGCCTTAAGTGTAGTATAGGTGTAATTCTACGGCACCCGACCTTTTTTTACGATAGGATATGTGTGCAAAATGTGTTTTAAAATGGGCATTTGGATCAAAACATTTTATAAAGTACCGAATCGAAATCAGCTCTGCGTATTTGCAATTGGCTATCATGCAAATGTTTGAAACACCATTGGCTGGCCCGATAGCGTTGTTTGACAGCGAGCTGTCGCGCATTTGGTTGTCGTTTGAGGAAAATGCAGCGACAAGCTCTAACATCGCCATCTTTGGCAAATCCACAATTACACAGCAACATTTATGCGCATATCCCAGTACAATTATTAATAATGTTATCGGGCAACTCTGCGTAATATTAATAAAATTTTTAATTCATCGGTGTTTATCAAATGTATAAGAAGGTTTCCGAACATTTTCTAGATCTCTTGGTGCTATATTTTTGAGCGCATTTGATAATGTCAAAGTGACAGTTTGGAGCAATGATGTTGCCATAACATCCACTTTAACCCGTAGAGGCACAAGGACGTATATATATGTCCGGCCAGCGAAGGTCGCGGAAGGCACAAGGACGTATATATATATATCCGGCCAGCGAAGGTCGCGGAAGGCACAAGGACGTATATATATGTCCGGCCAGCGAAGGTCGCGGAAGGCACAAGGACGTATATATATGTCCGGCCAGCGAAGGTCGCGGAAGGCACAAGGACGTATATATATATATCCGGCCAGCGAAGGTCGCGGAAGGCACAAGGACGTATATATATATCCGGCCAGCGAAGGTCGCGGAAGGCACAAGGACGTATATATATGTCCGGCCAGCGAAGGTCGCGGAAGGCACAACGACGGATATATATGTCCGGCCAGCGAAGGTCGCGGAAGGCACAAGGACGTATATATATGTCCGGCCAGCGAAGGTCGCGGAAGGCACAAGGACGTATATATATGTCCGGCCAGCGAAGGTCGCGGAAGGCACAACGACGGATATATCCGTCCTCATTGCCCGCTTGATTTTTATTATTTTTGGTATTATTTCAGTATTATTTATTAACTTGACGTTTTCACCATTGAAAATCACAATGAAACAATTTTATTTTTTTTTTCATTTTAATGCAGTTTCTACTACTATTTATAAATTTGTATTGAAAATACACTAATGTACTACCGTTCCAATATCTATAACTTTTTTCTTTTTTTCGAAAACTGTACATATTTTGGAAGACTTTTAAATTGTAATGTATAGTTATAAATATATGAAAATATCAAAAAAAAGTGTAATATTTGACAAAATTTGTCAAAATAGTGAAAAATTGGGTGGTCAACTGCCTTTAAGGATTAAAACTTAATAGATATAAATTTTCAAAGATTGTTATTTACGATCCTCGGCATAGTTTTGTAAATCATTTGTATGCGTAGTTGGCAGCATTTTAGTATAAACCGGCACCTAAATTGGTAGTATAATGTTGTTTATTATATTATTGTAGTGTTTCATGTGCATTAAAAAGCTATGAATACTTAATATAAATACCGACCATGCGGCGATTTAATAGGTTTTCAAAAGTATGTATCATTTTGAACGTTTTTCTGCAAAAAGCGTGTCGACGTTCAAAACCATAGAATTTGAGTAAACCTTATTTTACAATACATTCTGAATCTCTTAGAGTATAGTGTAAATTTACTCTTTATTTGCGACTCGTGTATAATAAATTCAAATAATTTTGTTCATAGTATGCTTAATTATCGATGGTGATACGCATGTGATCTGACAATTTGATGCTTACGGTGAAAATACTCTGGTAACATTTCGGAATTGTTTGCATTAAGGGTCCCAGAGTATCTTCTTAAAGTAATCTCAAATATAATTGTTTTGTAACTCATTGTGGGCATTTTTATTTTACGGTGGACGATTCATGGAACAGTCATCCCACTTCTGAATTTTAATATTCTGAACGCTCTAACTCGTACATAGAATTGTTGGCCTGAGTTTACTAGACCTCATTTAATTTTTAACCAAGGCCACATAAAAATCTCTATTTATTATTCTGTTTTCTGTTAAAATATTTTGTGATCTCACAAGTCGCACTAAATCTAGAATAGTGCTTAAAAATGTATCATTAGCATAAGTTGGGTCTTTATCTATTCAACCCTTCCGTATTAAAAATTAGGTCGATTTGTAGATAATTGTGTTCAGAGATTCAGCATTGCTGGTTGTAATTTCTGCTAGGATGAAGAATAAATGAGACCATATAAAATGGTTGAATCATGGAGGATCAACTCGGCCCCAAATGCATGACAGCCAATGCGACGCAAAACGTCAGGAGTGGGGGGAAGACGACTCGAGTACTCGCGAGATGCGCAGAGCCCACTCAACCCCAAGCGGACGTTTTACGGCTATCGAGTTGACCCTCCCGTTAATATAGACTCCACGGGTTGAATGTTAATCAGATTTGCCATGCTGCCGAGACGATTTTTTTTCCACCGCTGATCTACGACCCGGCCACCTCGAGAAACTATCCCCTTCAACGATATTGTGGAAAGAAGGGAGGGGTTCTAAATCCGCCTTACGATGCACATTGCAGCCCATCGTAATTTTTAATCTGAAATGGGGGTCATAATTGACACATTGTTCCAAGTTTTCTCCGCTTTGGTAAGGGACGCTCGAATATATTTAGGTTTATGAACGGTCAGTGACAGGCCGTCATTACACTACTGACAGTTAATGTAGCCGCTTGTGTTGACGCAAAAAAAGGATTTAATCATATTACTCCGTCCATCATGTATTTCCATTGTCTCATCCGTCGCTTCTGGGGTTCAACGGCCCCACTTAACGCACGTGTTGATGCCACGCCTTATGTCCTGACTGAAAGTCGATTGCCGTGGCAGCTGGGTTCTAAAAATGTCGGTCAAAACCGAACTGAATACAAATTACAAGAAGTAATGCTGAATCTGTACTTTTTAAGTCGCTTAGGGTGACGGACTGTTGTATGCAATAAATGAAAAAAAAAAAAAAGATAAATAACTCGTTTCATTGTTGTACCTCGCATCCACAGCAAAATCAGCCCATGATCCCATTTGACTTCGGCCGAATGCCATCAACACGAGGTTCTACGGTCCCACGGACGTCGGAATGCTCCGAATGTCACGGACGTGTTTTTAATGGTGGATGGTACGTAACTCGCCTCATTATGACCATCGTAACAATGAAATGAAACAAAGTCGTTTCGTTAACATTTATTTTGGCACAAACATTTAATATGATTTACAGACATTGTAACATTGATATTTTTATTTTTTTTAACAATCAATATAACCTATCTACTTATTTCTAATGTAAGGTAGGTCAGGTTGTAAATATGAATTAGGTACATTTAAATGAATATTGTAGGTCAAAAAAAAAAGTGATATGTACAACAAATAATATAGGGTGATGATTTTAGAGGCGTGGTTTTCAAGAAGAGATAAAACGCATATAATTTGATGTTATGACTAAGAATTTAGTTTTATTATAAAGATAAGGGTTTGCCATTATGTTTTAAAAATGATTTCGGGTAAGAGGCCCAATTTTCAACCACTTTTTGCAGCAAGTTGGGCCGTATGTCAGCAATAACGCGCCGAATATTCTCTTCCAAGGCGTTAATTGCGTCCGGCTTATCTGCGTAGACAAGCGACTTCACATAACCCCACAAAAAATAGTCCAGCGGTGTTAAATCGATCTTGGAGGCCACGCCACGTTGTTCAGGAGTAAGTCTATTCATTATGAAATGGCAAACCAAACTGAGCATAAATCAAGTGACAGCTGTCAAAAACACCAACTACGAAAAAAGTGGTGCCAGATTGAAAACCACGCCTCTAAAAAAAACACCCTATAGTAATGAGGTTCATCTAATTAATTTTGAAGCTTAAAATATCTGATTAGACCGCTAAGAGAGGGAGAGGGCAATTGTGGTTAGCTAGCTGGGCGGTAACTCCTCTGTGCCTGTGATGTTGAATTTCACGCTGATACTAGTTTGGCATTGGATTGGATGGACCTCTCACCTTGTTCGTCCCTGAAGTGGACGTCTTATCCATACGAAGCGTTCCAAAGACAACCTCAAATCATATATAACTACCTCACAGGAAAATTAATCACAGAGTACTCTATATTTTTGAAGTAGGGGAACGTTGGATAGGATGGCGCTACAGCAGGGTTACTTCCGGACTCAATTGTATGCCGTTCACCTTCCCAGCGGACAAGTTCGTATGCTATCTAGGTGCAAAATAAAACATTGGTGTTTAAACCGGTAAAATTGCACCAGGTAATCAATGATTTGACTTTGTTGAACCCGTATTGAAAAAAAAAGGAATTCATTATAAAATAAATATAAAAGTATTGTGAACCAGTTGACATCCTTGGGCGATGGACTTCGGTAAGTCTGGACTGTGCAGCCGCTGTATGGAAACCATCCCAGCCGCGCGGGGGAATTGAGAGAAGCGCTACTCAACCGGCGGTGAGTTCCCCTCGAAGTGGTGTCGACAACACCTTTGTGGCTAGGTTGGCTCCAACGAACTGATCCCAAAAACCAATTTACTCACCGAGGGATTCAAATGTAATTTGCATGTTTTCCTAGTTTTTTATTAATTAGACAATCAGTTCATACTTTTTAAATTATAATTACACCGCGTGTCTCTAAAGATACTAAAGGTAAATTTTCACAAAACGCACATCCAAAAATATCACATTTTCACACCAATCGTTCACCTATTGTGAGTCTGCTAGCCGTACATTTAAAACACGAATAAATATATAAACGAGCCGATTTCGTGCTTTCAATGTTTCTTTCTCGTCCGCGCGCGCTTGTTACGAGTCTCCGCTCCGTTGCTCTTAGTTTGGTCCAGCGAACACTAAAAATGTGAGTGGCTGGCAGTTTCGTTTCGCTTAATTGCCAAGTAATAAAATTAGGTTGGATGACGCAACATTAATATTATTATGCTATTTAGTTGAAGTTTGGGTATTCGCCTTAAGTTGGGTATCTAAGGGCCGAATTTTAAGTTAGACTTAACTGATAAACATCGTCTTTCAACTCACTCTTAGCGTTAAGTCGAACATAAAAGTCCGTCTTAGCTAAGAATCAAAACAACCTCGACTTAAGCCTTAAGTCGAACTTAAGTCAGTGTTAAAATACGCTGCTAGGAGCGATTTCAGTACGTTAGACGGCGTTACTATCGCCGGGCGTGCAAATGCCCTAAATTGGCAGTGGGAATCCGCGCCAATTTTATAATTCTGTTATTTTGTAATTCCAATTAGAGTTAAGAAAACACAAGATCAAAACAAGGATTATATGCGCACGCCAAAATCCTACAGCCGACAACATAACCTCAAAACGTCAGATGACGCGTCATATGTCAAAAGTTATGCGACAGTGGCGACAGATATTGTATACACAAACCATAGCGGCGAGTAGCGAACTAATCACGAGTGCGAAAACATATTCATAACAAAGTCGAACTTAAAGAGTAACTGAAATACACAATTCAATTTAGGTCATGCTTAAAGTTAAGTTGATCCTAGCTAAGAACGACTTGAAATTTCGGCTCTAAGGGCCGAAATTTAAGTCAGACTTAACTGATAAACATCGTCTTTCAACTCACTCTTAGCGTTAAGTCGAACATAAAAGTCCGCCTTAGCTAAGAATCAAAACAACTACTACTTAAGTCAGCGTTAAAATACACTGCTAGGATAGGATTGCCATACATCCCGGTACACCGGTTTAGAGCATCGGTCCCGTTTGACCCACCATATGTCCCGGTAAACAAATAATCAAGGTTTTATATTATGCGAATATCACATTGACTGGCTGTGAAAGTGTGGGGTCAAGAGATGTACTGACATTTTACATATATATTCCCATATTTACAGTACGGAATGAAAGACTGAAATACCTTTGTGAGGGAGCCGATGTAATTCATGGTAATTTACGATCTCACTCAAAAACTAGGTGGTTAACCGTCTTTGTTGCTGACCATCGAACGTATTCTGAAAATGTGGGAACCATTGAAAGATTTCCTTTTTCACAAATTAGATATGGTGGGGGCAGAACCCCCTCCTCCTCCTATAACCCCCCTATATTTCCTCCTATATTGATATCAGTGCCGGTCGGAGCCAAACCATTTATGGCAACCCTATGCTAGGAGCGATTCAGTACATTAACGGCGCTACAGTCGCCGTGACCCGTGTGCGAGTGTATTGCCATTTGATTTTATATTTATAACTAATTAAAATTGACTGGATTTGCATATTTTGAACATCTTCAATTCAAGCAAATCCTACAGCTGACAGCATAACCTCAAAACGTCAGATGACGCGTCGTATGTCAAAAGTTATACACAAACCGTAGCGGCGAGTAGCGAACTAAGTACTCTCAACAAAGTCGAACTTAAAAAGTAACTGAAATCAATTCAATTTAAGTCATGCTTAAAAGTTAAGTTAAGTTGATGTTTAAAAGTTAACTAAGAACGAACAACGACTGAAATTTCGGCCCTAAAACGTTGATTGTATGGTTGGCTGACACACAATGTTGCCACCGTCAGATTCTTAATTGCCGTATTTATTAAAAAAAAAAACCCAGAATTGCCTGTTTAGAAAAACATTAAACTTGGCTGTAATTACCGTATTTTTTGATACGGCAATTGCCGTATCAATGACGAATTAACGATTACAAGAAGTAGTTGATGTCGCGGTGCAGCCGGTCCAGGTGCGCGTCGCGGCTGTCGGCGTCGGCGAGCACGCGCGCGCAGATGACGCACTTGTTCCGGACGTGGCCGTGCTCGACGCGCGCGTGGTCCACCAGGAACGACTGGCTCGAGCAGACCTTGCCGCACATGCCGCACATGTTGCGGAACCTGCCGTGCGCGGCGTTCACGTGCCGCTTGAGGAACGTCCTCGTCGAGAAGGTCGCGCCGCACACGCCGCACGCGTGCTTCTTGTTCACGTGCTTGATGATGTGCCTCTCGAGCTCCCAGCGCGCCCCGAAGGCGGTCCTGCAGAAGCAGCAGCGCGTGTTCCTGGCGGCGCCGCCGTCGGACGAGCGCGCGCCGAAGGGTATCAAGTTGAAGCCGTACTGATCGACCGTCCGGTAGTCGAACGCGGAGTCGCCGAGGCTGAACTTCGCCACCAGCGCCTCGCTGTCCGGCAGGAGGCGTCTGGTGGGGATCCGCTCGAATATAAACCCCGTGAGAGGAGTTTGGCCGTCGCCAGCTTTGATGCTCACCCTCCGGGCCCTGATCGTGGGCCGGTCGAGTTTTACGTCCTTTATGTACTCGTCGATCGCGCTGGGTTTAACCTTTTTGACAGATTCCTTGTTGCTTTCTACTTCCGCATTCTCTATGGTCTTCGGAGGGGGCTCGTAGGACAGTATCTCGTCCAGAAGATCGTAGTCGGATGTATCGGACAGCGAAGAGCAGCTGCTGTCGTCGCGGATTTCGGGATTGTCCCTAAATTCGTTCATCATTTTCCACAAGTCCCACTGTCAGAAACCACTGACACGACACTTAGTTTAAGTTTATTAAAACCACGTACTCCACTCATTAAATCGCACGAAAGTACGATGAACAAAACAACATTCTTTTGATGGCAACGAGAACAGGGCGGCGTGACAATAGACAATAGACAGATGTCATAAAATCAATAGATCAGCTGTTTCCCCCCCTCCTGTTGCTCACTATTGAATAAGGGTGCAAACATTGTAGACGTCGACTAAAATTAATCAAAATATAATTACGATTTATTCCTAATGGTCAAATCATAGTATCGCACCTCATTCCTTACACAAATTTATTATTTCGAATTTAGTTTCTGGAAATTTGCGTTTTCCGTAGGCTTTCGTTTTGTTTCTGACAATATTCCTAAACTTTTATTATCATTGTTGTCAACAATTCTTTCATACAATATTTTGATGTTTAAGGTGATGATTTTAGAGGCGTGGTTTTCAAGAAGAGATAAAACGCATATAATTTGATGTTATGGCTAAGAATTTAGTTTTATTATAAAGATAAGGGTTTGCCATTATGTTTTAAAAATGATTTCGGGTAAGTGGCCGCCGCGGTTGACTCAAACAAATTCCAGCCGAGAGGCCCAATTTTCAACCACTTTTTGCAGCAAGTTGGGCCGTATGTCAGCAATAACGCGCCGAATATTCTCTTCCAAGGCGTTAATCGTGTCCGGCTTATCTGCGTAGACAAGCGACTTCACATAACCCCACAAAAAATAGTCCAGCGGTGTTAAATCGCACGATCTTGGAGGCCACGCCACGTTGTTCAGGAGTAAGTCTATTCATTATGAAATGGCAAACCAAACTGAGCGTAAATCAATTGACAGCTGTCAAAAACACCAACTACGAAAAAAGTAGTGCCAGATTGAAAACCACGCCTCTAAAAAAAACACCCTATATATATTATTACAGTCTATATTAAACCGTTTGTTGTCACACGCCATCAGCTAATCGTCGCTCGCCACGCCGGGTCATTGGCCGGCCGGGGCCCGGATCACTTGAAGGGATGAATTATTTCAGAATTCTTTTATATAACTTCTTACTCGTAAACAGCAATATAAACAATCCTTAAGTCATCGGGAATGGCCACGGGACATCCTATATATACTTACACCCGAAGCATGATTGAATGTAGCGAGTATAAATAAATAAGTTCAATTATGGCAAAATATATTATATTAATTTTTAAGTTAATCATCTAATACAGGCTGTTTTAAGACTATTCCCGAAGACTTAACAGGGTGGTTATGTTTCCTATTATGTTTATGTTTCCTATGTTTCCTATTCCGTTTTTGCTCGCGGGGGCCCTTGGCCAATGAATGTCAATGACCCGGCGCGGCGCAGCCACACCAGTGGCCGAACTTACGACAAGAGCGATTTCATATTAATATGTTAGGTTTACAATTTGTAATACTGGAACCGTGATGAATTTTGGTATGAGCTCAATACAAATCATGTTTGAAATCACAGGGCCAATGAGCTGGATTTATCGGGAATAAAGCACTCAACAAAGCCTTCGCCCATAGCTCGGAAGTGTATAGATCTAGTTTGATAGTTGCCTCACTACACCGATTGAAGCGCCTAGCGATCATATTGGCCTTTGTCGTCCTCGACAGCTGTTCTGTCTTCAGTCAGGATATGTCCAAGATATTTTACTGATGAAGCTCACGTTAGTTGTCTATTGTTTAGATACACGGGAGAAAAGTAGTCGGTCTTTGTCCTGCTTTAAAGAATGCAGAACTTACCATGTGTTGTATGAGAGTCCACGTGTACAGGCATATCATGTCAGCAGCGTAGCTCACATTGATTATGAATGGAGGGCAGTCTCCACTTAAGCCACTTTCTTGGGGCCCATTGCGTATGCCCAGAGATGTAGCCAATCCGGTTCCAATACGTGATGCAAGATATGCCGCATATTTTGGCCACAGCAAGCCTGCGTGCCCCCCAGATTGCGCTTCTTTTTGAGGTGAGGGCTAGGCGTACCCCGCAAAGCCACCAGATTTGGTGGACTGTTCTGTCCGCGAAGGCCTAGAGATGGGGAGCAAAGTGACCAATTCGGTGTGCCGCAAGCACGAGTTGTCGAAAGCGCAGGGCCTAGTTGCCAACCCAGAAGCCAGGAACGTCGGCGGCGAGTGGGGCGACCGATCTCAAACGAGTGAAGCCGAAGCGCTGCGCGCTTGCGCAGGGCCGGACTGGATCGCCAAGCGACAACGGACGAGCGGAGTCGTTCGAAATCAAAAATCAAGAGGGCTGCCTTGCAATTTATATTATATACTTCTACCGTCATTACATTTTTATACTAAGCATCTTGTTTTATTGAAGTGTTTCCCGTATGGGATTCACGTAACTAAAAGAAATATCGCCAGCGAAATAAAACTGCTTCGTTGTTCATCGGTGACTTCATCATTCAACCTTCCCGCACCCCCTACTTGGACATTCGGAGCAGCAAAAACGATGGCGTTATAAAACCTTAATTTTAATACATAATCACAGAACGAAAAATACAAAATATATCCGAGGAATACTAAATTTCCCATCGTGATTCGTGCAGTTTTTAAGACGTTAAGTTTTGGGCCGGGTTAAAAGAAAAACCTTATCAAATCTCATAGAAATATTTTATTTACAGACACAATGAGAAATCACAAACTTACATAAAAAAACCCTAATTAATTCATTGTGGGAGATATAAATAGCCTCTCTGGAGAAATAATGGCAATCAGTGAGAAATACCATCGCCTGGGCGCAAAATCCACGCCAAGACGAGATTTCGAGTTAGTCTCGGCTTAATCGCCCGACTGTGGAATGAGTTCTTTCCGAGCAGAGAGAAATCTTTAACGTTCCTTCACAACATCTCAAGAGATAATAATTAATCTCTGCGATAGGGTAATACTACAAATCCACCGTTTAATTATGAAATACCCTAAAAAAAACGTATAAAAGTATTATTATATTGAAATAAAATTTCTAAAAATATTTTAATATTATTTTTGGTATCATATGGCAAACGTTCATTAAAATGTAACGAGTATACTCAAAAAATTGTGAGTATTTTTTTAATAGAAAATATCCCACTTCTGAAATATAAAATGTGGAAGAGTAATATAAACGCGTAGAAATTATTGTAAAGTATTATAGGGGAAAAAAACAAACTCAAAAACGCTATCAAGAAACGCAAAACACTGCTTAAAAAAAAACCATAATATATTTTATAGAATTCTATGACCGATCTGAATATTACATAAACGTAAGCAAATAAACGGTATATATCACCTCATTCAGAAATAAGGGTGAATAAAGTTTAGTTAAGTTTGATGAGACACAATATTTTCATACAAAAACGGTCACAAAACGTCAACAAAGACATTTTAACCAATAGGATTGTTATCGACGCGATCGAAAGCTTTCGCTAAGTCCGAGTACATGATTTTGGATCGTTGGCCTATATATTTATAAATAGGAAAAAATTCATCGCGGGAACTCATTACGCTAAAATTTGGTTGATTTTCTATTTTTTAAATCAACCAAGCGGTTGACTGACCGTTTAAAAACCCCCCGTTTAATTAATGCCCCTTTCACAAAGAAAAAAAATCAGACATGTGCGTTTTTTGTGACGTGCGTGTTACTAACCTAAAACCCAAGATATTTATACAAAAGAATAATAATTATGGATAAAATTGACGGATATCGACGACGAAACGGTCGCTCTGCATTGCGATAATTACGTATTTATATATATACATACGTACCGATACCTTACCATCATTTATTTGGGCGATTTTTATTGACAGTCTTCGACGGTGACTTCAGCTTACCTCACTTGTGCGATAGCGCCGTAGAAAAAAACTACCCTACGTTATAGCCTTTAAGAGTATCATCATCGTAAGCCGTTTCGGAAAGGACTTGAGATTGTCCGTCTACCGTGGATTGAATTATCGCTGCTTGATAACACGGAGTAAACCTCAGATTATAGAAATAAGTCGAGATGTGACAAAAGTGTAATTTAAATCTCTTAATTTTTATGATCTGGAGATTACCCTTTATGAAGTCAAGTCGAGCTTTGTCAATGGCTTCATCCTATATAAAATATATGTCTAAATAAATATTTCGACGGAGGGATTTTGTAAGGCCCTAATTAGACGTATTTTTTTGTGATTTTAACAGATTTAGAAGGGTGGTGGCAAAGTCTGCCGCCTGAGGGTCTCATGAGAGGCTGCTGGGCAACGACCTCCAAATGCTGTGCACTCGTGAACTGTCATCGAAGAGACTTTTCACCATCATAACCTGAAAAAAAAACCCATAACTGTAGCACAAGTGGATCAATGCTCACGTTGAACGGATGGACACTTAAGATGGATGGAAAAAATCTCTTAACACGCTCAGCGCCGATGATGTCAAATTTCGTCATTGGCGTACATCGTCAGGTGCCGTATCGCGTAATGGGCTTACTGCATTTGTATTTTGGTTCAGTTCCGTCGTTTCATTGTTTATATGAAAAGTGCGCTAGTGAAAATGTTTTCGACGGATTTGGCGATAAATAATTTGAGTTTTAATTACAAAAGCTATGTCAATATAATTATTAAATATACAAAACAAATATTTTCAGTTTTTTTTTTTTTTTGTAAATAATTGCTGACCTAGGTCATATACAATTATTTTGGGCCCTATTCAACTAGGCCAAATATGCCTGTACTAGAGTCAGGGGAGATGGTGGTAATGAAGCGTTAAAAATGGTATGAACATGTGCGGTATCGAACCCGCGACTTTGGGCCAATAGCCGAACGCCTTAACCACTAGACTACCACGATCTACTCGATCTAATACGAGTTTTGTACTTGTTATTTGCCAATAATAAGAAACGGCCTTCGCCGAACGGCGGCATCGTGGGGCAATGTGTTAAATACATTAGAGGCCTCTTCCCGAAGAGCTGTGGTCCGTGTTGGGAGTGGTCACTCCATCTAATGGCTGATTGGTTTCTAAGCTCGACGACATACTATATTTTAAAAAACTTAGTTGAAATTGCATCTAATATTTAATGTAGGTTTTTAATTCTATAGAAGCTTAGATAATTATGATATAAAAATATATCCAGAATTATTTTTTTCTGTATCTAAAAATAAAAAAGTCACAATACAGCGTTTGTATGGTAAAATGACCGGGTCGTGTCGTCCAACAGAAAATGGACGGTTCCCGAAACGACGAACCTGAATGAATCCCACGATCATCATGACGCTTATCTGCAGGATGGACCACGTCTGCACCAGAGAGCAATTCTCCTCCGCTATGTTCCTATCCTGAGTTCTGTCTATCGCCAGCATTCTCTGAAACAAAAGACAAGCTTTTTAACGGGATTTCACTCGCATGTTTACGTACTTTCCCTAGGGATGAGAAATCTTAATACGGTCGTAATAATATGCTTTTTGCTCATTTTATTCACTTTGCTACTTTCAGGGTTTGATATAAACAGGTGTCCGAAGACCATTCCCGTTAAAAAAAAAACAGTTAATTGGTCCTGGGATTTCTAACGTTATTTGTAAAAAAAGTATAGGAAATCATGGTTCCCGAGGAAAAAAATATGTAAACTTTGTGAAAATACCAAAATGATCATATAATAATGGCTATCGCCGTACGCCGTAACAGTGGAATTCGCGCGCTGACTGAATTGACATCACCTGTCAAAGCACCCCTTTAAGTCTTCGGGAATAGTCTTCAGTCTTATTATAAATACAGTCCATATTTTTCGAAGTAAATATGAACAGCCGTCCCCGCCTGGCGCCACTCCGCATAACTCAGTCAAGGTTAGCTTTGTGCGGAATCGTCTGCATTTAACAGCATTATCACGTTAAGCTTACAATTATTTTTCGGAAACCTTGAAATCCCAGCATCGATTAGCTGGATTTTTTATTGGGAATCTCCCGAGGTGTCGTGGCGCGATCGCTGACCTAGCTGTGAGACCGCAAATCAGACCGTTTCTATCCGCCAATATAATAAAATCTCGGGAACCAATCAATGGATATTAATATGGTTGTCACTATTTTATAGATCACCGTCCGAGGGAGGTTTAGGTATCTATACGCTGTGTGTTCAAAAAGTAAGGTGACTTTGTATTGTTAAGAAAAAATATTTATGTTGTCCCCTTCAAAGTAATCCCTTATGCCAACGGTTTCTCCAATCCTCAAAGCACTTCTCATCAGCACTTTTCGGTATAGCCTTGAGCTCTTCCAGCGATGCAGTCTTCATCTCTTCAATCGTTGCAAATCTCCGTCCTTTCATAGATCTCTTTAGTTTTGGGAACAAGTGATGACCCTTATGACCCTTTTGAGTAAATCTGGGTCGACGTTGACGTCATTCAACAGCTCATGCGACGGTTCTTTTGGTCAAAATTTAGCAATTTCGGAACAAACTTCGCTGACACACGTCTCATGCCCAAAACGTTAGAAAAAAATTCATGGCACGAGCCAAGCGATATGCCGACATCCTCAGCAACTTCTCTGATAGATTCGACGATTTTCCAAAACAATTTTCTTCACTGCTTGAACGTTTTCATCAATTGTTGACGTGCTCGGGCGTCCAGAGCGAGGCTCGTCATTGGCATCTTCCCGGCCATCTTGGAAGAGTTTGTACCACTTGTAAACATTTTTTTACTCAGAACAGTTTCACCGTATGCCACTGTCGACATTTCAAGTGTTACGGAGCACATATTTTTCGATAGCACTTATAACCTTTACGCCTCTCACGACCAAACAAAAAATGCCATTCACTTGAAATTTGGTACAGATGTTCGGGAAGAGTGTACCAACATAACAAAACAAAAAAAATTGATAATCGAAAATACGTTGCCCGCGAGTCACCTTACTTTTTGAACACACCTCGTATATTGATATGCGAAGGGAAAACTTAACATCCCCTTTTAAGCATAAAATTAACTATAATATAGTTTACAAATACATTAAATTAAATAAAATAAAACGTTCATACTACTGACAGAATGAGTTTCGAGCCGCGAATTTTGTGTGATTTCTTTTTAATTGTTTGTCAATTTAATAATGTCAAGCAAAAATAATTATTAATGCCATCTTATACTTCCATGAATGTCAAAGTTCGACCATTGGGCGACCTCTAGTATTCATTTATCTATAAACTCTAGATTGTGTTGAGTTTAATAAAAATATGGTCACCTGCAGATGCTGCGCCCGGGACAGCGAATCCATCACTCGGCCGACGATCTTGAATATGTCGGCCACGCGGAGCGCGTACTCCTGGGGTCCCTCTAAAACAAAAAAAAAACCATAATTAAATACGTTAACGAGAATCGAGGATTGTGGGCCTCGAGAACGAGATTTATCGGAATGATTTGTCATACCCGACTGAATATTAAATGACCAAATCGTTTGCAATTACTGTGTTTACGGTTAGATTGACGAAAACACAGCTGAAAAAATATACTTAAGATAAACATAAGGAAATAATGACTTTTGCACGCGAGTACATTTTTAGTGAACCGTGGTTATATAGGGTGATGATTTTAGAGGCGTGGTTTTCAAGAAGAGATAAAACGCATATAATCTGATGTTATGGCTAAGAATTTAGTTTTTTTATAAAGATAAGGGTTTGCCATTATGTTTTAAAAATGATTTCGGGTAAGTGGCCGCCGCGGCTGACTCGAACAAATTCCAGCCGAGAGGCCCAATTTTCAACCACTTTTTGCAGCAAGTTGGGCCGTATGTCAGCAATAACGCGCCGAATATTCTCTTCCAAGGCGTTAATCGTGTCCGGCTTATCTGCGTAGACAAGCGACTTCACATAACCCCACAAAAAATAGTCCAGCGGTGTTAAATCGCACGATCTTGGAGGCCACGCCACAGGCCCACGACGCGATTTTTACTTTATTTTAGAGTTATTTTAATTATTTTTTGTCTTTCCGGTAAAATATACATTTTTTACCGCCACTTACCCGAAATCATTTTTAAAACATAATGGCAAACCCTTATCTTTATAATAAAACGAAATTCTTAGCCATAACATCAAATTATATGCGTTTTATCTCTTCTTGAAAACCACGCGTCTAAAATCATCACCCTATATATGTGATTACACAGCCAGAAATTACACTTACAAGGTTAACCAGATAAAAATCTACAGACACGCTAACAGCTGCAGCAATTAACAAAATAGCTGGGTCAATGACTTAAATGATTAGCGTTAAAGCAATTTAATATGTTACGCTAAGTATATTATTTATTTTCGAATCGCAACGATCGTCCGTCACTACATATGCCATATGCTATGCTCACCGTTCAGTTGGACTTCCTTCTCCGTATCCTCGTAATCCTGGTCTTCGTCGTCCCTGTCGGCGTCTATGATGAGGTCAAAATACACCTGCAATAGGGTAACAGGTCAAAAGTCAACGCAGGTTTAAAGGCAAAACGGTACCGTACACAAATGGCAATCTTTTAGGTGAATATGCTTAGAAGTTCACTGGAGTACTGGGCGTCACTCCAAAAATATTGGTGTAAAATCATCGAACGATGAAATGATTTTAAAGGGCATATAGTTCCGTTTCTCTGAAACACCAGTACAGCGCATCTACGACACCGGTTTTAGTCATAAGCGATAGAACTCTATTCGATTCAACCGAGAAATCTAACACATTTAAAAGTTTAAGCGAGTGAAAAATTAAAAATAAAAAATAAAATTTTAATATTTCACAATGTTGAAACCCGGGGAAGAAAAAAAAACCAAACCCAGTTTGTACGGATGGTCTGGATATATAAACGAGTCCAAAATATATAACAAGAATAGGAATTTTATTCCGTTTAGTATACCTACTCTATTTTTCATCTTCTGAAGGTATAAATACGGTAGTAAAGTATTCAGAAATGTATTTATACGATTTTATTGAACACTTCTTAAAATCCAAATAACAGGAATGAAAATTAATTTAATAATTCTCTCCTGTAAAATTAAACTTTTAGGACATGCCGTTATGTCCTGAAGGGTCTCAAAATATTCAGAATAAAATAAATAAATATGCGTTACCACTTTTAGGTAAATATGAAACTACACGAGTGACACGGATATTAAAAATACATTTTAAAAACAATCTTAAATGCGTTTACAAAATTTCGTGTCTGTACCGTTTGCCGTTGAGGAGTTCCTTCATCCGGAGCCAATACACTCGTTAACTCACAAACTATTTTTTTTATTATTTGTATCAATAACCATCTCATGTATGAGGTGTGTTCAAAAAGTAAGGTGACTTTTCAAATTTCGCGGGCTACGTCCGTTCGATCCTCGATTTTTTTTTGTTTTGTTGGTACACTTGTTTTTAACATCTGTGAAAAGTTTCAAGAGTATAGCATTTTTGTTTGTTTGTGAGAGGCATTAAGGTTAGAAGTGTTTTGCGTGCTCGGCGACTCTCTACGGTCGAAAAACGTGGATCAAAGAATTTGCATTAAATTTTGTGTAAAAAATGGAATCAAGTTCTCTAAAACTCTTGAAATATTGACCGTGGCATACGGTGAGTCTACTTTAAGTTAAAAAAATATTTACAAGTGGTATAAACTCTTCCAAGAAGGCCGAGAAGACACCAATGAGGAACCTCGAAAAAGCACGCCAAGTTCAGTCAAATATCAAGGTGTTGCTCACTGTTTGTTTGATTATCATGGCGTAGTGCATCAGGAGTTCTACCACAAGGTCGTACAGTCAATCAGGAGTATTACTTTGAGGTTATGCGCCGTTTGCGTGAAGCGATATGAAAAAAACGCCCGGAATTGTGGAAAAATCAGTCGTGGTTATTGCACCACGAACATGTGATTGCTCGTTCGTATTTCTGGCCAAGAACGACACCGTAATCATGACCGCACACCACCGCACTCACCGGATTTAGCCCCCTGTGACTTTTTCCTGTTCCCGAAACTCAAGAAACCCATGAAAGAATGGCGTTTTGCAACGACAGTAGAAAATCGCCGAGCACGAAACTTTTCACAGATGTTAAAAACAAGTATACCAACATAAAAAAAAAAAAACGAGGATCGAACGGACGTAGCCCGCGAAATTTGAAGTCTTCTTACTTTTTGAACACACCTCGTATATTAATAAAAAAAATACTTTGCTATTTATTCTTTAAGGGTATGTAATCCGGTTGACATAGTATTTATGTTAAGAACTTATTTCGATTTCTTTAGCCATAATATTTGAGGTTGGTTGCTGGTAGTGTTTCTGTATATTTTCGATTTAATTTGGTATTTAAAACGTTTAACAATTCCGTTGAAAGTCTGGAGGTATCCTTTGTCAGAATGAAACTCACCGTTTTGGTGTTGAAATGGCTGATGGTGTTGTCAAAGCAGAACATGTGATCGCCGTCTAAATGCGCCGTGAACCGATGCGAGTTCTCAGATCGTTTGTAGTCTGCGATGAGAACGCGACCACCAGGTTCGACGCATCTCACGTTTATGTCCAGCTCACCGTGACCACCGTCGATTACCTGCGCAAATAAAAAAAATATGACTTCAAGGACAGATCACCTATCAGATAATCTATTCAACCTAACTTTTGGTATTAAGTCAATAGGACTATTCTTTAAAATTTTTAAAACGTTTAATAAATGTATTAAAAAAGAAACCAAATGAAGGAAAGCAGTATTGTTGTGCCATTACAATTTGATATGAAAACAGATCCAATACGATGCAAATTTCACACGGACATTGTACTTAACATTACAATAGCCTTTCACAAAAATATTATCCATGTAAAAATGGGAAGGTTGTTTTAAACTCATCGGAGTTATTTAATATTTTTTAAGGCCGGTGAGTAATTTGTAGAACAGAACTAAACTATTAGGCTTAGAGATTCCTGCCATTAGACAAAATAAACATTGAACACTGCTTTAAGTACGTGTCCGCAAACAAAATATCTCGGAGACGGAATAAAATTGAACTAAAACCGACCTGATATTCAATTTCAACGACTTGATCCTTGGAGACGGTCTCATAAAGGCAAGTCGACGTGCCGGCGTCAACGGTAAAAGTTAAATCCTTTTCATAATACTTCGCTAAGGAACCAGTACATAAACATAACACTAGAATCACAGAAGGAACATTTATTGACACCATTTCAATACCTAAGAAATAAAATTACTGTGTCTATACACGTTTACTAATCGCAGATAAATATCCGATATTTAGGACAGACGTCCGCGAATGAAACCGATCACCGCTGACAGCGGCGCTAAACAAAATAGAACGACTGACACTTGACAGTTAGCGACATCAGCGTCAGTGTTGCCAGATGGGAAAATAGAAAATGCGGTCCAGTGCTTAAAAACACTGATCATGAACAAAAAAGCGAATGTTTAAACAAGGCTTGCTGATTTCAACCTAATCCTGAAGGGGGGCGGGGGGGGGGTACAAATCAATTCCTAAGATTTTTCAAATGTCACTGTCAATCAGATCAGTAACGTTCTTTATCGATAAAATTAAAATATTATTTTGAATAATAGATACTATTTTTTTAATAATTATAATATTTTTAATAAATATATATTTTTATTGACAATTGATATAGGCCATGACAATTGACTAGCGACAGATGAGAATGACAGTGCATACTCCATACTTCATAGAGAATATAGTTTTGTTTTTAATTTGTTATTTGAATGGAAATCGATGCACAGTTTGTGGATTTAACCACATTACCTACTCATAATAAAAATGTGTGACAGAAATATTACTCACCATAAAAAATCTTGAATTGTTCGAGCAGAATCGAAAAAACGGATCTGTCTAAAGTGGGAAGCAGACCCAGTGTCAAAAAGACGGAAAACTGTGTATCTGAGTCCGTATTTTACCATGAGAGTCTATGGCAACCCTAAATATTTGGTACTGGTTTCCTAAAGTTAAATGTTTATTGTTATATGGCGCACACTAATGTGCGCCACATTGCCTACAACTGACTATCGAACACATACCTAAATCTTAATTTTAACTGTGTTTATAATATTTTTATTTTATTCAACTTAGAAGAGATGTGATTACAAGGGGTTTATGTAAATTATCAATTATATTAAAATTTCCAATACCTACATATTTAGTTTATTGATCGGCTGTTATTAGGGAAAAGATATCGAGCGTGGCAACCCTAAAGTTAAAAGCGATCGTATTTCCAATTTTGGGGACAGTCTGAATGCTCGGTGGGTGCGTGGTTTATTCTTTTCCGATAACCCAGCAAATTTGTAGATTAATTTGTTCATTTATATAAAGAAACATGTACCAACAAGATAGCATCAAAGCGGAATTCATCGATGATAATGGAATCAACAACCAAATGGAACCATTGGATATTCAGAAACCAACAACGTCAACAAAAGATAGTGCACAAGACTATCCCGCTAACAGTGCTCACGGTTTGAATGAATTCTTTTTGTTCAATAATAAAAAAATGTATTCTGAGAATATTACGCCGAAAAATGACGAAAATCGCCATAGTCATATAATTATAAAAAGCGAAAGTGATAATATAAGCGATATAACATTTGTCAAAACTGAGACTCCAACATTCGATCCAATACAATATTGTGAAATTAATACAATATTGGGTAAAGATGATCAACTGAAGAGTAATGTACAAAAAGTTGATTGTCATCACAAAAGTAATGGAACGTTCATATGCAGTGAATATAACATAACGTGTGGTAAAGAAAGTGTATTCAATACAAGCATAGATGCTGTTAAAAAGAATATTAAAAAGTTTATGTGCATCGAATGTAACAAATCGTTTGCTAGAAGAAGTTACTTGGGGATACACATTGATACTGTTCACAGAAACATTAAAAAGTTCACGTGCAGCGAGTGTAACAAATCATATCCTAGAAAAGATCACCTAAAGACACACATTGATAAAATTCACAGAAATATCAACTGCAGCGAGTGTAACAACTCGTTTACTCAAAAAAGTTACTTAAAGGCACATTTTGATTCTGTTCACAGAAATATTAGAATGTTCTCGTGCGGCGAGTGTAACAGTTTGTTTTCTCTAAAAGGAAACCTAAACATACACATAAACACCGTTCACAGAAATTTTAAAAAGTTCACGTGCAGTGAATGTAACAAATCATTTTCTAGAAAAGATCACCTAAAGACACACACCTTTAAAATTCACAGAAATATAAAAAAGTTCAATTGCAGCGACTGTATCAAATCTTATACTGAAAAACGAAATCTAAATAAACATATTGATTACGTTCATAGAAATATAAAAAAGTTCAATTGCATCGAATGTAATAAATCATTTACTGAAAAAAGACACTTAAAGACACATATTGATACTTTTCACAGAAACATTAAAAAGTTCACTTGCAGTGAGTGTAACAACTCCTTTACTCAAAAAAGTTACTTAAAGACGCATATTGATGCTGTTCACAGAAACATTAAAAGGTTCACGTGCAGCGAGTGTAACAAATCGTTTGTTAGAAAAGCTTACTTGAAGGCACATATTGATACTATTCATAGAAATATTAAAAAGTTCACGTGCAGCGAGTGTATTAAATCGTTTGCTCAAAAAAGTTATTTGAAGATACACGTTGATACTGTTCATAGAAATATTAAAAAGTTCACATGCAGCGAGTGTAGCAAATCGTTTGCTCAAAAAAATTACTTAAAGACACATATTGACACTGTTCACAGCAACATTAAAAGATTCACGTGCAGCGAGTGTAACAAATCGTTTGTAAGAAAAGATAACCTAAAGACACATATTGATAATATTCACAGAAATAATAAAAAGTACAATTTCAGCGATTGTAACAACTTTTTAGTAAAAGGAGTTACTTGAAGACATGCATTGATCCACACTGCTTACAGAAATAATGCAGCTGCAGTGAGTGTTCACAAAAAGATCTACCAATGAGATCTTATAGTAATGGCAGGACGAAAATCATGCATTAAAGGATGTTAAAGGATCCTGCGGTTTTGTAAATATAGACAGATATAAGTACAAGAAAAAAAAGATGGTCCGTTACTATATAGGTATTTGTTCTGTACCTAACTCTTCTTTTGGTCGTTTTAAATTCAAATTACCGTCTGTTGAAATACACATCAAATCTATCTCGATAAAATTCAAAATCTACATGTGAGAATCCTAAAATTAGTTATACCGAGATTAATTCGTTTTGAGTATAAGAGTTATGACAGATTTATTTAGAAAATGCAATATTTTGACGTTTTAGGTAACTTTTAAGCATAAGTTAATTGTAACTGTTGATTGTTGTTGTAATTGTTAATTGTTAAGCATAAGCTAATTGTTACTTTTTCTAGTGTGACCAATATAAAATCGAATCCTCGTACGCATATTCGCCAAGGAACCTATTATGGTAAATAGGTAGGTACACGGAGTCTATACACAGGAGGAGAAACTCAGCCCAAATGCATGACAGCCAATGCGACGCAAAACGTCGTCAGGAGTGAGGGGGGGGGGGAGATTACACAGCCAACGTCAAACTGACAGCGAGCGATGGGCGAGTCGGCTTCAGACTGACCCGCTGTCCTCTGTACCAACGCACGATCTCTCCTTTTTGGTATGGCGGCCCATACCTACATGCATATGCAAATAGGTATGGGCCACCCTCATATGCGAATCCACAGATGCGCGCTTCTCACAAACGTTTTCTTTCGTGCGCAGCGTAAAACTTAATATTTTGTGCGATCAAACCTTTCTGTGTAATTTTGTACTAGCAGAAGCCATACCTCAAGCCTGAGGTAAGATAGCAGCTCTCTTCTCGCGTAAATCACAACTTTGAGTAAAAAGCATTTTAAGATTTTATTTCTCTGTAAATATTTTATGACTGCCATATTTTATTAATATACAAATTTAATCGATTTTTAAAAATATATTTAGGGGCTACCTTTGAGATATAAATACAAAAGTTAGTATTATAGCGGAATTATGCTACAGTGACATTTAAATTATTGATGTTCAATATGTTGTCACTTTTTATTAATTTAGGTTTTATTATCGTTTGAATGTCAACATTTTCGAAAGCTTTTATTCTGTGAGTCGGTTTAGGTTATATCTTGTAGCTGAATTAGAACCACTTCCTCTTATCCTATGGCAATGCATTTTTGTGGTAAGCATGACCTGTGGCCCTAGTCACAAACCCACTTGCGAATCGCTCGCTGGCTCTTTGGTGGATTGGTTAGAATCGCCGAGCGTTTGGCACCAATACCATCATAAATATGTACAATATGGATACGTGAACCTCTCGCTCGCGGTACGACTAACCCTGATGATTCTGCACCCAGGATTGGCTCGAAACGAAGGAACTCCTCAATTACGGTCAACAGCACAAACACGAAATGTTGTATGTGCAAAAGCACTTAAATAAATGCTTGTAAAAAAAAATACTGTTAATTTATTACCTACTTACTTAAAATTGTGAATGGAAAAATAAAATCAAAAAGACATTTCAATGGGATTGTTATGCCATTCCAGGTAACTAGAAGGTGACGATTTTATTTGGGCACGATAAAGTGCCCTTAGTGTTACCATACAAAGACACGAACTGTCACCGACTCGAGCAAACTTGAAATGTTAATTATATTGTCTTAAGTCGGAGTATTATGGTTAGTTTAAAATTTAAAATAGTACAAACATACGAGTAGAAAAGGCATTATAGTTAGATAAGCATCACGTTTCAAAGTTCTGCAAATTGATAGTAGTGTAAATTATATCGTCTCTCGAATCCACCAATGTATGAACACATGGATGCGTACTAACCGCCGGACTGATTTTAGGTTAGGATTGGGAACAAATCGCTAAGAAAATATCCACGAAAAAAACAAAATTAAATTTATTAATATAAGTAAAATTAAAACAATAACACATAAACAAAGAAAACCGTATTATAAGGATGTTTCACTATAACAAACTCATGACATAAAAAACATATATTTTAAAGTCGTACACAGAAATCTTAGTGTAAGAGGCTCTTTAGGCCAATTTCAATAACATTTATTACATTTAAAAGGGTTTAACGGTGAAAAATGAAAAAACTTAATTATTACCTAAACCGTAAGAAAAGTTAGCGTGAATGGCGCCGTGAGGGACACTGGTGACCCTCGAGGCATTGTCTGATTTATGACCGTGTAATGGACCCTTTTCACACTTTATTATTTGTATAGCAAGTGACACTCGTGCGGCACCCCGGAACATTATTTTCGCCATAGCAGCACAAGATTTGTTAATCTTTAATTTGATAAGTCTAAAAATAATGCACTTAATGCAACTTTTCAAAAAAAAAAACAGTATTAATAAAGTTAATAATTAATGACAATAAAATCTAAACGAATACAAATGAAATATAAATGAATTAAATTCGTGAAAAAGCCTCATCCTAAGCGGTCGGTCCATCGCATTACAGTTATTCCGTCCAGTACCGAATCCGGATTCAATTTAATTATTTAATTAAATATCAAATTTTCTTTAGGATCTAAACGTTTTTTAATCAAACTCGCGTCGAGTACGCCACTTTGCGAAGCGAGATATGCGCGGCGGGGTTTGTTGTTGATTAATTATTAATTTACATTTTTACTGTAACAGGAAACATTTATGAGAAAAAAAAATCCTCGACTGGGCACATGTTTATAATAAATAAATGAGAATTAGTAACCAGTCTGTTACGAGCAAATATATTATGGACTGGTTATAAATTTGGACAATAAATTTGTTTTTTTTTTAATTAACTATCTGCTTATAAGATTGTTTTTTTTTTCAATACTGAGTTAAACAATTAAATTTTCCTGTGTATAGTATTAATATGTCTATTCAAATATTGTCTCGCGGCAAATTCTTTGCAGCACTCTGAACATTTATAACTTCTTATATTCAGGTGAACTCCTTCGATGTGCGTTTTCAACTGTTGATTTTGCGCAAATGCCTTGTCACAAAAACTACAAAACAGATTTTTAATTTTCTTGTGTATACTATCAATATGTCTCCCCAAATATTCTTTGTATGCAAATGCTTTGGAGCATTCCCCACATTCATACTTCTTCAATTTTTTATGCACAGCGCTGATGTGGATCTTGATATGAGGTCTTTGGCCAAACGCCTTACCGCAATCATCACAAACGAACTTTTTAATCTTTTTGTGAACAGAATCGATATGCATGCTCAGGTATTGCTTGGTCGAGAACATTTTGAGGCATTCGGTGCATTGGTGCTTTTTAATTTTGTTGTGCACTGCGTCGATGTGCGATATTAGCTTGGATCTGTCGGAGTACCCGTTGTCACACTCGCCGCACGAGAACCTCTTCAACTTCACGTGAATGGAATTGACGTGTGCGTTCAAGTAGTTCTTCGTGCTAAATACCTTGAAGCAATAGTTACACTCGTACGTTTTCATTCGCGTGTGTATGGCTTCCACGTGATTGTTCACATGAGATTTAGTGTCGAAGGCCTTATCACACTCCTTGCATCTAAACTTTTTTATTTTTTTGTGAACGGAATCGCCGTGCATTTGCAGACAATTTTTCGTGGGGAAAACTTTAAAGCACTCGCCACATTCGTGCTTTTTTATATTATTGTGAATCAAGTCAACGTGAAAGTCCAATTGATATTTATGGTAAAAGCCTTTAATGCAAATATGACATCGGTATCGCTCTAGTTTTCTGTGCACGGTGTTGACGTGTATATTCAAATTGCGCTCTTTTAAAAATGATTTGCAGCACTCTTTGCAATTAAAATATTTAATCGTATCGATGTATCGTATCGATGTGCGTGTCTAAATATGCTTTATATGTAAATGTTTTATTGCACTCGATGCATACAAATGGTTTTATGTTTCTGTGTATCGCATTTATATGGTAAAGCAACGTTTGCTTGCGTGAGAATATTTTACGGCAATCGTCACATTCATATTTTTTTATATTATTGTGCACTGACTCCACGTGACACTTCAAATGAGATCTTTGCGCATAGTTCTTACCACACTGTTTGCATATGTACCTTTTAATTCTACCTATGAATACATTCAATGTGCGATTTCATATACTGGTTAGTAGTAAACGATTTAAAACATTCATTGCATTTATATTTCTTCACATTACTGTGCACAGTATCAATATGGGTTTTTAAATGAGCCCTTTGGTTAAAGGCTTTATCACACTCGGTGCATAAAAATCTTTTAATTCTTTTATGAACAGAATCAAAGTGTATATTAAAAAATTGTTTGGTGGAATACACTTTTAAGCACTCATTACATTTATATATTTTAAGGTTTTCAACATGGCGACCAGGGGAAACGGCCTGGTTACATACATATTTTTGATGCAATGTACCAATACGGTCATCCAAGACGCTATGGCTACAAATGGTCTCGTCACACTCGCTACAGTTATTTGTTTTATGACGCTGTTGCAACTTTTCAACAGAACTTTTTTTTTCTATTTCTAATATCTCTTGTCTGCATTTTGTGCAGAATAATTTAGCGTTATCGCCTTTAGCAGCGCAAAATACCCGCACGCATTCATTATGGTCTAATGTGCATTTGCAGAAAGCGCAAAAAAACGAAATCCTTCTCAATATTATCTGAATGCGTTTATTATTTTCCAAAAACTGCTCCACATGGTTTTGTGGTTCTTCTTTACAAAACACGCTATCGTAAACATTTAGATCAATTAATTGAAAAGAATTCAAAATAGATTCATCGATACTAACAAAACCGATGTCTTCTGGTTCTGCTTTTATAGACTGTAGAATAATATGAGTATTATCACCATTGTTATTTAAATTGTTTTTAACTTGTACGTCGTTTGACATGTCAATAGTTTTATTGCGATCTACCGAATGCTCAATTTATTATTACATTTATGATGGCCATTCATATTTAGCTCAATTTTACCACAGGAACGTGTCTTCATTATTAAAATTAATAGCACGTTTATTTATTAAAATAAAATTAATTATGAATGCCATATCGCCATTAAGGAAATAAGTTAAGCAACACATTAATATTTCGTAATAAACTTTCAAGTTTTGACGTTAGGTAAACTTCTTCATCTATGATCTAAAATGTGTTGGCCAATCTCAAATATCATTAATTAATAACAATATTAAAGGACATATTATTATTTTTAATTTATTTTAAATATAACTATTTTAAATATAATTTATTTTAATCAACTTAAAAATAAATACAACTCAAAACTGTATGTTTTTTAATTAAATAATAAACATTTAAAGAAAAACTACGATGTATTTTTTAAACGTTGATTCTTGTTGCTTAAAGTAAAACAATATTTTAGTTATTCTTTTAGGCAGGGTAGGTGTTCAACGTAACTATAAAAAACGATATTTTAATAAATTTAATATTATATGTGTATGTTAACATTGTTGTTGTTTGTTAATTGTCATGGTTAACTAAAAGTTCGTTTTTTTAGGTGAATTTTCACCTGTGAATATTGCTTATAGACGATAGTTCATTATGTGTCATCCGCCAATACATTTATCTAGGTACTTACGAATCTCTAGTTGATTTTCTGTTACTAATTCGTCATCCGAACATCTGTCAAATATTGTAAAAGTAGGAATGGGAAGAGGCAAAATCGATGTTCACATCGATATTGACTGATGTTTAAATATTTTCTTTTTACCAGAAACTAATATATATATATATATATATATATAATAATATATGTATAATGCCATCCTTCTAAAATATAACATTGCTGTGAAACTAGAAATTAAATCTTTGTGTGTGAGTGTTTTGTCGGGCCTTATAGATGTGAATTGCGATTGAAGTTAAGTGTATTTACCACTACCTATTTCATCAAGGGCTTTTACCTATCACGTACTGACAGGGCTTCAAGTAAAATGCTTATTGTATATATATATATATATATATTAAAATAGTAAAATGTATTGTTTAAATACCGTTAATTAGATGATTTCTATGTTAAAATAGGTAAACACCTTTAGTTTAACATATATAAAAGTTTGACAGTACTGACATTTGGAAAATACGAATGCTTTTTAATATTTTAAGGATTGAAATTTTTTGCAAATAAAATATATAGCCAGAATGTTCAAAGAAAAATTAATACCGAAAGCACAGATAGTTGCATCGCTTGAGGTAATGCACGCTGGTTTAAATACAGGCCTGTATTTTATGAAAGTCTTTCACTCTCACCTACCTATCTGTGCGATATGCAATACGGTCAAACTTTCATTAAAGTAGTGAATAAATGATTTAAAAATTAAACAATAATTATGAAAAAAAGTGTGAAAATGTAACGAATATGATATATACATATATATATATATTAATAATATATTAATATATATATATATATATATATATATAATAATATATATATACATATATATATATATTAATAATATTATATAATATAAATATATATATATACCTATTATAATTAATACAACACTTTAAATCCTATGTCATGGAAGCCAAATAAACTAATATTTCCGGCTAAATTTTATAAAATAGATTAAACCCCTTTTCCCAAAAAAAAATCACTTTAGGGTTTTGATTTCTTATTTAAGAACTAGATTATTTAAAAACTTTATTCTTCTTTTACCTATATTATAAATTCGCCTAGTATTAGGAAAATGTCGAAGGAAGTATTATATACTTAATAAAAAATCTATAAAAAGTATTTTCCTAACACTATGCTATTTTTATCATTTGAAAGTAAATTTTGGAAAGTTTATGTATAAAAATATATTAATAATATGTCTTCCGTCACTCACCTGACAGCACCATAACCAAAACTTAATATTTTCGATGACGGATCAATCCACCGCTTGTAGAATTGCTTCAAACTTTTCACGAATTTGCACCCTAAGCTGGAGCAAATTGACCGGAGTTTTTTATAAACTTGATGAATACGATATAATTCCTGGGTGGCCAATTGATTTTAACCCTTCAGGAAATATTTTATTTCAGAAACTATTCCGTAACTGCTTTTAACATAGACCCAAAGTCACTTAAATTATTGCACAGTATATAGTGGGAAACTTAACAGTACTTAGATGCCTTTATAATTGTAAGCAGGTTTTTAGTTGATTTAGAAATAGGTTTCATCACAGGAAAATATGTTTTGAACCAGTTAAAACCTTTACCATCTCTATCATGGGTAAGAAGGCTCGTTTAATCTCCAGTCCTGCGACATTGTAACGAATTCTCTTAGCGTTCACTACATTAGTTGGATTGATTTCCCAACGTACCGAGTGTAGATTCGTTTGTGACACTCCTGAATTCAGATGTTGCATTTACTCATATAATATTTAAATTATATCAAGGAATATATTATTAAGTAAAATATTCAAAGAATAACTTCGTAGGAACGGTAATCGAGTTTTGTAATCGACGTATCAGCACACGTCAGTCGACGTCGCCCATATCCAAATATCTTTGTGTCAAATTAAAAGGCTGTCAAATCAATTGTGTCCGGTGTTCGCTGTTCAGTCATCATAAAATCGTTTTTTTTTCGCAGAGTAATGCCGACCTGTAACCAATAAGCATAAAAATCGATCCTCTATAAATTTCTAGTATGGAGCATTACGATGTCATCGTCAACCAGCCCGTCGTCATTGATAATGTGAGTGTTTTTGGTTCGTACGAATCCCAGCGCATCATAGGGCTATTGAATTGTCTGCGGCACTCCTTGGTATCGTATTTCGCCCATTATAAACGCGTTGCATTGTTTATGCGCCTCCTGTGTTCGTTTTGCGAAACGTGTTTCCCGTTTAAGTTAGAATAGAGGTTATGAACGTGTGATTTTCCTGCCCCTTCGATAAGCTTCATTTATATGACAAAGATCAGCGTCTGTGGAAGACATTAAAAATAGACACAGATAAAGAATAAACCCTGTTTGAGATACTTGTTAAAAGTGTACTTAAAATAATCGAAACCTAACACAACCTGAACTGTTGCTTATATGCACCCAGATGTAATTATAGAAATATGGGAATCTCTTACAGTATGGAATTAAAATTCCTAAATGTATCGATAAGATATTTCATGAACGATTTAGTTCATATTAAAACACAAATTAGCAAAGACTCGGAGGTTGTTAAAATTTGCTTGGTTTTTAGCATAGACGAAATGTCAATATTTTGTTCGAATTTCCCACCTGACATGTTGGGGTCTTTTGTATTTAAAATATCATACTTTAGTCTAGCGTGCATTGTAAGAATAGTATACGTAGGTATTTGTAAAATTAAATTTAGTCCCAAAAATAAAGGTAGATGCTCACCGCAGCACTTGCGAGGCTGCACAAATGATTTCCCATACGGCTTAGCTTAGCATAATTGGAGTGGCATTGGGTGGTGAGTGAAGATTAGTATTTTGCCTGCGATTAAAATAGTATGGTTTTTCGATAAAATAGCTGACAGTGACAGAAATATATGTGTACAGGTGTATTTAAATTCACTGACCTCCTTTTAGGCGGTTGAGCTATTTCAACAGTCAAACATTGATTAAAAAAAATATCTGAAAAATGTTTCTCAATTACGAGAAAAACGAATTGAAAATTTATTAGGAATCGTTTTAAGGTTTGAGAATGCATGGCACGAGGTCGGTCAGCGACCACCCGAGCGCGAGGGACGAAAAAGGACGTTTTTTAATAATATAATCACTTTTATACGAGTCTTTTTCGTGAGACCGGTTTTGTTTGTCGATACCATCAGTCAATTACGCTGTGTAAATTTATTTTATTTTTATCTTTCAGGGCTCCGGCGTAATCAAAGCGGGATTCGCGGGCGATCAGGTGCCGAAATGCAGATTTCCCAATTAGTAAGACATCATTTTATATTAGCAAAAGAGCGGATCAAGGCAAAAATGCCACAACCGTTTCAACCTCAGAGTATTGGTTTTAGTGTCTCCGGAGACTGAGTATCTGCACACTTCCCCCGCTCCCGGTGCTAATCCGATTCGAATGCAGGCTTCTCCAAAACAGAGCCTCTATCTATAGATAATTCCTGACTCAAAATTTAGATTAGCTGGTTATTTTCTTGACTTTTATAACCGAAAGAATTACTTTTGTGCGGCGGTACAGTCTCCCATCTTTACGCACACTGTCGACCGAGTTGGCCATAAAGTGCTTGAATTCTGCAAACTGTACAATATTAACTATTTAAATAAGTACTCCGGTGTCCTGGTGGTCTTACGATTGTTAACACATTCAGCTTCGGACGTCAAATATGCTGCCACCCGATCGGCGAAGTACGTTGACCGAACGGAATATCCCGCACGGGTCTGACGCCCGTTTTTTAGTTTAAGTTACGGAAATCTCATGATAATGAAGCACGGTGACGAGTTCAGCTGAAAATCACGCAGTTATTTTATAGCCGTTTAAGTAATACGCTATTTTGAAATTGGGTATAACGTAACCTCAGTTATATGATATAGTTTATTTTCTTCAGGGCTAGAGGCTTCAGAGTTACCCGAATTGGGTGTCGGTATATTAGATCCATAAGGTATGGTAAACTAGTCACAACACATTAAATGACTGAGGCATCAATTCGATAACGTTTCTATTCCGATTTTCAAGTATTTACAATAACAATTAAAGTAGATCGACCACGCGCCTATCTAATAAATTTTTCCAACATTTTTCCCCAATTTTGTTTTCTTCCATTCTGACAACCCCTGCAAATCGAATATCTCTGGCCAAAGCCGTACTATTTTGAACAATTTTTCAAGATTTGACAGTCCGACGAAATTTCTATCTGACCTTAAATGGAAGTTCAAGGTGAAAAATATGTCATCTCATTAACTTATTTAAGGCCTACTTGAAGCTCCCAGCACGGTCCTCCATTGGTGAGCATCTTCAGAAACCGTTCTATGTTGGACGAAAGGACCATTCTCACAAAATATAGGAAATTTTTAGGAGAAAGAATGTCGGATTTCATTCTTTTCTTCCGCGCACCATTAGATAGTGGAATAGTCTCAACTGCAGCGCCTCCAAGCCATTCCTTAAAACCCCTTCCCAGCTAAGAAAAAGGATAAAAAAATTGGCTTTAAAATAACTTAGTTGCATCACCTGCCAATCAGCTATACCACCGGAGGGATGGTACCTCCAAAGTATATGTAATTTTTAAATAATAATAATAATAATAATAGAGAACAGTCCTGGCAATTTCACAAGGCTGCCAGCCATCGTAATAATATTTAATGCACTCACCGCCGATAACGGTATATCCTGTATACGACAGGTGCCGTTTCCGGCTAAAACCGTTACCGTCTTAATGCTTTCTATTAATATTTAAAAGCGCGGCATGTCGCTTATACCTGAATTCATGAAAGGCATAGACTAATGGATTTTTTTTCATTTTAGTTAGTGGTTTCGACGGATTTGGCGGTAAATAATTCGAGTTTTATTTTCAAAAGCTATGTAAATATAATATTAAATATTTCTGTACATATTATTTGTCGATTATAAGAAATTATAATTTAAACTAAAAAACGGGTGTCAGTCCCGTGTGGGCTATTCCGTTCGGTCAACAACCTTCGCCGATCAGGCGGCGATGGGTAATTCCGCGTGTTGACGTACGAAGCAGAATGTGTTAAGGGTGTGATAAGTACGTGTTTTTTTATAACCTTATTTTACCAAAAATACAACTTTGAGGTATCCGAAATAAATATACCACAAAATCGTTCAAAACCGAACTTGACAATTTGGTACGGCTTGTCATTAGATAATGTAGGACTTTTGCAAGTGTCGTCGCGCGTCGTACTGAAAGAAATGTTTAACTTGTCCCCAGCATCGGTCGCCCGAAACACGTCCGGGTGATGGCCGGCGCGCTCGAGGGGGACGTCTTCGTGGGTCCGCGCGCGGAGGAGCACCGCGGGCTGCTGAGCATCAAGTATCCCATGGAGCACGGCATCGTCACCGACTGGAACGACATGGAACGCATATGGACTTATATTTATAGGTAAAACTATAAATTTAACTGTTGCCCTAACTAAAATGGCGACGCTGTGTAAACAAATTATTCATAATAGCCATTTTTAGCTTCTATACATTTATGTATAAGAATGTCCGTCCGTCCGTCCGTTCATTGCAACTCTCAACTCGAAAAGTTCGATAGAACGCTCATATATCACATTTGAATTTCAAAAATATGACAGCATAGCCGTTGGAATGTATTATTTTTTACTGGCCAGTTAAAATTAATATAAATTGAAATATTATGTCCGCATTGTTTCATTACGCGTTCAAAATTTACAAAAAAAAACTAAAATGGTGTTAAAATTTACGATGAATTGAAAGTATGTAAAAATATTTTTATTTTAATCTACTCGGACCTAAAAAATAACAAACTGTCGCCTTATAGTGATCCAAAACGCACATTGAATCGGCTTAAAGTGCTGCGGCACAAGTGGAGGTAGGAAGTGAAGGAACCCATCACAAATTGGTACCACAGGCGCAAGTAGACTGGGGGCAAGATGCCGTTCAGGACGCCTGTAGGGCCTAGCTGTAAGACGTCGGGTTCTGGTCAAACAATTTACTACTATAGAAGCAGTTGATATTATATGATAGCTACTCTTGTTTGTTCTATCGCCTTAAACATTGGTAGAGTTAGATATTGACCGGAGATCTTCCCAAACCAAACTATTATACAGCATGTTTTTTTTAATTTAGGGCACTCCTTTTAGGATAGAAAATGTGCAATAATCGATGTCCTCTCTCCGTAGCAAAGACCAGCTGTCGACGTTCTCAGAGGAGCACCCCGTGCTGCTCACCGAGGCGCCGCTCAACCCGAGGAGGAACCGGGAGAAGGCGGCCGAGCTGTTCTTCGAGACGTTCAACGTGCCCGCGCTCTTCGTCAGCATGCAGGCCGTACTTAGCTTGTGAGTCACGTGACGTCTATCCATAGATTTACTATGACCACACGAACATAATATGATTTATTTCCGTCAATTACGCTCGTACGATTATTTACCTTCCGTTGTAACTAAAAACTGGTAAAACGTGTACTTTTGAAACTTATAGGTATTTATTTACTGACGTTATGACGTAAAACAATATTAATTGAGGTAAAAAAGAATAATATTAAAATATATTAAACAAATTTAAATTTAAACAAAAATACAAAAAAAAAACTTGATTACCGTGGTAGTCTAGTAGTTAAGGCGGACTACTGACCCAAAGGTCTCGGGTTCGAATCCGCAGATGGTCATACCATTTTTAATGCTTCATTACCACCATCTCCCCTGACTCTAGCACAGGCACATTTAGCCTAGTTGAGTAGGGCCCAAAATAATTGCGTATGATATATATAGCAATTATTTAAAAAAAAAAAGTATACACGAATGTAAGCTTTGGTTATATATGTATTTATATATATATACTAGCTGTTCAACTTCAAGCAAACTTCCTATTGGTGAAATTTTTATATTTTTTTTGTTGTTTTAGATATGCAACGGGCCGTACGACGGGTGTCGTGCTGGACTCCGGCGACGGAGTGACGCACGCCGTGCCGATCTACGAGGGCTTCGCCATGCCGCACAGCATCATGAGGGTGGACAACGCCGGCAGGGACGTCACCAAGTATCTCCGGTTTGTTATTGTGTTTATTTCACCCATCCCGATGGCGCTCTTCTCTGTCTCGCGCGTGCTTTCAAATCGTTCCGTCTCATAAACACTCCGATTGTACGAACTTGTATTAAACATTGCACTTCAACCAGCCGCCGCCCCTTACCCTTGCGCATACTGTGCCATAAGGGTTGCTCATATCAAATATCATACTACATCAGCCTACGATTAATATTTTGGACGGATTTGACCGTGTGCCCTGTGTGATATTAAGGGACGTATGATTTTTTTGAATTTTGAACAACCAATTTTTCCCATCCCTAGGACCACGGTTGGTGCTATCAAAAAAGTTTTTTCAGATAAGTTTTCGGCCCTGATCTAAGGAATAATATAAAATTTAAATGACTATGATATTTTATATACTAAGAAAGTTATAGCAAAATTTCACTTTTTCAAAACCTCCCCCTGGTCTGAACTTGACCGAGATTTCGTGACCTTAAACTTTATGTATCAATTTGCAAGTGATTGGTATGAAATTACGGCAGTTATCGTGTCTACAAGAAAGTGATATAGATAGATAGGACCGGGTCGAGTCCTCTTAATCCAGAGGCCGCAAACACTTCATAACCACTATCACCCCTGGCCCTAGCGCAGCAAATTCAGCTTAGTCGAGCAGCGCCCAAAATAATAGTACATGACCACGAACAGTCTGACGAGAGCAGCGCCTCTCCGACAACGGAAGCCAGACTTTTATTTAATAGCGAAATTTGCGAAGAGTGACACATCATGCTTACAAATCCACCTGCCTGTGGTACCAACTTACTATGGGTTGCTTTATTTCCTATCGTCACTTGTCAACTTTAATGTTATATATCTATATTATTCAACCACCCTCCGATGTGTTCAAAACGGCTGGTTCTCCTCCTCAGACTGCTCCTCCGCAAGGAGGGCTGCACGATGCGAACGTCGGCCGAGCTGGAGGTCGTGCGGCAGATCAAGGAGAAGGCGTGCTATCTGTCGGCCAATCCGCTCAAGGAGGAGGCGGCCGTCGACGCCGCCGAACGGGCGCATTACACCCTGCCCGACGGCAACACCCTCGAGGTAAGCCATATATATCTACATGTTATAAATTACCTAAATAATTGAATTAAATTCTTTTATACTGCTATTATCACATCACGAAGACAGCAATGAGGCGGTTGGAGCTGACGCAATAATGCCTTACACGAGCCGTAAGATGATAAAAATGTATCGGTATTGTTCGCTTGGTTACTTACTCTCCGTCTTGCAGATCGGTCCGGCGCGGTTCCGCGCGCCCGAGGTGCTGTTCCGGCCCGACCTCCTCGGCGAGGAGTGCGAGGGCCTGCACGAGGTGCTCATGTTCTCCATCCACAAGTCGGACATGGACCTGCGGAAGGTGCTCTACCAGAACATCGTGCTCTCCGGGGGCAGTACGCTGTTCAAGGGGTTCGGCGATCGGCTGCTGCTCGAGATAAAGAGACTCGCCCCGAAGGATATGAAGATTAGGGTTGGGTTTTTTTTTATTTTTTTATTATAAGAAATTATAACTTAAATTAAAATACGTGTTAGTTCCGTCTGGGATATTCTGTTCGGTGAACGAACTTCGCCGATCGGGGGCTGGATCCGGGATCGGAATGTGTTAAAGCAGAATGTCCTCTATTCCCCTCTTAAATGCCCCTCGGTTTGATGCCAGAAGTTAACAAACCTAACTGTTCTCCGTTCGTCTCCGGCAGGTTTCGGCGCCGCAGGAGCGTCTGTACTCGACGTGGATCGGCGGCTCGATCCTCGCCTCGCTGGACACCTTCCGCAAGATGTGGGTCTCGAAGAGGGAATTCGACGAGGAGGGCCACCGGGCGATACACCGCAAGACGTTCTAGCTCGCGATCGCGCCACATTGCAATTTAAGAATATTTATTTATTTATTAAAACGTAAACTCCGTTTTTTAATATGATTTTTATCTCAACATTTTTGGTGCATACCGTCGAGGAACGGTTGCAAACGTCATCTGTAGCGGACGACTGATCTGTCAACAGTTTGGAAACAATAATCCATCTAAGTCACAGATGGCGCTGGTGCTGACCTTGACATATACCTTCAAAATGATGAAACTTTGTTTGAAACTTGGTGCGGCATCTGAATCGTGTTTTAGTACTAAAAGCGGTTGACAATTTCTTCCCAGGAGTTGAGCAATCTATAAATCACCATACAGGTGTTCCAAGACCATTCCCGAAGGCGTGTTTATGTTCCCTATTACGTGTAAAAAAATATGAAAATAATTCATACTCATATATATGCATTTTATCGAAGCGCCCATGTAAATTCCCTTTTTGCTACCGACCGATTTCATATTATCACGTAAAGTTTACAAATTTTTTACTCTGAAGAACCACGATGAGTTTTGATATGAGGTCAAAACAAATCGCAGGCCCAATAAGCTGGATTTTTTATCGGGATCGGTCTTGGCGATCTATCCTAAAAGTTTAGTCCGACCTCAGAGGCACCGTTAAGCATTTATTGGCAGCTATGCTTATAGTATAACTATTGCACGCACAAAAATAGCAGTGCTGGGCGAGCACTGCTATTTTTATGCTAAAATAATAAGTTATTTTGGCAAATATTTGGCGCATCACTAGTAAATAAACAATAACCGCGACGCGGGGAGTTTTTGCGAAATTTTTATATTGTACGCATAATCAAAATGAAAAATCGAAATTATTTTACCGGAATTATTCGTTCCGGTATGATATTATCCTTATTAATGTTAGGTGTATATATGTGCCGCAAAAATGCAGGTCAAGGTCAATCCCAGAAACTTTAGGGGTGTTTAAATTCTCTATTAAGAGTAAGAAATTATGTAACAAAATGCGAAAAAATTTGTAATAAAATTGGTGTAAATCGATCTTATCAATCGATAAATCAATATTATCTGTCGACCAACAGCATCCCTCTTACAACCCCAGAGAAGGGGACAGGAGTTACCCCTTCTTCTTAGACCGACCTCTGTTCGAACAGTGGCATCTGACAGCGATCATTTAGCTCCGCCCTAATGGGGCGTTTCGAACAACGCGGCAGGTCATTAACCTCGATCTTGACTGACCGCGGCCCAGTGACCCAGTGACGTAGTTATCCGACGGAGGAGCCATTGAAAATATCTGTTTTACATTTTTTTTCTCGAATACCATAATAAATAATATAGTTTCTTAACAAATAACACTAGGAATCGTAGGACCCATTAGCTGTTTTTTTTATTGGGATTGACCTCGGGACACCCTGTATAATTCAATACAATAAATTTAAAAAATGTACATAGCTTGAAGCAGGTGAAACGTCGGCCTCAAATCTGCATAGTGCAGTTATCCGAAAATATTAAACGGTGCTTTCGACCGTACAGCGGATATATCTATACCGAGATGCTTATATTTTTGACGACCGCAATCGCAAAACGGATAAAATATTATGCTCATTCGAAGTCGCCATTTCACCGCCTTCAATGGTGCTCGGTCGTTGAGATTTTGCGGTCTCCGAATATTTCCCAAATATAAATGTTTAATTAAGGCAAATTTACTCCGGTGCTTTTATTAATATTACTTTTAAGGACCCTCTAATGTTTAGGCGGCAATTATTTATATAATTATTAAAAGATCGTACATAGTCGACAAATAATGCAATTTTTTTTTTATTTATAAATCTTTTTCAAATGTCAAACGCTGGTTTCTGAAAGGTTTTAAATGATTTAATACCCTTTTTTTACTTGTGTTATTATGCAATTGTTCAATCGACCAACGTTGACATTTGACACTGCATTGTTATTTAAGTTGTATCTCTCGGCAGTAATTTGAAACCATTTTATGGTATAAAAATAGATTTAGGTACTGCAAAAACAAAGTTGACGGAGAGGTCCTATTATGCGCAGTTCTGACTGTTTTGTTGTCTCCTTGAGGCGAGGCCATTCATTGCGGCTCATCTAATTGAACGGTGTTTGCGTACATAACTCGATCGGCACTCGGAACCTCTGCATCGGAATCTGGCATTTTGAACACTGTGCCGGCGTTGTAATTTGCAAAGTTGCTAGTAAAATTTGGCATAAAATGGTTTTTTTTACTTAAATTGTAGATCGTGAACAGAGGTCCAAACGCGGTGCGTTTTGTTAATACATTAACATCGACTTTTCTTTATTAGTAAATTTATCATGGAACAACGCTACAGATTGTCCTTGTCCTGCAGGGCTAGTCTCAAAACGCAAACGATAGGAGCTGTAAGTGCGAGCGAAGCCGTCAGTTTGACGTTTCTATTGCATTAAACAAACGTCAAACCGTCGGCTCTTCTCGCTCGCTAATAGCGCTTCGCGTTTTGAGACTAGCCCTGCCGGTAGGCCGTCAGGGGCTCACATAAATAAACTCCAACATAGTTTCTTTCAGTGTTGTTCAGTCGACTGCTTCGCAAATTTATTTGTTATCTCGATAAGTACTAAAAATGCTACCACGAGATTTATAGTAAAAAGTATGATACTAATAATTATTGTAATTTTGGTAATAAAAAAGTTTTTTTATAAACATTCCAAATATATCGTTTCATTTGTTGTTATTTTACCTGATGTCACATTTTTCCGTAGAGCCCGTGTATTATTCTTCCCATGTCAGACGGGTGAAACGCAAACCGCGTGCGAGTTCAACTTTTACAACAGTTAAGAAACGATAATCTTGGCAGGTCATAGATGGCACTGCCGACTACAACTGCGTTTTAGTTACTAAAAAGTGGTTGACAGTATCTCAGGAATTGATTAATTTATAAACAATCAATCTGTCTGGCGATGATTGCATTAACCTTATTAAAAGAAGGGGTTTCTTCATCTTCAATTAAGGCGTGTCCACCCGAAGAGCTGTTGTCTGCGTTGGGACGCGGCTATAAATCATTCTATTTCATTGAACAAAATCAATTCTCTATAATCCAAGGAAAGGTCTATCAACTTTTTTATTACGATAATGAAATTACCGAAAATTTGGAATTCGTCTCCGCGAAGGTTTATTGAATTTGACCATCGTGGGGCGCTTTTTGACAATCGGCCAAAGACGACGCTTGGCCCGTGCGTTTAATCCGAAAGCTTTATTTTTTTATTAAATAAATATGCTATGAGAGTGACGCATAATTTATTTTTAGACTGCTCAACTAACCTTATTTGCTCGTTAATGTAATGATTATTTTAAAACCGTCATTTGCGGAGATATAACCTAGTTTGAACAGACCATATCCAACTGTGGGAGCTATTTATCAAGTTCAAGCGGTTAATCTTTACGGGTAGAAAAAAAAACCAGTTAACGGCTAGAAAATGTGACATTTATTCGAATATTCTACAATAAAAAAAAAGATGTTTAGTTTATCGTCATATTTATAACATTAATATAACCTCAAAGGCAAGCTGACGGACGTTCTCCAACTGTCACTTTGTCGCATTTTTCTATAGATGGCCGCAGTTTCTTCAACCGATCAATCTTGACTTAAAACAAAATTATCACACTCTCTACTATGAATAATTGACTCTTATCTACATATAAAAGATTTAATTATTTAATTTTGATCAACAAGTTATACTCTGACCAAAGCTAACTAATTATGGTGACGCTTATATAACTAAAGTATACAAAATGAACTAATTGTCTTGTGAAACTATAAACAATAGAAAAAAATAGACTTTAACATGATTTTTTGAGGTTAATAATTGAAACAGTATGGCCAAAAGCGTATTATGGGACAAGGAGCAATATTTGTTCCTTCGAGTTTTAAATACGCTATGAGCGCAACCGTTAGCGCTAATTTTATGATTCATCGTTATGCTAATTCTTAAACTCCTCCGGTCAGTAGTTTCTTGTCGTAGAGGAACTCGCCGAGCGCACCGTGTGTCGCCATCATCTTGTCCAGAGTGGAAACCTTGCCGGCGAGGTCGCGCTGGCCCTTGTGCTGCTCGTCGAGGAAGTCGGCCGTTAAGTAGTCCACGAGCTGGCGAAAAAATTACACCAAATTTAAAATATTCCGGGAAAAACATTTTAAGGGATACGGAACACACGTTTATTCCACGGGCATCTCCAAGCTCGTTAATATATTATTTTTTCATACTGGCAACTCCGAGGTTTATGGTTGCATATTGCTGGTTGTTTCTTTATGAGATGGGACATACAATTCATTGTATTTATAAGCATTTCGATAAAGTATTCCGTATGAAATTTTATTGCGAATCAAATAGGTATTCCAAAATATTTATATTCCAAGATAGCGATGTCGTAAATTTGGCATTTCGGAACGTCAGTTTGTTGACGAGTGTTTTGAACGACTATTGACAAACAAACAATGAGCAATCAACATTCTATATATTTTTTTAAATATATCTTTCTAATTGATTTCCTTCGTAAACGTCATTCTTTATCGTAAATAATAGAAAAAATATTACGGCACCAGCGATGATCCGCCTTTGGTATCTATGAGGTTATTTTCTTTTTTTTTAAACATTTTGTATAATTGGTAATAAAACCATATTCTAGAGGACTTCAAAATGGTGCCGATTATCGAGATGATGTGCGTAGTTTTTCGAATATAAGCATTTTAGTAAGCGCCCGTAATTAGGCAATGTTTTTGAAAATATTTTTGACAATTGACGGACAGTTTCGTCAACACATGAGGGCTAAATTCGACACGTTGGTTCAGTACCGATGACAATGCATTTTGATGACGAGCATGACCAGATACTTTAAAAATGCATTTTTAGTATTAATTTATTATCAGTTGCATACCTCGTCGAACGCTCACAGCGCGAGGTTTACGCTAATGCGAAGGTTAACTCACGTGATAGTCGTTGAACTCGCCGTCGCCGGTCTCGCACGCCTGAATGACGCCGCGGATGAGATTGGTCACTTTGGCCTCGAGTCTGAGCGCGTCTTTCAGGGCTGCGACGCCCGACGCCCACTCCTGCTTCGCGGGTTCCTGAACGGGAAGAAATTATAAGTTAGAAACGAAATGAATCAACTTCTCTTCATAAGATTATCTTGTCAGCCAGAATTCATTTACGCGTAGTGGCGGCACTTCCATAGAAGCCCAAAAGCCAGGCTTGCCTAGTAGTTTTTTAACAAAAATTACTGGGTGCCTCAAAAAAAAACCGAGGGGACCACCGACACTCGCCCGCGACGGCTCGTCTACTGTACAAATTCTGGGCACTCCACCGTATACAGGTTGTATTTAAATTCACTGGTTTCCTTTTAGAGGGTGATTCATATCGACAATGACACATTAATCAGTAAAAAATATTGGAAAAATGTTTTCCAATTGCGAGTTGAACGGCTTACGAAGTATTCGAAGAAAAACGAAGTTTTTTGTTGCTATGACCTAGGTCATATACAATTATTTTGGGCCCTGCTCAACTAGGCCAAATGCGCCTGTGCTAGAGTCAGGGAAGATGGTGGAAATGAAGCATTAAATATGGTATGACCATGTGCGGATTCGAACCCACGAGCTTTGGGCCAATAGTCCAACGCCTTAACCACTAGACTACCACGATCTTAAAGTTTTGATAAAATGTATGGAATATTAAGGCCACTTAACATTTTAATTCTTCATAAGCCTATGAGAAAGAAATGACCTGGTGGTGTCCTCTGAGGACGAAATAAGTCTAGGCGAGCCAAATGCTTTACCACTTAAAGCTCCGGGGCTGATCACAAAACGTGAAATGTCCTCGGAAGAATGTTTCCTCGAAACCACAAGGGAATATTCAAGGACATTCAGTTGCCGGAGGAGTTCGGAGGAGATTCCCAAAATACCCGCACAACTAAAAGGCTTGGAATATGAAGAAACACTGTCTGTGTTAAAATTGACTTCATTCCGGGAGCGACGTCATTACTTCACGACCATTCAATGAAGTTATCTAAATCTCCTTGTTCCACTAATCCTGGGAAGAACTTTATCCCCAATAGAGTTGTGGATAATTGGAATCGGTGTAAACCAGTTCAAGAGCCGCCTCGATAAATTTCTTGAATCTAGACCAATCGCTAGTACTGAGAATTATTAGAAAGCGTATTTTGCATAATTGTGTAGAGTAAGCGTACGGGCATTCTAATGAGGCTGCTGACGTCCGACGTCAGCTCCCCGCGCATCAGCAGGTACTCGATGATCTTCATCGCGTGCTGACGCTCCTCCGACGCCGCCTCGAAGAACAGCTTGGCGAATCCTGGCCGGTTCACCTGCCGAACAAGAGAGCACAGTGCTAACTAAGATACATGAATTTTGCTGTAGATCGATAGGTTTCTTATATGTTATACCTTGGTCATATACAATTATTTTTGGGGCCAACTCAATTAGGCCAAATGTGCTTGTCCTAGAGTCACGAAAGATGGTGGTAATGTAGTGTTAAAAATGGTATGACCATGTGCGGATTCGAACCCGTGGGTTAATTAGTCCAATGTATTAACCACTAGACTACCACATCACAACACAGATTCGATACAATAATTTGAAATAATAATAAATAAAATATTTTTTAGCACAAAAAGTATTTGAAAAATATAAGATTTTACAATAACTTGCATACAAATACAAGATTTATCTTAAATAAAGTAAAAATTGTCGTGAAGTAGGCCGAATGGAGTAAGATTGCCATCTACAATCGATTTTACTAACACAAAAAAAGCGACGCCGCCCCAGGCGAGCCCATTTTCGTGGCGACTGGGGGTGTGCAGTGTGCAGATTTACACGGTACACCACGCTCACCCTCAAGGCTGTTTTACGAAGCTTCCAATTTATAGTTTTTCCAAGTTGACAGGTTTTGGTAGAATTTAACCTCACATTTTTTTATAAAAATTGGTATATTTTATATTTTTGACCATTAAGTTTTATTTAATTATCGTTCGTCAAAATTCAAACAACTTTGGTAACTTTTAACTATTGGACAATAAGTTACTATTTGTATGGCTTGTATTGTCAGGGAGGCGCAGTTCCGACCGCCTTATTGTTGTTTTAGTGATGCGAGGCCGTTCATTACAAACATCATCTCGCAAGTCTATAACTGTTCATTTTATTAGTTAATCCAGTCGACAGTGTTGAGAAGAGCGCCGTTTGAACCGCTGGGGATTCGAACCCGAGACCTCCGCATTTAGAAGCGGGCGCTTAAATCACTGTGCCACCAGGCTGTTTAGTAGTTACCTCGCGTACGATTGCAATCGGGTTGTTTTGGAACAAAAGCAACGAATGAAATTCCGTTCTTTCTACGATGCTGGGAGAGCCGTGCTTGGTGACACCGACCCGCCAAATTATCAACTCTAAGATATCTACCTATGGAGGTAGTTGGATATAGATTGATTATAGTTTTATCTACGTCAATATGACGCCATTTTCAGTTTTTTTATTTATTATTTAACGGCATTTGACGCCCGGAGCTGAATGTGTCAAAAGCGCACTTACAGTATCCCTGGAGAAATGTGCGCCCATGGCGAGGTACTGAATGGACGCGTGCAGCTCCTCCTGCACCTGTTTGCGCATCTTCTCCGTGCACGGGTCGACCATGCTTATCCACTCCTTCGGGACGTCCGCCGGACGCTCCTGACCTGAAATCAAACGCATCATAATTAGTCTAATTTCTTTATATTTCGCTCAAATCTCGCGAGCCAAATTAGAACTACTTCCTCTTATCATACGACAGCTGGTTCAGTTCCGGTGCATTTTTATGGTGAGCATGACCTGATCCCACACCCCGGAACGGCTTCAGACGAAGGAACTCCTCGACGGTCAACGGCACAGACTAAATACTAAAAACGTGATGAAACGAAACGTGATGAAACGTGATGAAACATTAATAGCAAATATGTCGTAAGTTCATAAAAAAACCAAGAATGGCTATGAAACCCTGTAGCTATCATTTAATAACAACTGCTTCTATGCATTGTTTAGTGGTAGTAAATTATTTAACCCGAACGTGACGTCTTACAGCTAGGCCCTACAGGCGTCATTAACGGCATCTTCTACCCAGACCACATGACATGACCCCCCCCTCCTTTATATCTTTTTTCAATACCTCGGCCAAATTTTCGCAACTCCGTCTCATATAGAAACTAAAGTTCATAAATGTTACAATTTTTTACAGTTCTAAAACAATAATCAATCCTGTCATGGACGGCGCCGGTGTCCACCCTGACATCGACTTCATTGTAACTTCATTTTAAAGTATGGCCACCTAACAAAATACCAGACCGCGCGGCGTCACGACCCCGTTACCGTACCTACAAATTTATGGCTTGTGTTGTCGGGGAGGCGCCATCGGGCGCAGTTCCGACTGCCTTATTGTAGTTTTCATGATGCGAGGCCGTTTATTACAAACCACATTTCTTTTTGTGTATGTCTTGTTATTTAACTCGGTCGACAGTGTTGAGAAAAGCGCCGTAGAATATTCTCAACGGCGAAAAAACCTAACCTGGCCAGATTTGACCCACTGTGGATTCGAACCGGGACCTCAGGATTTAGAAGTACAAGGTTGATGAACAAAGTGAAGTTTCCCCGCTCGCAAACATTGCAATGGCGGTCAAATGGATAGGTCAGTAACACAACGAACCAACCAACCAAACGTTCAATGGAGTATTTTTTTTTTTTGTTAGCTATATGAAAAGTTGTCCACATTCATGCCCAAATCGCACCTTAAAAGGATATTCCTGACTTTAAGCTCACCCTGTACTTATTAACCAACACCAACATTGTCACCAACATTATAAATTACGAATTTTTATCCGAGTGCATGTGTCGTCTCAATGACCTTAAAATTATAACAATGTCAGCGAGAACATTTCAAAACACGATATAAATCCTGATTTAAATCTAATCTGAGTACTTGAATATATAATATATTTTCCATTACAATGCCCTCTCACTGAAATTCTTAATATGAGTCCTATTGAGATTATGGTGGTCTAGTGGTTAAGGTTTTTGACTATTAACTCAGTATTCTTTTTTATAAACTAAAAATGCTTTTACTTAACCGGCCAGGCGAGGCTATTTTCGAGGCGACCGGGGGGTGTACGTGTAACAACGGCTTGTAAAATACAAACCGTCCGTAAAATACGGACGTATGGCAACCCTAACAAAGACAGTTCCTTCATAGGATCCACCGACCCAATTTGCACCTAGCATTTTTGCAGATGGTTATGACTTCGGAATTGAATTCGTGTCGAAACCGTCGGCGATATGTTATATTAAATGTTGCTTAATGAAAAAAAAATGTCAATTTCTACACAGTAAGTGTGTTATTTTAAAAAGTTGGCATAAACAACTATTTCGTCATTACGATGTCACCACATAAACACGTCAGAATATATTTGCTCGCTGAAGCAATCAGACAAAGGTTTATGACTTATATCGCTAAACGTGTTTGTTTTTAAAAATGAAAATAATAGGAATTGATTATTTTATTTGTTTAAAACGCGATAAATGTTGTTTTAAATATATAACTAGATGGGAATTATATTTCAAAAGCAGCGTCGCAGCGAATTCCAAGATGGCGGCCGACGACAATGACATTCGCGATTTGATACAGAACAATGGAAAACAACACAAAAAGCTAATTAAATGACAAATTTCAGATTTCAATAACGCGTAAATGCTTATTAAATTAGGAATATCTAATTCCTTGATATTCAATACGTAAGCCATACCAAATGTGTTTTTTTTTATAACAAATCACACAAATAGGTGAATTGTAAACACGCCTTAATCATATAAAAATGGTAGAGGAAGGGAGGAACGGTGGGGAAGGGGGAACTGTCAGATGTAATCGAGCACCGAATAAATACGGCCATTTCTGAAATAATTATAAGTTTTAACCTTTTGGCCTACCTGCCCACAATAAATTAAAGATTTATTCATTTTGAACAATCCCTAAGTTACATATTTACATAATTACCGACATAAAAAATCACCTATACATATTTCTTTTATCGAATGAAAAGGTTAAAGAATAAAACCACAGCAAAATAACCGCGTCTAGATAAAATCGAACGCAGTTCCGACGACACAAATGCACGCCGAATGGAAAAACCCCGCCGCACCCCCCCCGCCCCCAATCAGTATGCGTCAACACAACATAATCAACACACGTTAATAATTACTTATTTGTATCTCGTAAACATGAATGCCTGGCCGTATTGCACGATTGCCAGTGTAGTGTTTAAATACAGAGGCAAACGTGTGATTAAAATGTTTCGTCATGAAAAAATAAATCACTAGAAAGTTAAATGTAAAAAAATAAACAGGAAACAATTCAGAATCCCGTCGTAAAATGTTCCTGTGCCATAAAAATATGAATGATTGAGGCAGTTATCTGCTTACACCAGCGGTATCCCTAAAAAAACATTGCTGGAAGACCGTTCGCTAAGATTTTATTATTTTTTTACACCGTTAGAAAAAAATTGGGAAAAATATTTCTTCTACTTATTAGTCACCCGACAGTGGAAACCCTCGTAACAAAGGTGCACAATTAGTATAATAAAATGTGTATTTGATAATACTTACATTGGAGTTTAGCGGCGGAGAAGGCGAGGCACGATAACAAAAACACCAAAACGGCCCTCATGCTGAGTTTCAGCGGTTAAATAATAGGAATCCTACGAACTTCCGAGTACTTCGCCGCTAGGAATCGCGCCTCAAAGAAAGCCTTTACACTCACTGGCGTAGAAGGCAAGCTTTGAACGATGATCGACCTTTACGTTTACAGAATTAGCAATGTTGAAAACGAGACAATAATCACGTACGGATGACAATTTGATAAAAACAGGCGATAGCAGCACCACTTCAGACAACCACCATGACAGATAAATCATAAAAACAAAGGCCTCGATTGCATTTTCCTATTCGTATGTAGTAGAGGTCGGCAAAACGCCGTGACGTTTGCGAATGTAAAGCCAGCTGTACATTGGCAAATAATGCACAGAGCCCAGCGGCCCGAACGATACGATACAATTTAACTTTATTTAATTATTTGTAGATGGTACTCTAACAAACTATTGAAATACATTTCATGTTAAGAATCAATCTTAGACACTAAAGTAAAAAAAAACCTTATCAATATTCAAATAAAAAGAGCATACATGCATATGAAAGATTAAACGCAGATTATAATAAATAGAAACAATATAATTGATATATTATATAATGCACACACTACAAATATGGATATTATATGATTACAAATAAATATCTGTGGCTCGGTAAAAGAAGTGTCTATGTCATTTTTTTCATTATTGAGTATTATGATTAAATATATGATACTTATATTATACTTATATTAAATATGATACTTAAAAATCCCCAAATTTTCAGTATAGGTTCAAAATTCCTATTTCTAATTTAAAGATTTAAAAACAAAAAAAAAAATTAAAATTTGGGGATTTTTAAGTAATACATAAATATAATGTCCTGATTCCAAGATACTGCTTGTTAAATTGGCTCAGGTATATAAATTACATATGTATAAAAAGACGCGAGTAAATAAATGAAAGATCGTCATATTTATACCAAGTTACATGAGATTTATAACTAGAACAGCCACGCAGCGACAGTTTTCTTTTAAGAAATTTGAGTTCTCATAAAATTTTAAAATCAGTTTTTGACATTTGTTAAAGCAGATGTTGAGAAAAACATTTTGAAATCTGTTTTTTTGGTCGTGTAGCGGCGTTCGTCCTCTTTCACCATTTGTAGCTGTATCACGCTGGTTTAAATACAGCGCTGTAATTTGTGAAAGCTTTCTCTAACTTAAAATATAAATTCAATAATTAAACCCACTAATATATTATATTCTAATAATAATATATAAACTCAATAAAAAAACATCAATAATTAAAACAATATCAAGAAAATAACTGTTTTTTAATGTAGATTTTAAGACCTCCTCACTTCTTAACATTTATTCTACAAATTTAACTGAGATTTTTCGACTTTTTTAAGTCGAAAGTTCCTTATCATTTTTTTTTTTTTTTATTTCATAAGTTTTGTCATTATGGCAGAGTTAGTTATTCAAGTGCGTTTTTATTATTTTACTTGTTTTATAATTTATTTTGAGTCTAATAAATAAAATGCTCCCCGTTTCACTATTGATAATCCAGCATGCATTAATTGTATTTGAAATACGCAATATGCAAATAAAAAGGCGTGCGTTTTCCCAAATTCTTACAAAAAAATGAGCATGTATTTCAAATAACCTATTATGGACAACGCTAAGATACATATTATAAAATAATTTTAATTGTGTACAAAATCGAAAGGAAGCGTGTGTGTGAAATCTTTACAATCCCAAACTGCGTAGTTATCATCAGCGCATGCGCGCCGGTCATATGGTTAGGTATGGGCAACGCGAAGCTGACATTTTTTATACGCCATTGCAGTACTATCGGAAAGACGTGATATTTATGTCCGCTTCTATCGTTGAGCGCCATTGAATTTTAGATCCTTCGAGGATCTCTTCTTATCATTGATAAGAAACAGAGCGACGGATTGAAGAGCTATAGGAAGGAAAGGTCGTCTTCTGCGCCAGCGCGTGCAAAGGCTACGTTTCACGGATCACAACAAGGAAGGATTTTAACCGGCGGGGTTATATTTTTGGGTGCTTAAATATGTAAGTAAAATCATATTATTTTTTAATATAATTTGATTTGTGCATTGCTCCCTTTATTATTTCATAAGTTTGTTGTTAAGCTAAGTTAACTCCATTTCATCACAAAAAACATCTAAAAAAACCGTAAGTACAACGTTGTTAATGCGCATTTTGATTCATTTTGACAGCTTATTCCTGACTCATTCCTGTTTTGTTTTTGTTGTTATCTTCCATTGCGTCATTTCCTGTGGCTGGAAATTGTAATTACCTACTCGAATGCAATGAGTAATTGTTTTCGGAGCGGCATTCAGGCGGACAAAGCAATGTGTGACGCACATATTTGAGATAAAAAAAACGCAACACTCGCCGATGACATTTTCGTTCGCGAAATAAAACACCTCATAACAATACTAAAATAGGCGACTATTCCTTAGATTATTATTAGTTTAAACTTATTTAAAAACAACCAAAATCAACAATTCCTTTGTTCGCATGACATTAATGTGACGAGTCGATTATTCAAAATCGCAATGACTTGCATTTTTCTATAAATGGCGTCGCGCCGGTGTTTTCCGATTTGGAAATCTTTCAATTGCTGTCAATTTATTGGTCATTTTGATAATTCCTTATCTCTGTTACGTATCAGTCATTATTCTGTCACATTTCAAGTGGGCGGATTCTGTTGATGTACAGATAAACATTGTAGGCAGTTAGTTCTGTTGTCAACAGACATTTATTACCTCAGACAAAGATCATATCAGCTTTTGAAATGATTAATAGCCATGTTGAAAAAGTCAGATAGGTATTTCAAATAAGTAACTTGGTGATAGTGCTAACAAACTTTTCCGTAGACTCTCAAGGTAAAATACGGACTCCAAACATACCCTCCCACCCCCGGATTTTTTAAAAATCTATCCTTGTAATGGTGCAATTTTAGGCCACTTTAAGAGAAAATAAATTGTTAAAATCTGTGTGAATTCTATACAATAATTTGAAATGTCAACAATTTTTAGCACAAAAAGTGGGTATGGTAAATCATTAATATAAAACTGTATTTCAAAAATATAACAATTTTACAATAACTTTCACACAAACGATATATATTTTAATAAAGTAAAAATTGTAATGAAATAGGCCGAATCGAGTAAGATTGCCGTCCACAATTGAGTTTAAAGGCTGCTTTTACCAATACAAAATAACTGACTGATAGGTGAGCCCATTTACGGGGCGACTGGGGGCGTGTTGTGTGCAGATTTACACGGTACACTTCTCTCGCACTCAAGACCGTACATAAAGTTTTACGAAGCTTATAATTTACGGACATTTCTTTCTTTTTTCCTTCGTACAGTACGGACTTGGACACGGCCTGTAAAATACAAACCGTCAGTACAAAACACGGACGTATGGCAACCCTAAACTGTGAACGGCTTTAATACTAGACAGTCAATTACATTACAGAAGATCGACAGCACACCTACCTATAACACAGGTTATATTGAGTGATGACCTTTGTGTTGAAGTCTCTCAGTCCACGGCGATAATAATAAATCTAGAAATAATATGGTACTCATGACGTCGTGACAGTAATTCTTAAAAATATAGTTTTTTTTTTTGTCCCCAGTTTCTGCAACGATGAGAGGATTAACTGTTGTTGTGGTAGCCCTGTTTGCGACAATCGCTCGCGCCGATTACTGCTATAACGATGTTCTGACGAGCTGCGCGCCGAGGGGCGCAAACGCAGGTAATATATAATTTTCTTTATTTTTCTCTTCTATTCGCCCATCGCTTATGCACAATATTAATAAAAAAAAAAGGTTTACCCAGTCCAATTTCCTACACTATAAAATCCAGGACTGACCAGGAAACGTCTCTAAATCCGCGCTGGTCATTCCGCACCCGGATACGAAGGAGAGGCGACCGCTCAGCAGGGTTAGAAGATTGTACGTAGATATCTATGTAAAAATATATTTTTTTTCTCTTTTTGTAATCTGTTATAGGCAAAACTGTATTTCTTGCTACATAATTGCAGTTATTATAAATAAGTTACGCCCTAAGAATATTAAATAAAAAGTGTTTTTAACACAATTAAGCAATTCCGTTAGGCGCGGACGTATTTCAGTTTAAGTGAAAGTTCATTTTTTTTGTTTTCTTAATGAATAGGTGTGCAGCTGATAAACCTATTTGTGCTCTTGCGAATGAGTACTCATCTAACTGAATTGGAGGTGAAAACGCTAGTAGGCAATTCACTCCTCAAATCAAGTTCTCTTTTGGGTTAGATTTGAAGACACTTAACTCGCGCCAACAAAGATGGGTTTTTAGTGTTGAAGGTAAAAATATCTCTAAGCTCTGAACAATTATAGAATCCCTTTATACTTAAAAGTCTTGAGATCGCCTCTCCATCTTCGTTTCTCCAGCGATGTTAGCTTCAAATGTGTCAGACGTTCATCGTAAGTCAAATTCTTGAATCTCTTAGGAAGTTCGGTGGCCCGCTGGTGCACCTTCTCCGACAAATTAACATCTTTTGCGAAGTACGGACTCCATACGTGTTGACAGTCTTCCGGCTGATATGTAAGATTTTGCATATCAGCTAAACACCTTCAGGCAAATATAGCGATATTCGTTTAAATTTACCATAAATGCATAGATTATGTTTCAAACTTACCAAAATATCGATAAAGTATTGAAACGTTTGTCGCAGGCGCCGATCTGGCGAGTTGCAACGCGCAGTACAGCGCGTTCCGCGCCGTGTCCACCGACCTGCAGGCGTACGTGAACTCGCACATCGAGAAGTCGTACGAGTACCTGCTCATGGCCACGCACTTCGGTAACTACCAGAAGAACCGCGAGGGGTTCCACAAGCTGTTTAAGGGCCTCAGCGACGAAGCCTGGGAGAATTCCATCGAGCTCATCAAGTACATCACCAAGAGAGGTGAGTTCAAAAAATTGCACCTTCTATACATTCGTGTATAAGGAACTACTATCCCCGTCCGTCCATTTTTAGTACTGAATGAAACTTCAGATCGATATTTAAATAATTTAAAAAATATGACAGTTCGGCGATGCCGCAGACCCCGTAATGTTGTGTTGTCAATTGCAGGCGGCACGGTGAACTTCTCGGCGCGTCGTCAGCTCGGGGCGCCCGACACGGGTCTCGGCCGCGCCGACTCCACCTACGAGCTGTTCGAGCTGGGCGCGCTCGCCCGCGCGCTCGACACCGAGAAGGCCTTCGCGGAGGAGGCGCACCGCATTCACGGAGAGGTCACCAGGAAACGGCAGGAGTTCCACGATCCGGAGGTTGGGATTGTTTTTGAAATATTAAACGATTAATTCTCGTGTGATGCGCCTCGATGTTTGAAGGAATATTTTTATAGAAAAAAGCGTTGATTGTGATCCTGAGGGTGTGACGGTGGTAGCAGCATTATCTGCTGTTAGTCGGAATAGTGGTCCAAATTTGATTCCTGATAACTGTCGGCGTAATGGCCGTGCTAAAAATGCCAATATCATGGTTATTCTACCCTCGAAAAATAAAATGTGTTTTCTCTTCATACTTATTATTTATTTATCCGCACATGCAGAGGGCGTCCTAAGATCTTTCCTGTCAATTTATCAGGGTGTGTTTAACAGCGATTGAATTATGTATGACCAACGCGGGACGTGGCGAAACCTAACCTAACCTTGACCTCGTGTGAAACCGATCAGTGCGCGGATTAACCAACCGCTGATGATTGATGACATTTTTTTTTCTCAGAAACCATGACGAAATTTGATATACCGTCTTAACAAATAATACTTGGAGTCGCACAGCAGATTAGATAGATTTTCTACTGGGAATGGTGTCGGGACAAGTAGTGTATAATAGTAATAAACCTCTATCTTTTATGGCTGTTTTTTTTTAATAAGTACCCATATAACTGAATTGGAGGTGAAAACGCTAGTAGGCAATTCACTCCTCAAATCAAGTTCTCTTTTGGGTTAGATTTGAAGACACTGTTGAATAGTTTCAACTCATTTATTAGTGTTTAAGGGAAAAATGTCTCTAAGCTCTGAATAATTATAGAATCCCTTTATAATCTTAAGATCGCCTCGTTCTCTTCGTTTTTCCATACTTTTTCCGCAAAACTGAAGTATCCGGGATATGCCCGCGATAACAAGTTCGTTAATGGCGAATGTCGTTGCAGGTCGGACACTACCTCGAGAAGGAGTTCATGCACGAGCAGGCGGAGACGATCCGAGGCCTCGCCGGGCACACCAACGACCTCAAGCGTCTCCTGCAGGACCAGCCGGACAGCTCTCTGGCCATTTTTCTCTTCGACGAGTTTCTCCAGAAGAAATGAACTCGCTAATGCGGATGCCGGCGTTGCCATAATAGCGCAGTTCAATTTTATCACATATTTCTCTACGCTATCACTATCTATTTAGTAAATCTCGCTCAGAATGTTTTCACTCGAAGAATTATTTAAAAAAAAAATCATCTTATTTTTTATTTTATTTTTATTAGTATAGTAAGATTGCTATGTAATTATTTTGTACAAAAGACAAATAAAGTTTTAGTAAGTAGTTCGTGATTTGTTTCATTTCAGAGTTGACGACCAATGACATGTTTCCCTCTCGCTCTAACAGCTGTCATTCGCTTATCTGACTAGATATGTCCACACAAGAGTTAGGTTATAATGCATGAAGCCAGGAAACGGGCAACGGAGTAACCCTGTGACGCCGCAAGAGACAAATTTGACACAGGCGAGGCGAACACTTCGGGTTATAATTCTGAAGTTTGTAATAAGTTATTAAATAATAAAATATTGGCATTAAGCGACGGTTGAATTTCTAGCCGGTAGATGTCGATATTTTAGTTACCATGAGCTGCGCACACTGTGCCGACGGTCGAACGACAATATTGTTGTCTCACCCCTAAGAATAGATCACGTTTTAGTATAAATACTTTTGTAGTTGTATTTTCTCGATTCTTTTATGCAAAAATAGACTTTTTGAGGTTATTAACTTTTAAATACAGGTATTAAGACGCATGTGATGCATCTTGCGCACGCGGCAAACCAGCAGATTACATGCGTCGCCAAGCTGGTTTTTCCAAGAAATAACCAACGGCACCACCACTGCGATTAATTTACAGGACGTCTATTCTTCGCAGCTCGGAAGGTAGGACGGTTACAAATAATACATCGCCTCAAATATTATTTAGTTTTATTAAACATATAAAAAAAACATGCCCTCTTAATATTAACAAGTCACGATAGGATTAATGCGCATCTAATAATTGCGTAATACGTGCATAAAGATACCATAGACTAAACAGAGGGGCTGACAAAGCGAATTATAAATTTTAATATCGTTCCTGGTAGCGTTCACTTTATTCCCGTTTTTAGTTTCCCTCGGGGAGGTTTAAGCAGTACGTTCAAGGAAGGTTTTATATGTTTTCCAACCAGCCTCAGATCTTTAAGGCGTCGAACAGACTTGGCTACTTCAACAGCGAAGAATAAACCGAAGTAATTTCTACAGAAACCGAAAAAAGGTTATCGTATATGTTCGTCTTTGTATCGTCTCCTTTTTTCCATAGATTTAATTTATCAAAGGCTCCTCTATCGATGGAAAATACAATTATTTTAATATGACAATATTACGCAGTAAAAGATTGCAACCTCGCCTTTAGACGTTTCAAAATCACAATATTGAATGTAGTTTTTTTTTTAAATTAATTTGTGGTATCTGCCAACTAGGGTACGTATTGCCATATCAATGATAGAGAGCGATTTTAGCCAGAGTTACTTTTGTATATATTTTGATACAAACAAAAAATTATCTCTTCGAATGAGATTTTACTATGGACGTGTAATTACACTCGCTACAAATATTAATCAAAAAATCTGGAATTGTAATTTTAAAAAGGTATTAAGAATTTGTAACCAGATATTTATCTTAAGGTGTGTTCTGTCTAATTCTTCGAACGTTTAAAGGTAAGGTTGCAGACATCGGACATTCTTAAATGAAACGTCGGCGCTTATGGAATGTTTGCGAGGTAGTCCTTGACGTGGTTCGGTTCGAGCCGCCTGAAGCCGCTCGCGTCGCAGATGCCGACCTCGATATTGTCGGCCGTCATTTGGCCCTCGAAGCCGTCCTTCAGGGTCAGAATCGCCGTGTGCACCGCGTCATCTAGTTCGAGATCTTCGCTGTATCTGAAAAAATTGCAAAGTTATGACGCTACGACTTCTTAGTAGGTAAAAGTAATCTGTAATCTGCAATGTACTCAAGACGTCGCGTTTTATTGTTTTAGGGTTCAAACATAGTAAGTGCAGCCGGTCTATAACCGCGCGAAATTGAACGCATACTCCCGTGTGAAAAATCCTTAACTAAAGCATTTGAAATTGGCCTGATTATTATAAGCGGGGTTTAGGTCAAATATTGCAATCTGAATTAGAACCACTTCCTCTTAACCTACGGAGTTGAAATTTGACATGTTCGTTCAGTTCCGAAGACCAAGCATTTTTATGGTAAGCATGACCTGATTCTACATCGAGGAATGGCTCCAGATGAAGGAACACAGCACAGACTCGAAATTTTATAACAAAGTTTTGTTTATACTCATGTCACCATTTTTAAAAATATTTGGCAGTCATATCGTCATAATCACAGCAAACGATCAACCTACCTCCGCTCGAGGAAGTTCTTCCCGCCGATGTGGTTCTTGCCCATGGACGTCGCCTTCCAGGCGAAGTACGCTCCGGAGGGATCGCACTGGAACAGGTACGGCCTGTCATTGTCCCAGCCGCACACCAGCAACGAGACTCCGAACGGACGCACTCCACTGAAACGTACAAAAAGTGACATTCGAATAAAGCGTCCATACGTCCATACAATTAATTTTTTTCACGCGCATTTGATTGACCCGATTGTCAATTACATAAATATTGATTTTTAATAAAAATTTGGAATATTCCTAAATAAAAATAGTGATTCTGACAATTCCCAATCTCGCACTTGCAATTAAATTAAATTATTTAATACTTTTAACACACTCAGCGCTGATGACGAGATATCTCGTTATTGCTGTATAGCGGCAGTCGCCGTGTGCACGTCAGCTTACTGCATTAACATTTAAAAGAGCGGCATGTCGCGTATAACTGAATTCACGAAAAGCATAGACTAATCATCGATTTTATTTTATTTTAGTTCGGTTTTGACGTTTGATTGGTTATATGAAATGTGCGCTAGTCAATTGAAAGTTTTTTCGACGGATTTGGCGGTAAATAATTCGAGTTTTATTTACAAATGCTATGCCAATATAATCTATAGATTTAGGCTTATCAGCCTGCCTAAAACTAATAATAATAATAATATATAAAAGAAAGTCGGGTTAGTCACACCATTTATAATTCGAGAACTGCTCGACGGATTTTTATGATCTTTGATTTGTTGGATTTGTCTCCGCCCCGAATAGCAGAACAACTATTAAAACATGGGAAAAAATCACGAAAAAAAATTATAAAGAAAATTACTTTTCGCAAACATTTTGTATGGAACGGCTTTGTATTAGGTGGAATTCTATTTTTAGACGGTAAGTAAGTTGTCTTCGAAGATGTCCTCTTTGTGAGGTTATCACATTTGTTCATTGTGCACGCATCGATAATTAAAATACTTGATTTTTGTACGTTTCTTTTGAGTATTCTTAATAAAAAACTGTATTTAATTTAGCTAATATGTTAACACGATATTTATTGATTCCGAGGCGGTACGAAGTTTATCGGGTCGGCTTGTATTAAATAAAAAACAAACATTTTCATAGGTCGGCACATATTATTTGCCAATTATAACTTTAACTAGAAAACGAGTATCAGTCCTGCGTGAGATATTCCGTTCGGTCAATGAACTTCGCCATATAACGTTGTAGGTAAATTAAATATATTTTTTTCATAAATTTGGCTTTTTTACTTGTTTACAAGCAGCGCATTGCGTCTTCCAAATTCCCGAACTCTATGTTTACGAAAGCTACAAATTTGGTGACCTGCAATCCGGTCATATCTCCATAAAAACGTCAAAAAAAAACATTAATTATCTTAAAAACTATGAAATTAAATAATTTTTAGTTTAAATTATTTCGGGAAGTGTTTGCCTCAAAATGTACCTAATACTCGATTAGTATGATTTAGGACCACACACAAGACGGAGAAGAGTGCTTTCGGGAAGAGGCCCATTAAATACAAGGAACGTTCGGAAAACTTCCCGGTAAAGTGCCCCAGTTCTAGTCAATAGTTTGCATCGGACCGACGTGCCAAACTCTCCCTGAAGACGAGCTGTGTGACCTCGGAAATGCCAGGATTCAAATACCTAACTCGTGATTATCTAAGCGCTTGCTTCTAAATCCAGAGGTCCTGGGTTCGGATCATCAGTGGGTTGAAACCGGGACTTTTTTAACACTGTCGACTGTGACAGACACACAAAAAAAAAAACAGTTGCAGACTTCCGAGATGTTTGCCTGTAATGATGGCCTCGCATCATGAAAACAATAAGGCAGTCGGAACAACTCAAGTCATACAAATGAAGAAAAGTAACTTCTTGTCGGCTTGGACGATGGCCTCGCGTCGGTCCGTGGCGGGAACGAACGTCAATAGAAGAAAGCTATGCGTACCCGGACTGTGTGTACTCCTGCATGACGGTGGCCACGCGCTGCACGAGCTGCGTGGTGGGGATTTCCTCCTGGTACACGAGGAAGTACTGCTGCGCCATCTTCCGTGCCTGCGCAAATAACATACCACCTTCCATCAAAATATTCTATGAATTACATATCCTAACCATTACTCCAGTGAAATAATTTGTGAAAATAAATATGACAAAAAAAAATATTAAAAATTTGGTTAAAGCGATACCGATTGCTGTCAACGCGTTAATATAATTATTGCAAGTAAACATATAAATAAATAAATTAAATCTCATGTATTTATCGTTTGCGGATTATTTTATTCAGAATATGATTTTGCATCACAAATTATTTGTATCTATGTTTTTTTTAATTGGATCAGTAGTTATATCAGTTTCGATAAAAACTATCTCCGCTCTATTCTCTCACGATGAACTCGACCTTGGTCGGCGATTTCCACGCCAGCCACGTTCTCAGCACGGTAAATTTGACGGTTAGACCCATTACCTGTTTCACGAGCAGCCTGTAGTCGGGCCCCATTCCGGAGTACACCATGCCAATGTGCGAGGTGATCATCTCCACCTTGTTCACGCTGTGCTCATCGTAGAGGATGTTCTTGTGTTTATTCTCCGTTGCTATGACGACACCGTTCGCGGCTGTCGTAAACAAAAAATAAATCATTTTTTGATCACGTCGTAAAATCGTTTGAACATTAAAAAGCGCTAGGAAATGGATAAAAATGTCAGACGGTGGTCGTGTTATAATCTATATATTAATGTAGTGAAGTGTGAAAATTTGGTATAGCTAAAGTTTATGTTTTTTTTTCAATAGTCAATGTAAATGTCAATGTCAATGTAATGACAAGCAAAAATAATTTACAAATGCTACTGTTACTAACATCGAAGTTTAAATTTCATAGATATTGCAGGGAATTACGGCAAACAACACACGCTAATACGTATTTGTACACGCTCGCAGCTGACGCGAAAATATATGCAATGATGATAGAGATAAACTCACCGTATTATAGCGGTATAAGAACGTCAATAATGCTCAAACTTAAAAGTTTAATTAATTACGGTCGAATTTCGACCACTGTTAAAATAATTAGTCCGTTTTTAATTTATTATAAATTATGTTGTATAAGTGTATATCATAGAAATTGTTTAATAAAAGAATAAATATGATAACGGGGAGAAAAAATTTACTTAATTATAATTAGGCTTAATACTTCTTTTATGTTTAGAATATTTATCATTTAACCTCACTTCAGTAATCAAAATCAGCGGCTTCAAAGATCCCAAATATGGCTTAACACTTTCTTACATTTATAGAGTTGCAAATCTCCAGTCTCCCGCAAGCTCAACAATTGTCATTATCTTAATTAATTCCAGGGACCATTAATCCGTTCTTGTATTGTCCCTAATGGGTCTTTCATGATGGTCCTGTCCTGGGAGTGAATTACTTATAACCGCTTTAATGACCATATTTCTCCTAGAACTGAAACATCCTATAACCTCAAAATGTACGGGTAAATGATTATATGTAACGAATTCCAAGCATTTTACCTTTGATTCCGACCGAAGGGCCACCGGCGGCGACCGCCGCTAGCGCATATTCGATTTGCACGAGCTTTCCAGAAGGGCTGCAGAGAAAAATACACAAAAAATATATTACCGGAACGATGACAGCGCAACATTTTCTCGCTTACATCGTTACTGGGGAGCAACACAAAAACAATCAAGTAGCATAAACATATACTTGGCGAAAGTAGCGCCTTCACAAATTGACAATAATTACAAATTTCTATTTAGATTAGGAGTATAACTAACCTGAAAGTGGTCAAAGAAAAGCTATACCGCTCGGACGCCATTATGATGAATGATTACAAAGCAGAATAGTTTATTTTCTTAAAGTTTCTTATGTTTCGGTATCGGAATCCAGGCAGCCAATTGAGGCAGAAAATATAATGTCATTTGTTTACCTCTATCAAACATTATGGTATTTGAATATTATCTATGATAAAATATGCTCAAATATTTTATAACAAAATATTATTCTGTATACGTAAAACGTAAGTATGAAAATTCGGAAAAAAATTCAAAATTTTAAAACAGATTTGTTTTTTTTAAGTTTCTCTCAAAGTACTAATAGGTACACCTACTATAAATTACGGAACCCACCTACGTAACTAATTTATACCCTAAAGTACGCTATAATAATAATAAAACAAATGTGACACACATTTTTATAAATATTATATTTACAAATAATTATTTTATTTAAACATTATCCCAACCCAAGCGGTTGCGAGCTGCACTTTACAATGTACATCTGGCTGAATTATTAATCTGATCGCATCACAGCTAAATGGCTTAGTAACTTAATATAGTTGCCATATGTAGATAGAACATATCCTGAATCTAAGACGAAATCGTTGTCGAGATTCTGTAGTCCGTTCTTCGCCCTATAGCTGACCTTCCTATGTAAATGTAGATACTTACTTCGTGCTTTCGTCGGACGACTGAATGCAAATGCACTTTCAAATTTGAATGATCGATCCATTTTATCATAGCACATACTAAATAGTACATTCTATTATATTCGATATTGAATACAGAGTAATATTGTGCTTCTTGTACACTCTGTCTTTTGCAAAACTATTGCATATAAAGTTCAAGCTAGCTAGCTTGTTAAATTAGTATATTTTGTGAATCAGATGCTTACATTCACGAAGTAAGTGTAATGGGATTCTGGAATTCCATGACAGAAACTGCACTTGTCATTTCAATTTAATCAATTGCAGGTATTGGTTTAGATTGCGGTAGTCTATTAAGGTTCTGGTTAAAGTACTGAGCAGTAAATAGCGCACCACTAACTTCATCCTTATATTTAGGGTAATGTTAAGTAGGCACTGACATCTACTTTCACTTATGTACGGTTTTTCGACTTACGGTACATTTTATATTATTTTTGTATGTTTATCAAATTTAAAATAATCACTCTAAGTAGATAACTTCTTTAAAGAAATTGTAACAAAATTAAATTTTTCAATATTACGTACGGTCAAAAGATTTTTACCACGATAAACACAGAAATCAATATTTTAATGACGCTGTCAAACAAACGTCAAAACAAGAATTTACGATTCTGCGCGTTTTGTCAAACCGACTTTAGTTTTATCCTTTGGCTTTGCAGCTCAATAATGTAGATAGGTATTTATTGTGAATATATATTCACATTTTACAGGAAGTCTGGTTGTATTTGTTAAAACTAATCAATCTTGCTTGTTTTCCTCAACTAATCATGCCTTTGCGGATCGTATCTCCGTCGTCAGAAAACACACCGCAACTGGATAAAGCCCTCAAATCAAAAACTGCCCATATTGCCGAAAACGCAGCCACCAAGAGGGACTCGGACGCCGACGCGCCACGCGAGAAGACGACCTCCAATAAATACGAGATTCGCAGTAAAAAGAATTTCCTATTTTGGAGCGTAATTGTTTTGCTCTTCATGTTGGCGATCGGAAATTTAATTCTCACCATGACGATACTGGCCGTTCTGCGGCTGGGACAATGTTAGTAAATATAATGTCTTCAAGATAAATTGTATGCTTTCCGTTTTGAAACATCTAGAAATGTTTAAAAGCTTTCATTAAAATGGGCTTAAGGGCTTCAGGGTTTTCAAAGACCATAAAACTATATATTTTTAATCTAATACGTATGACTGCAGTGCATTTTTGAATTTGTTGTTTTTTTTTTATATTTTTAGTACCTCTGGTAGCATATTATAATATTTTAGGCCACATACATGTAATTTTTTTGAAATTAGACCGTACGAGCTGTTATTCGATGAACACAATTTATGTTTTTTCTAGTATGAGTGCAGATTATTGTGCCTAAGAGTATTTCTTAAAAATTCTGCAGAATAAAAGAGACATTCCCCACCTACAATTCTTGCGGCAATTTGGTAGAATTCTTTGGTAGGATTCTTTCTTTCTTCCTTTGATAGTTTTGTATGAGTCATATACAAATTGAGAGTTTAAAATTATGTATTAGGCATTTTACCACTTTGGTTGGTTGAGAAGCCTTCAGATCCAAGCGTGCCGATATCCTCCAGCGGGGATTCATTGATTCTGCGCTTTTTCCAGGTATGGAAAGTATGGAGATCGTCCCGGACGAATCGGTCGTGAAGTTCTTCGGTAAAATCGACCTAGACCACGTGTACAAGAAGGACGGACTGCTCGAGAGCTTCCAGGACTCGCCGTTGGCGATAACCAGCGAAAACGGCAGCGTCTTCGTCAATTTGATATCAAGGCGAGTGTGAACGGCGCACTTTTAATTGAATATTGCTCTCCGAACCTTAGGAAGTTAACGAGAAGTTGGTTTATGTTTTGAGGTCCCCTGAGTTGCTCCGTGAACACAAATAATGTTTAAACGCAGCAATAAATTACTATAAGAAGAAGGTTTGCGCATTGCCACCCGATCGGCGAAGTCCATTGACCGAACGGAATATCCCACACGGGAATGACATCCGTTTTTTAGTTTAAGTTATAATTTCTATGTACGAAACTATAAAAATATTTATATTTAATATTATATTGGCATAGCTTTTGTATAGGGTGATGTTTTTTTAGAGGCGTGGTTTTCAAGAAGAGATAAAACGCATATAATTTGATGTTATGGCTAAGAATTTAGTTTTATTATAAAGATAAGGGTTTGCCATTATGTTTTAAAAATGATTTCGGGTAAGTGGCCGCCGCGGCTGACTCGAACAAATTCCAGCCGAGAGGCCCAATTTTCAACCACTTTTTGCAGCAAGTTGGGCCGTATGTCAGCAATAACGCGCCGAATATTCTCTTCCAAAGCGTTAATCGTGTCCGGCTTATCTGCGTAGACAAGCGACTTCACATAACCCCACAAAAAATAGTCCAGCGGTGTTAAATCGCACGATCTTGGAGGCCACGCCACGTTGTTCAGGAGTAAGTCTATTCATTATGAAATGGCAAACCAAACTGAGCATAAATCAAGTGACAGCTGTCAAAAACACCAACTACGAAAAAAGTAGTGCCAGATTGAAAACCACGCCTCTAAAAAAAACACCCTTTAAATAAAACTCGAATTATTTACCGCCAAATCCGTCGAAAACACTTTCAATTCACTCGCACACTTTTCACATGAAATAAAAGGAAATAAAATCGACGATTAGTCTATGCCTTTGATGAATTTAAGTATACGCTACATGGCGCGTTTTAAATATTAATAGAAATGCATTAAGACAGTGACGGTTTTACCCGGAAACGGCACCTGTCGTGTACGGTGATTACGGGAAATAGTTATCGACGCTGAGTGTGTTAAATTGAGCACGCTTGTCCCTCTGTTAAATAAACAAGAATGGCTATGATACTCTGTAGCTATCATTTAATATCAACTGCATTTTTACATTGTTTAGTAGTAGTAATTATTTGCCCAGAACCTGACGTCTTATCTAATTGCAAAAACAAATTGTAATCTGTCGAATTAACAATAAACCATTAAAAAGTGTATTTTAGTTGGGGGCGGACATATCCGGGTTTGTTTTGCACCACCTCAATTCTCTGTATTTCCATTAAGGGACAGTTTTAATTTCCTGTCGTATTTTCATGGTTCAGGAGCGGCCGCACGGAGCCGAAACTGGTCGTGAACTCGACGGGAACTACGTTCCAGGGCTTCGGCAGTTTCGAAGTGCGCAATCCGGAGACGGGGGAGGCCGTGTTCTCGACCTCCGCCCCGGCGGTGCATTTGGCGCACTCCGTCAACCACATCAACGCTAAGGTGCATTTCATACTAATGATACCCTCATAATACCTTTACTGAGAAATATAAGCGTAGACGCAACCTTTTCTATGTTGTATGAATACGTAAAACGGCATTTAAAGTAAAGCAAAATTTTATTTTCAGGATTTTCAAAATTTTAAAAAACCGCCGACGCACAAACGTCCGAACAGATTTTCATAGATAAGAAAACTCTCCATCAAGTCACCTTTCAAACAAAAAAAAAATAATGAAAATCGGTTTGTCCGTTTGGGAGGTACCACCACTCTCTTGCGTTGGGGGGGGGGGGGGGGTTAATAAAATATAAAATGATTCATTGATACAGGCTGTTTTTAAATTTGGTCACTCCTTTTAGGTCGTTGATCTGTATCGACAATCGAACATTAATCAGCTAAAAATTAATAAAAATCGTTTTAATGTTTGAGAACGCGGTTGAACGCACGGAGCGAGACGGTCAGTGACCCCCGACACGCTCGCTCGGCGGCCCGCGAAACGGAATAAGTCTTCGGAAATGGATTTGAAACATCCTGTATATTTTTCCCCGAGCAATTAGCTATTTAGCCGATTTTAAGAAATTTATCAAGGCGGCTCCTGAACTGGTTTACACTTATAGCAGCCGATTCCAATTATCCACAACTCAAAATGTATTTTTTCGTATTGTAGACCGTAGCAACGCGCCGCATAACGGCTCCGCTGGACCGCAATCTGCTGCTGAAGTCGGACACGAAAACGCGCCTGCGCGGCGCCGAGGGGCTCCGGATGGACTCCGAGCAGGTCATCTGGTCGGCCGATCAGGACATACTGCTGCAGTCGGTGAACGGCTCCGTGGTCCTCAGCGGCAAGGAGGGCGTGTACGTCGACGTGAAGGCGATGCCGATCGCGGGCCACGTCGCGCCCGGAGCGACCAACGCCACCGAGCAGTTCAAGATCTGCGTCTGCATGCCGCAGGGCAAGCTGTTCCGGATCGCCGTCCGGAGCGGGCGCGCCAGCTGCGATCACGTGAACCTGCAGCCGGCTTACAATCCATGCGTATAAATCCTTTTTTAGGTCATGACGACATTTCCGAGGTGTAGATGGCGTTGCGAGTAGCCCAGACGCAAACCCCATAGGATCCTAAATAGAACAGTTTAGTAAAGCTTATCTTCCCAATACACAGACGGAGCGCTGTTTTGTAAATAATTTTTATATAAACATGAGCATGAGCATGAGCATATGAGCATGTTGCCATCTGTCATTAAATGATGAAACTTACAATGTTCGAGACCTGATGCGACATCTGTGTCTCGTTTTAGTTACTAAAGAGCGGTTTCACTGAACGAGCAATGATTTTACATAGAAATAATACACCGATACCTGTCTTCCAATCTTAGAAACTTCGATTTTTGTCACCCCTGAAAGGAAACATTTTTCAAAATCAATTCTTTCATTTTTTTTTTAATTTTGAAAATGCAAAAAATTTTAAATGTTTCTTTTTTGAACTAAAAATATTGAAAGTTTAGATTAAAACGATATTTCGTCTGCCCAGACGATTTCGAGTATTGTAAAGGCGATATATCAGAATCCATCGTGGTTTCCGACAAAAAAAAAAGCAAGCTTTACGCGCTAATATCATACGGTTCTTGTAATATGCACGATAGCCGAATGACGTGGCCGCGGTGGTTGTTGCCGCTTATAAATAAAGTGATAAATTTTGGGGTTGAAATATTTTCACATTTTTTACACTTACAAAACCATTCAGAGTAAAATCTTTTAAACTACGCGATATATGAAATCGCTCGTGTCATAAGTTCGGTCGCTAGCGAGGCCGCACCGCGCCGGGTCATTGTGTGACCTGCGAGCAAAAAGGGAATTTGCACGAGCGCTTTGTTAAAATTAATAAATTTGGGAATTAATTATTTTCTTGTGATAGGGAACATAAACACCCCATTAAATCTTTGCGACGTCCTTTAGAATCGTAGGTATCGGTGTAAAAATCAGTTTATCGAGAGTACCCCGCCGCTGCTTAAAACCCCCATAACAGCTCGTCTCGGGCCATCTCCGTCATAACGCTGAACGTTCATCTTTGTAACGTCAATTACTGCAAGTAGAAAGAATAGAAAATAACCTTCAAATACTTAGTTGTAGTTTCGTAACGTGTAATATTAAGTAATCTTATTAGTGATGACACTGGTATCAAACTATTCTAGTCAATTTGTTATTACGTAATTATTTATATATTATAGTCTAATATACTAATAAAAGATAAAATAAAAAAAATTGTTTTTTTTAATTTTAATTTAGAGATACCGACGTTCTGCGAAGAGTCGAATGGAATATACCATAAGTTATAATTTCTTATAATTGGCAAATAATATATGCATAAAATTATGTTTTTTTTTTTGTTTTTATATTTAATATTATATTGACATAGCTTTTGTAAATAAAACTCGAATTATTTACCGCCGAATCCGCCAAAAACACTTAATTCACCGGCGCAAATCTTTTGTAAGTTGTCGATTTTAGAGTAGGTACGTAGTGAGTCCCCACACTCTTACCCCATATGCTATAATAGAGTCAACGAGGGTTATATAAACAGTTTTTATCACTCACTTCTTCGTATATAGGGAGACGTCACATACAAAACTTTTGTTTTCTGGAGGTTTATTATAAGGCCATCGTCGTGAGGCCATCGAACGAGTTATGAGATACTACCAACGCAGCATCGTCTGCAAATTGGTGGAACGAACTGTATTTAAAGATTTTTTCCATCGAGTTACAATAAATAAGATAAAGAGTTGGTCCTATTATAGATCCCTGAGGCGTGCCGCTGCTCAACTTCGCTTCATTGCTTCGGACTTTCATTTTTAGTATAGTTTTCTAGTATTGCCTTATATTTATGTCTTATCCGCGCAGATAATATATTTTCTATACACTTCGGTGTCGATTATGGTAAATACATTGATTTATCTGGTAATATTTCACTATAGTTACGGTTTGTAACGAGTGTTTTTTTACTGCATTTATGTAAAAAAAAATCGACGTTAATTTGAATTTTTGTTGCTAGTTCATTTGTTTCATATTACGTTTCGCAGTGTATTTATTTTTATATGCATCGTTAGATGGGTTGTTTTTCCATTTGTGATATAAACAAAATTAACAATTAAATAATAATAATAAAATATCCCTTTCCCTCATATTAATTACTATATTGTTATCGTGTAATCGAATCTTACACGTAACTACGTAAGAAATTAATCGTACTCGTAACGTGTAATGTGCACCTGTGGTGAGTACACTTATGACTAAAGAGGCGGTCAGCTCTACACAGGATGTAATTAATTCGAATGTTTAATAAAATATATTTTTTTTAATAACAATAAATAACTTAAAAATTATCTTTAGGTAATTAGCCTACACAATGAATACTTCCTAACAAATTTACACGATCGCTTATTGACAAAATAACTTGCGCCTTACGATATATACAATAAAATGAAAGAAATTCATATACAGGATGCTCCAAAACGCGATCGATATCTCGTTTTGCCATGCTACGGCCTCGACCGACAGTGGTCGTTCACCCGCCTCGCAGCTGGTGGCCGCATGACAAAAGCAGCTATGGATCGACTCAGCGTGTGGGTGTTACAAATAAACTTTTTTAAACTACACAATTATTTTGAAATTAAAATTGACAAATAACGAGACATTTTTCACATATAAAATATTAATAATAAACAAATTTAATGCCCTAAAAATAGTTCTTTAATTAATTTTGCAATTATTTTAAGAGAAAATTAGACGATCTATTTTCTTCATTCCTATTATATGGTTGCATATAATTTTCTGCGAATTTTCTAAAGGTGCCATTACACCCGCTCGATCGGCATCGAACGGGTTAGATCGATAGACGACCTCGATGCTACCAACCGACTTCAATTTGGTCAGACGTCGTATAGGAAAACGGTAAATGAACCAAAGAAAATCTACTACAATTAGTAATCAGAGGATTTTTTTTTAAAATTAATAAATACCTTTACGGATTCGTTTGAATGTTGAATTTACAGTAATTTTAAAATTATTTTTTCGTGAAAAGTGTTTTTTAACAGTGGTTAGATAGATTTGAATTTTAACAGAAAACATAAATAACAGTACTGTTAAAAAAGCACTAGATCGGCAGTAGTGGCACCTTTAGAGTTATGACGAACTATAAAAAATAATTAAAAAGTATATATATAGATCGATAGGTTCCTTAAGACAAAAATATAAATTGATTTCACAGCAAAAAATGCTAACAAATGACATTTTGGTAACTTTAATTTTTTCAATGCACCGCAGCGCCGTTGCCTCGATGTAACGTGTTCTATGCGCAAAATAAAAAACCTATTTCATTATTTTTGTACATAATAATTCGTAATAAAGACTGAAAATTGCGCTTCTTTTAAAAAATATATATTTATTTCGTGTTTCAGTAGAGGGTTAACATTTAAAATAACTCCCTTTCTATAGAAAGGGAGTTATTTTAAATATGTGTATATGTGTCATATGTAAATTTAGTCATATGTGTTATCTGCTATAGCAGATAGCACATATGACTGTTTTTGTTTTAATAGAGCCGTTGAGACATTTTTTGTCAAAATTGCACATAGGAATCTATTACGATTTTTAGCGAGAAATTAGGTGAAACTCCTTTGGCGTTCAGCAAGGATGCATATTGGGTCCGACTCTTCCCGATTCACATTAATGCAAAATGGATATTGAACGGCAAATTCTATCCTATGCTCTGATTTTTGTAGTTGACAGGCGGGAAGAAGTTTATAGCATCAAATGACCTCTCTACCTTTGAATGCTGATACAATTAAATATGTTGCATTCAGCAATGACCCTCGTCACCAACGTTCGCCTAATAAAAAAGAAAATCTTCTTTATTAAATATTGAACTGACAAAGTTACAAAGTACTCAAATTAATACCCATTTTCAGGAATATAAGAAACATCCTTAACACAAAAAGAGGAGTTTACCGTGCATTAGTTCATTTTTAGACATTTTATATCAAAATTGCATATAGAACTTTAACATTACAGAGTGAACATGTTAATTTTTTATAAAATCTATTACGATTTCTAGCATTTTAGCGCGGGGAAATTGTATGAAAATATAAACTCGAACAGCACATCCTGAACCGAAAAACATCTTCACAACGAAGGAGAAAATTAAGGTCACAATTTGAAACAGTCCGAGGGTAGTTTCACCAAAAAACCTAAGAATAACTTTTTAATATTTTATAATTTTAAAGGTAATATTTCAAAATAAACTAAATGGAGCACTATTGCAACCTTTGTTGAATTACAACTGGTCATTATATCTAGTAAAAAGGGTAGGGGTTATTACATATGTGGCATAAAGTGGGATAAATATTAACATAATAATTAGGTACAGTTAAATACATTAAGTTGAACTTTAAATACAGTCTACGTCATCATTTATTACATCTTCCGGTGGTTCCACTTTCATAGTGAACTCTTCTAGAGTTTTGTTCGTATCGCTAATTTTATGCACTTTTTTGAGGTGAGATCTGAGATGTGGATTGTGAGAGAAGGTGCGGTCGCAGATGTGACACGTAAACCGTCTTATTTGTCTATGAACTCTGTCTATGTGCACCTTGAGGTAATAGCGTCGGGTGAATTGAGAATCGCACTCGATACAAGGAAACTTCTTCTTTGAAGGCATGCTATCGGCTACCGATTCAACAGATTGATCGGTCTCCAATTGCGTGCTGTATTGCTCCATTTCTAATTCTTCGTTGATCTTATGAACGGCTTTCAGGTGAGTCTTTAGCTGCGGTTTCTGATAAAACGTCCGATGGCAGAGGTTGCACAGGAAATGCTTGATGTTCAAGTGGTACGTATCGATGTGCACCTTAAGATAATAATTTCTCGTGAACGCCGCGTCGCACTCGCTACACGCGAACTTCCGTACGTTTCTGTGCACATTTTCGATGTGTGTCTTCCAATCGAACTTCCTTGCGAAGACGCGATTACACTCGTCGCACGTAAAACTTTTCGTATTTGCGTGCATCATATTGATGTGCTTCCGTAAGTTTTCCTTTTTCGGATAATTACGAAGGCACTCGCTGCACTCGAATACTTGCAGGTCGACATGGTCTTTGGCCGTGTGCTCTTTCAGCAGGTTCTTCGACGAGAACTCCAGACCGCACGGCTCACACTTGACGGACGAGTGAAGCCGGTCCCTGTGCGTTTTCAGGCTGTGCGCGGCGCTGAACGACCGCTCGCAATCGGCGCAGAAGAAATTCTTCATATTCTTGTGGGCGCAGTCTAGATGGTATTTCAAGTATTGCTTCGTGGAGAACGCCCGATTGCATTCCGTACAGGTGTAGTCCTTCCGTCTCTTGTGAACGAGATCTATGTGATTGTTCATTTGGTGCAGCCGCGGGAACGGCCGATTGCAATCGGGACAGACAAAATTCCTTATATTGTTATGGATTACATCGACGTGGTACTTTCGGCTTTGTTTAGTGGTAAACGATTGACCGCATACCTCGCACGGATGCTTCTTCTTATTCATATGGCGATATTGCATATGGGTATTCAGCGCAAACTTAGTAGTTAATACGGCACTGCAAACAGTGCAGGTATATCTGATATTTTTGTGCACGACGTCCGTGTGGATCTTTAAATATTGATTTGTCGCAAATTTCCTATCGCACTCGTCGCACTTGAATTTTCTTGAATCGCCGCTGGGATTCTTAATTTTTTTATTCAATGTCCGAATAGCTTTCTTATTGTCGCTTTCAACCGTTGTCTGATGGAGTATGGAGTCGTGGATTTCGTTCACTACGAACCGCGCCGAGGTGGGCTTGTTCGAGCAGACGCCGCACAGGTACCTGGTCGCGGTTTTGTCCCCCAGGTCCGTCTGCACGAACAGACGGTCGGAGAAATCGATAACGACATTGCACTCGCCGCAGCGAATCACCTGCATGCTCGCCGGTGCGTCCCGAATTTCGCCATATTTTTTTTTTACCCGCTTCCTCTTGGTCACATTCATTTCCTCCTCAATGGAACCATCGGCAGGGTCATTTTCTTCCTTGAAATCTATATCAACTTCGACTTTGACTACTCCCGTAATGGTTTCTAAGAGCGACTCACATTCGTTCGGCGATTCTAGTTTTGCGATAGATTTGCTGATCAAAGGGCCTTCGAGGATATTTTCTTTCTCGATTTCCATCTTGGCTTTGAAAAATTTCATGCATTACTTTCATATAAATATCAAGATTGTTTTATCAACAACAACTTTTACCACGCTCGAATATACTTATAGAATTAACGTGACACATTACCAACATCTCAGGCATTAAATTACGTATAGAATAAAAAATAAATAGCTAAATTATGCTATGCGGCCACAATTTAGGATTATTATTTTGCGATCGCTTTTTGACATTTGACACTTATTCGTGACAACAATGAATACATTGCTCACTTGCTACGTGCGGGTGTGTGTGTGTGTGTGTGTGTGCACGTATGAAAGCCATTTTTAAGGCAGGACCACACCAAAGCTAAGCTTGGGTGCGGTTGCACAGGATTATCAAATAAGTCTATACACATAATGATATTGAATCATGTCGTTGACTTGAAATTTTAAAAAATGAACTTTAATTAACAATATCAAATTATTGATCGAAACAAAAAAAATATTTGAAGGTTATAGTTTGGTTACATTGTTCGTGTAGGTAATTGCTTCCTTGTACAGTTAAGAATTTGATTAAAATAAAGCAATAAATTGTAATTAATTGTATTGTAATTAATAATTGTAATTGTAATTTTTCTATAAATAAAATAATAATAATAATAAAATCATTCAATTGTTTATTTCAAGAGGCAAAAAGGATAGTGCCAACTTGCCACATATAAAAAGATTTATAAGTGAATTTTACTAAAAAATAATATTCGGTTAAATAGAAAAATAGGTATTACACAAATTTCTAAAATAATTTTTCAAATTAACAAAAAAAAAACTAACATGTTCTTATTTAGATATGTAGTACCTAAAAACTGCCAAGAAACATTGAACATAATTTATATTTTACGATAGAAATACTATTTAGGATAGAAATATAATAAAATAATTATATCTATTTATTTTTTTAATACCATAGTATCTACGTTTATTTTGATATGCTATATGAATATTGCTAATGAACCAAAAAATTATTTTAAAATAAATAAGCAGAAATTTTACCAGAAACAAGGTTAGATGGTATTATGAGCGATAATAGCGTAAATTGTCACAATTAGGTGGTTTAAAACTATACCACGATCAGTTAGAACCTCATGCCTAATTACTACTAAATCAGTTATTTTGGCAAATTTTCACATTTAAACTTTTTTAACTAGTGGTTACCTGAAATAATATGTAGGTGTCAAAGATACGAGTATAAATTTTTTGAAATTTTCGTCTAAGAAGATTTGTTTATTCTCCTGTTTAAAGTAACTTTTACTGCAGTCTCAATATAAAACGTTACATTAGGTCCACTATAAAAATTCGCACAATAACAAACGTTATTAAATATTTTATAAAAACTTTTATTTTTAGATATATAATAATTAATAATAATGCGATTTTGTTATATACATACATTGTGGTTATGTCTATACATAAAAATCATATTTCATTCTAGGATATGGAATTATAGAAAAGGCAAATGTAGAGTTTTTTTAAATAATTCCTATGACCAAGGTGATAAGTCATTTTTGAACTTACTCAACTAAACGTAAATTGCCTTTAGGTAACGTCGACAGTTCAAAAATAACCAGTAGAAATGATAAAAAATAAGACAAATGCTTTTATAATGTACTAAGCAAAATTGTGAAAGCTTGGTGGAGACGCGCTCTTAATGTTAGTACATACTTTTTTTGTTAGAATTACGTTTATTAATTATTAAACAGATTTCAAATCGCATTGAATCAAAATATAAAAAAATATGTCTTTTGGTTTTTATATTTTAGGTTTCAACATTAAAATTACAGCTGATTTCTGCTGAGCTATAAAATCTATACTCCAATGTCACTTTGACAGTTTGACGTTTATTATCAGAGTTTATTGACATCTAAATAAAATTAAATATTAATATTAGATAGGTATACTGGTCAAAGGCTGGTCTAGAATGGTGTTTCTTAAAGCTGAATTTCCGTAATAACTTTAAAATCTCCTAAACTTTTCCATTGTGTGACACAAATGTACCGAATTGAAGTTTTTAAAATACGACTTCGTTATGACTGAATGTGACATATTTGCTGTTTTAGTATCAGGGTCAAGGCTTAGTTCAAAGATCATGTTCCAACAAGATTGCAACCAAGGACATACCGGTGTAAGTCAAATTCGTACAAAAGTTGAAAATGTAACAGAATCCATGTGTAGTTTCAACGTTATGGAACAGTTTGGTAACAGCGTGATTAAAACTAACAAAAACATCACCGATTTGCAGACCATGGCATGGCCCCCTTTCAGAAGTGACCTTAAAGGCGAAAGCGAAGAGAATATATTTAAAACACCTAAAGATATTGAAAAATATAATGTCGCATATACCAGTCTAAACAACTTAGGAGGGAACTCTCTCAATCAAAATTTAACCGAACGCCATATCGTACCCGAAATCTCCGCGGGTGATTTACTGGCCAATTCGTCTTATTTATGGAAGTATCACTCGTTCATAGTTTCCGATGTGCCTTCCGTCCCGTCGAGTTCCCCCGCTGCGTGCAACAGGCTCTTCGAGACCAGAGAGAGAAATGCTCACGAGAAAAAGTTCAAGTGCAATGAGTGCGATAGGTCTTTCGCGAGCCACGACTATCTAAACGATCACGTCGACTTTGTCCACCTGAACCTCAAGAAGTACGCGTGCTGCGAGTGCGCTTGCGCATTCGGCAGAAAGGGCAACTTGAAAAACCACGTCGACTTTGTGCACAGGAACATAAGAAACTTCCTGTGCACGCAATGCGACCGCGCGTTCAGCAGAAAGCACCGTTTGCAGGAGCACATAAATTCCGTGCATTTGAAAATACCCATAATTTACAATCTTAAGTTCAGCTGCGAATCGTGTCCGCGTGCGTTCAACAAGAAGACTGACCTGAGACGGCACGTCGACACCGTCCATAAAAAGCTGAAGAACTACGCGTGTCCGATTTGCCAATTCGCGTTCGGCGCGAAGCACCATTTGAAATACCACGTGAACAGCGTCCACAACAAGATAAAATCGTTCAAGTGCAACATTTGCAGCCGTGCGTTCGTGGCGAAAGCGCACATGCTGGCGCACATCGACGTAGTGCACATGAAAATCAAGACTTTCGCCTGCGACCTCTGCGACCGAACCTTTAGCACCAAGCCGAATCTGAAGAACCACCTGGACTGCTTTCACAACAAGCTCAGGAATTTCCCGTGCAGTGAGTGCGGTCGCGCCTTTACGAGAAAACACGATCTGCAAACGCACACGGACTTTATTCACAAGAATATTAAAAGGTTTACATGTAACAAATGCAATAGGGCATTCGCGAGAAATTATGAATTAAAACGACACATAGAATTTAAACACAAAAAATAAGATTAACGTTTAAGTACAGAGGTCCATAAATAATTTCTTTGTATTTTGGCTGAAGCATGATGTGTTCAAAGATCTTCTAGTCAGCTAATTTATTTAATTTAGTGTTATTTTAATTACGATAATTACCTGAGAGGAAAGTACTGTTGTCTACATATTTAAGAAAACTCTCTTTAATGAAATGTTGTCGAATCAGCTGTACTAAATATGTGGTCCAAAATACTCATAGAGCGTCGATAAAGCTTAATGTGTGGCTTTCACGACAAAGCATTGAAGGGTTGATCACATTTTTTAGACCGCGATTAGCGTGTAGCTGACAAAGTTGAAAGAATAGAGCGTACGAGTCCGCAAAATTAAGTGACAAATATGAAATTAATTAACTTTGCAGGGACTTTCATTCCACAATACACCATGTTCCAAAACCTTCCCGATAAAAAGTCCAGCTTATTCGCCCTGCGATTTCAAACATGATTTGTTTTGACCTCATTTTCATTCATTCAACCAATGAATTCAAAAAGTTTCCGAGTCAAAATTGTAAACTTTGCGTGTTAAAAATGAAATCGCTCTTGTCATAAGTTCAGTCACTAGCGAGGCCGCACCGCGCCGGGTCATTGTCCGGCCTTGGTCGAGCGCCTGCGAGCGAAAAGGGAATTCACACGAGCGCTTTGGTAAAATTTATACATTTGGGCGTGAATTATTTTCACATTTTTTAAAAATAATTTCTTACACGCAATAGGAAACATGAACATAAAATTCTTCGGGAATGGTCTTAGGACGCCATGTTTAATGTTATATTTAAGATAAATTTGTTATTAAAAAATATACTTACAATTATACACAATATTTGGAAAAAATGTAGTTTTATTTCAGTTAGCGTTGAGATGTCGGTTTATACCTTGACAATTAAAAGAAAGTTAAAGTTTCTTTCGCAATTTAGGTAAATTAAATGTTTCCTTTTTATAAATATGAATGCGTTTTAGTAAAACAAAAAATGTGTAAATAAAAGTACAGTACAACACCTCTAATAAATAACACCCTAACTCACTTTTTGGGTATGTTGAGGTATACTGTACTTCGCTCGTACTGTAAAATTACTTGAGTGTTAATCTATACCCCTCTTTATTATAAAATGCAAATTATTAAAAATTTAAAAAACCCCACACAAACAGATTTTCTTAAATCACAGCTAAGAACATTCTCGATCAAGTCACCTTTAAAAATATAATTCAAATCGGTTCATCCGTTTGGGAGCTACTATACCGCAGACACGTTAAACTTACAACACCCATCTGTTTGTATCGTGGGTTAAAACCAAGTATTTGAACTGCGTGGTAGATATATATGTATATATTTAAATGATATCTATGAGTGATATTTATAGATATACTAAAAAGATAAGGTTAAAATCTATTTCGGTGTAAAGCCGTTTTCGATCAAACCTTATTAAAAACACACAATTATCTCTGAAAACGCCTCGTTTTATTTCTTATATAGGGTGATGATTTTAGAGGCGTGGTTTTCAAGAAGAGACAAAACGCATATAATTTGATGTTATGGCTAAGAATTTAGTTTTATTATAAAGATAAGGGTTTGCCATTATGTTTTAAAAATGATTTCGGGTAAGAGGCCCAATTTTCAACCACTTTTTGCAGCAAGTTGGGCCGTATGTCAGCAATAACGCGCCGAATATTCTCTTCCAAGGCGTTAATCGTGTCCGGCTTATCTGCGTAGACAAGCGACTTCACATAACCCCACAAAAAATAGTCCAGCGGTGTTAAATCGCACGATCTTGGAGGCCACGCCACGTTGTTCAGGAGTAAGTCTATTCATTATGAAATGGCAAACCAAACTGAGCATAAATCAAGTGACAGCTGTCAAAAACACCAACTACGAAAAAAGTAGTGCCAGATTGAAAAGCACGCCTCTAAAAAAAACAACCCTTTATATATATTTTAAATAATTGCTATGACGTAGGTCATGTACAATTATTTTAGTCCCTACTAAACTAGGCCAAATCTGCCTGTGCTAGAGTCAGGGTAATGAAGTAATGATAAAAATGGTATGACCATGTGCTGATTTAAACCCGCAACCTTTGGGCTAATAGTTCAACGCCTTAACCATTAGCCGACCACAATCTCGATTTAAATAATAACCATATATTTTGTAATAAATTCACACGAAAGTGCGGTTTTGATTGCAACCCTTGTCTCCAGTCGCAATAAGTTCTGTATTTCATACGGAAGAAACGCTAAAAGGTTTTATTTTCCTACCGGCATTATTAAGTTTTACATATCATATTTCCAAATAAGCGTTATCTATTTTTTTTTACTCGATTTGAAAGTAAAAGAACCATCATCATTTTACAGACCCTTTGGTTATAAAGATGGACTTTGAGTATTTAAAAAATTATTTTTTGGTCGTCTGTAAAATTGTCAAACGTGAGTTAGCATGTTCTTGTTGTCAGGATGTTGATATAAACTGTGAGTATGCTAAATCTATTTTGAATAGAATCTTTCCTCTCATAACTTCCTTCCCACCCGTCCGTCTTCCTGATAAATCCAGCCTTTTTTGACACAGTAGGTGGGATAAGTAACTTCCGGCGACAACACAATTCATTATATTATAGTAGGTTTTTTTAGATTGCTCGTTGTCATACAAATTAGTAGGTGTGATGTCGACATCCAGATGGCGCTGTTTCTATAGAGAACCACACATTTTTATCACGACGCCAAGTAGGCGAGACGCAAACCGCGTACAAGTTCAACAGTTAAAACCGATAACCTTTTTGTGGAAAGTTTCTGGTGTTATGGTTTAGTTTTAGACTCAGTTTTATTTTTTTAAATTTTACAATGACTAAGTAAGTCAATTACGCAAATGTGGTGTTTGCCCGATATCCAATTAAAAAAATATAATACTATAAATCTAGCTTCAATATCATTAAGGTACGTAGCACCTATGCAAATGTCACACGTGTACATAAGTATTTCAGGTTGCGAGTAGAACGATTGAAGGGGCTGTAATGGCGGCTTCAAACTTCAACTATCTAGTTATCTATTTTACCGCATATCTGATAAAAATAACAAAAATCCTCTAACGACAAATTCAATAGTAAAATGGATAATTCGACTGTGAATATTTAAGCGCCCGTTTCATTCCCTTCAACGAGGCTCAATCAATGCAAGTAAACGTCTCAAAGGGCCCACCAGTCTATCTTTATTACCGAGATCAGAATGACTTATTTTGTTTATCGTTATTTGTGCTTTTCAAATTATTTTTTATATTTAAATAAAAAAAAAAATAGAAATTCACCAGTGCCTCTTTGGAAATCAATCGTAAAAAAAAAGAACAAACTAATTAGAACGGCAATAAAATATTTTCCAATTACCCGCCGATTACAATGGCGGCCAATCTCGAGTTATAAAAAATGTTTGATAAGCAACCGGGCTTGGGTCTGTATCATTTTGAAATCAACGGTCCCGGCGGAAGCCGTCACGATGAGAGTTTGATTTTTTTTATATCGATTTTAAAATAATTGAAAAATGTATTACTACATTTCAGCCAGTACTTTTGCTGTAGCTCTGTTGGTGAGGCGATATTTTATATTATTTTTTGATGATCGCTTTATTCGCTATGCACTATAATGACTAAATTTTCTAGGTACAAATCGCTAGGACTTCAACACACTATGCTCATGACAAAATAAACGTAAGTTTGCTAATAACAACTCTATCAGTTGTAATAATACCCGCCTATAGTGCATTAATTATCTATTTTAAAGATTCAGTTTTATTTTAAAGATTCAACGTTCTTATACCTTCTAAAAGTTTATAATACAGAGCCAAATAAATTAAAGAAATTGGAGATGGCCGAGAAAAAATAATATTAATGGCCTGGCGAGTAGTGATTTCTAGTAATATTTTAGATATATTCGATAAGTGTAATGGGATATGGTAATATTTATATTTAATTTTCAGAATGAGTTTACGAGTTAGTATTTTTAAAAGATTTTTACCAAAATTAAAACTAAACCAAAAAGCAAAAGTTAATAATTAAGTCGATAACATCGTAGGTACGAAGTGGGGGAGGATACACTCGCACCCACATATGTGGAACTACTATTTGTTACTCTTTGTAGTTTGTACTTGAACCATTAGAGAGCCCAAGTAATTTTATTCTACATATAATAATCGATTGATACACTCAAAATGTAGTTTGGAATTAACTGCTAAAAAGCATCAGTAATTTAATACGAGATATAATCTACGATTGATACACGTACCGTATAGTATGGACTTAAACCACTAGAGTGCACTGATTTGCTCCGAACGACTGATGTCGCTGTAACAAACTAAACGACAAAGCGATATCGTGCTTAAGTTACCACAATCTCCAAATTTCATATAGGTATAAAAGAAATCGTACATTATAGATATTATGGTATATGTTAGATGGGTTAAAAGTGCCACAGTCAGAAAAAGGAAATAGGAAATGAAATAACCCATCATGAGTCGGTACCGCAGGTGCGAGTAGTCTGGGTTGGAGATGCCTTTAATGACGCCTGTAGGGCCTAGCTGTAAGACGTCAGGTTAAATAATTCTACCTACTACTGAGCAACTACAGGGTGTCATAGCCATTCTTTTTCACAAGCGTTTATTTATCTTGCAATGTTTAAATATTAGTTTAGATCAATTCTTTCAATTTCGTATCCTAATTGACATTTAATTGCGATGATAATGTATTATTATGGTAAGCATGGCCTGATTCTACACGCAGACGAAGAAACTCCTCAACGGTCAACAGCACAGACGCGAAATGCTGTACCCGTATTCAAGTCCTTGTTTTTAAAAATGTATTTTTACTATGAATTTATTTAATTTAGCTAGACGTTGAGCAGGATGCTGGCGCCAACAGTCTCCTCCGAGAAACGGACGGAAAGCATTTGGACGGCGCCGTTGAGTTCGAGGCCGCAGATGAGGATGCTGGGAGGCTGAACCGGTCCGCGCACCCGCAGGCACTCCTCTCCGACGAGCACAGCTCGCAGTATAGGCGGCAAAAGAGGGACGCGAAGGTTGGTTAACGAAATGCGTTTTTGTTTAAAATATCCAAGCCATAAACCCTAAAATAACAGGGTTATAGAGTCGTTCGTCGCGTTATTTATGGACACTTGTTCATGGCTAAGCTTGGGAGAGCAATCGCTGTCAGTTTGACATTATTGCATTTTAAACAAATGTCAAACTGACAGGAGCGGGCGGCGAGCATAAAATCGCATAGCAGCGACTTTATCATATGATTCACGAGAGTAGCAATCGCAGACGTGACGGACCATTTGCTAATAGTAGCTGCTAATAGTAGCATGTAATTTGCTGCTAATAGTAGCAGCAATCGCAGGATTCCCAATTTTGTAATTCGGAACGTATAGACGTTCCGAATTACAAAATTAATATAACTATGAAATTGATAACCTTACTGCGCCGCATATTTGTCTTTTTATGTTGTTTGTATGTTATATGTTTTTTTTAAGTAGTTCAATAAAAACGATTTAAATTGAATACCAAGCGAGGAAAAGTTTTATTCAAGCATTTATAAATTATTAATAACTTAGTCTATAAATTCAGAATTCAGCCAAGAGAGAGAAGAGGATACCCAATCGCGCTTAGCAATGTGTTCATGCCCGTGCTAACCTCATGTATAATCCATACGCTATGATTACTAACCAAAAACGCAAGTGTTGTTTTTTTTAATAATATGTAATTATTTTTAATCGGCCTTAGTTATTACTAAGGCAAATTTGAATCTTCATATTATCATTGTGACGCTGTTTGTAAATATCTATAAAATACTTGAAAAAAATAGATAATCAATTATACAGGGTGTCCCAAGATCATAGACAAAAATTTAAGGGGGTGTATATGTTCCCTGTAACGAGTAAGAAATTATGTAACAAAATGCGAAAAATTTTCATCACCAAATTTATTATTTTTGTAATAAAATTGGTGTAAAACGATCTTATGAATCGATAAATCAATATTATCTGTCGACCAATAGCATCCCTCTTACAACTCCAGAGAAGGGGAAAGGAGTTACCCCTTCTTCTTAGACCGCCCTCTGTTTCGACCAGTAACATCAAACACCGATCATTTAGCTCCGCCCTAATAGGGCGTTTCGAACAACGCGGCAGGGCATTAACCTCGTCTCGAACGACCGCGGCCTACTGACCCAGTGACGTACTTATTGGAGGGCGGAGACATTGAAAGATATCTGTTTTACAAGAATTCGAATAGAAACTTTAACATTTTTTTTCTCGAATACCATAATGAATTTTGATATAGTTTCTTAACAAATAACACCAAGAATCGTAAGACCTATTAGCTGTTCTTTTTAATGCCCAGAAGCTTGGGGCACCCTGTATACGTTACGTAGAAATAATCTCAAAAACTGCATTTTTTCGCATCACCACGAAATATTTTATCTCAACATAAATTTAAAGAGGTAAATCAGGTCGTATCTGAAACGGTTTTGGCCTATGGTACATCGGCTTGGGGTAGGGCAGCTCTTTTAGTTATTACACCTTTGATGACTGCACTAGTTAATTTCATAAAGATGCAAATTCAATTAAGTTTTTTAAAATACATTGATACTGATTGACCAATAACATGTTACATGTGTGATTTTGCGTCGCTGTTGTCGTAGGAAGTCCACGCCGTGGGTGTATGGATGCGGCAGCTGCTCAGTCTGCTTAGCTTGCACGTCGTTTGTCTCGCTCTTTCGACCTCTGAGCACTTATGGCTAACGTCATGCTTGACATAGTTCTGTAGTTGGAAGGGGAAGTTGTCCGCGTTTTTGATGGTGTAACGTTTGTCATTTTCGCGCGACATTCGAAAGCGAGTAAAACGGATTATTTCGTCAAAAACAAAACTGCGACCGGCTCATTTGGATCAATCAAGCTCGGAGCATAGGAACGGTACGTAAATGATCCGTTTTACTAGCTCTCTTTTAGCGTTGTGACGTCGTGGACTGTAGTTTTTTATTTTTTATTTTTAGGTTAAACGAGAATTGCTGATGGGTCCCGGTGCGAACGGGCCGAAGATCCGCGAGAGAAGCCATCACTACCAATATCCGCCGCTCGTGAAAGAAGTCGACAAGACGACCCTGCCGCCGCAGGGTCCGAAGAAATCTGTAATTCTACCAGAGCACATGAGTCCGGGGGTCATATTCAGGGTGCGGATGTCGGATGCCATACTGAGAATAAAACAACGAATGTACGAAGACCCAGGAAAGCACATGCGAGCCGACATTATGTACACGACTCTCATAAGGAAAGTGGTGACGGACGAAATAACGAAATTCCACAATTTATTACTGATGTACAGGACTGACCGCACCATAAAGGAACACCTCGGCGAGTGCGGCGGCAGGATCTACAAGTTTATAAGCTTCATGACGATAAAGGTGCACATATACTGTCTGTTCGACGCGCTGTGGATCGACGGGATGCCGTACATCATCGGCGACGAGTACAGCGTGACGCCGAGCGACGCGCCGCCCATGCTGCAGTGCGACGCCGCCGAGTGCAACTCGGTCAACTTCGTCGATTCTTTGTCCGAAACGAAGGAACCCGACGAGTAGGCGGCCGACATTTTAGGTTATAACCTAAACATTTGACCGATAACATTCCCACCAGTTCTTATAAGACTATATTTATCTCAAAACAATTTTAATTTAATGAAACTATAAAGTAAACCAAATCGAAATAAAGCAAAATAAAGCGACCGCCACAAAGTACTACCTAGAACTGTTACCTACAAAGACGGCGGCACATCCCTACAAAATATTTAGAGATTGACAGCTAGAAAAATTAAGATAAAACTGGATAATAAAACAACTGAATTCAATTATTTTGAGTTAGATAAGTATTGTACTGTAATTACGCCATAATATGTGTATTTTTGAATATGTACTTACCAAAAAAATATGCAATGAATGCGATAATATTTTTCTGATGAACTGTCAAAGTTCACTAAAAATTGATTGTATGATAAAGCTGCCTTTACACTATTTTTAAACTGTATATTCATTTCAATATGTAATTAGGTGTTTTAAAAAATGCAGTTAATCACGTAATGAATAGTGGATTGTCACTGTCACTGTCACTTTTACATTTTTTAATTGAAGTGCGTTTTCTGTAATTTTTACTCCAACAATAAAACCATAAGTTATTTTACATTGTATTTTATTTAATTTTAGCTTATACACTACTACAACAGTGCAACATGTTGTTTTTGGATACTAGGGGATTTATCTAATAATAATTTCTAGTCGTAACGAATTTTATGATTTCTGATTTGAAACAAATAACAGTACCCATTATCAGACTTAATACCACAAAGCCACCCCCCCCCCGGCGCCATAGCTTTCATTTGATTGAAGGACGAAGTTTACATAAATTACTGCTATATAAAAATAAAATATCTACAATTTATAAAATATAATTTAAAAAATATATATATAGATACCTTCCTAATTATTATTTCGATTGCAATTAAGAAATTAAGAAGCGTATTACAACAAAGAAATATAGTTAGCAAAAATTGCAATCTATTCATTTTATTATAATAAAATATTACCCTGAACTACCGAAATCAATAAAAAATAAATCTCAGTTAAAATAAATCAATAAAACTTATTAATTTTCAGCGTGATGGATATCGGTTATTAAAGAAAACTTGTAAAACATTTATTTTATTTTATAGGTAAACATACAGGCAGCGTTACAAGTATAAAGAGTAATTGTAAAAGTAAAAGATTACTATTCCTCGGGAAGGTTTTAGGTTACAAATAATGCAATCCTAAAACTACTCATTAGGAGCAACATATGGTCTGACCCTTATTTTTTGTGCGATCATGCCTTCCTATGTGTTCGAGCAGAAGCCCGTGTAAAGATGGCATCTCTTTTCAAAGTCAAATCACAACTTCGTTGAGTAAAAAGCATTTTAAGATTGTATTCCATAGTAAATATTTTGTAATCGCCATATTGTCAATAGCGAGTGAATATAAATTTTCAATCGATTTTTTTAAAATATATTTAAGGGCTACTTTTAAGATATAAATACAAAAGTGACAAGGATTCACATAATTTATTAGTATTATAGGGGAGTTATGGTAGAGTCGACTGCTCTCCCAATCAGACTATAGGTACCGTGCAGTTCTGCGATCTGGTCAATTAGTCCGGAACCTGGAAACTAATCTCTCCGAGTGGGAGACACTTCTAGCGCCGCAGGCGAAAAATAATGGACCTTCATATGATTCTATGGGTAAAATTTGTTCAATGTGTAATATAATAACGATTTCCGACAGGCTAAGTAAGCGAATAATTTAACATTGACTTAATAAAGTATTTATCGTCAGCGGAAATCTGGTGAGAACGTCGTGTGTAGTACACCAAGTACACCAGTGTCATGATTTTCTGGCAAAGCTCAATTAACGTGAAATGGACACTTGGCAAATAACAATATAGTCAGAGATTAGTTGAGCACGAATTGTTGAGTTTGGTCTTCTCATCCTAAGGATATCTTAATGACTAGAATAATTCTCACTTAATAAAAAATAACAGTCTCCCATACCATGGAGACCGCTACATCCATACTTCCAGATCAAACGAAGCTATCAGGTCATTCCAATATCAGTAGGACAATCTCTAGAATTTAACTAATTATTTTATCTTTAACCATTGTCAACATGACATAACGAATCGTCCATGAGTTACTTGAAACTACAAGTTACCATGTCTTCATAAATCCCTATTTTGTTGTATCCATCCATTATAGACAACCTGTGGTGCGTTAGTTTCAATGTGTTTTTTTTACGTTAATAATAACATTACGTTACGTTACGTTATGTTACGTTACGCTAATGTTACGTTATATGTGTAGGATTCAGGGGCGGCTTCTCAGAAGAAAAAACGAAGACACAGAACTAAGCACCGAAGTGGGAAGAAGAAGGAGGCAGCCAATGGAATAAAAGTGGTGAGACCAATCAATGCTGACTTTTAAAGAGAGACCATCAAAATAGATTTAAACCCACATTTTTAGTACAAGCCACTGAAATATCTAGACTGAAAAATCGCCTGGCAATGTCCTGCCGTAATTTGGTTAGAATTATTTTAAATATTATCTTATCGACAAGTTTCAGAAAAAAATAAATCCGAAAGTATTTGGCAAGCCATCACAACAAAACATCGGTCGTTGACCTTATCAAATCTATATAATCTATCTAATTTTTCCGTAGAATTTTGTATGAATACACAGAGAGTGGCGTATGCGCACAAATTACTTATATAAAAACGATAAATCATAAACAATCCATCGACTCCAATAGCGAAATGTTTGTGACGTCAGATCGCATCGCGTTATTTTCCAGGACGTCCCGAAGGCAACCCGAAGGAACAGCGGCAGTAGCAGGAAGAAACACGGCAAGACGTCGACGAAGGTGCTCGAGATACCGAAGGACCTGTACCAGAGCCATCTCCGGCCGGGAGTTATATTCAGGATTCACATGGCCGAGGGACTCAACAAACTGCTCTGGAGAAAGTATGTAGTAAAGTAATCGCTTTGTACACCTGCGAAGTTGCCAGATATACAGTTCTCATGGCCAGTTTAACTGGAAGTTCTCTATTGACGGCAAAGGCAACTAGACTTCCTAATTGAAAGTCACAATCATTTGCTTTATTTGGATAAATGCTAAGTTTAATTTCACGCGTTGTGACGTCAAATCAGACCGTATTGAGACGAGTTATAAATTCCTTTCTCACGGTTTAGTCTTTACTCACCGCACTCCCAGGCTAGATACCTTCCTAGGTAGCCAATCTAACATCGAGTCGAAGCTATTACCGATAATTTATTAATTTCTATTTGCATTCCTACTGAGTCAGAAATTGGTTAGGATAAGTGTTGTGATAGCATCCTTTCTTCAATTAAATATTAATAATTAAAGCGAATTGATAATGAATATTACTTTCTTTTATTTATTTACCCCGCCTACGAACCTCTTAAAAGCCTTCCTGGCCTGAAACGCTGGTTTCAAGCCAACTCGGTCTAGTAGCTAGCATGCGAGTCAAGACGACGAGCCATCTCGGCCGAGTGTGCGAGAGAAACGGTATGTTTCCCTAATACTTCTTTTACGGTTTAGATGTGTGCAATTTAGGCAAGATAATCTATCGAAGATTTAATTTCTAAATTATTCTAAGAACTCTAAAATGAAATGAGTCTAAAATTTACAGTTGCGTAGTTCCGCATAGCAAAGTGGTGTAGGTAATAAATAATTGGCAATGTCAGTCTGATCTAAGCAACGGTATTTGAAGTTTTGTGGCGTACTTGGTGTGGTGCGTTTTTCACCCTCAGTTGCCATGTGTTTTAAAAGATTGGAGTAGAGTATAGAACACCCTAATAGCCCTCATACCACAAATATTTCCAATAAATGTAGATAACCCAGAAAAACACTGTTGATTTTATATGCAGTAACAACTAACTTCCCATTTGCAGGTAAATGAGAAGAAAGTGATTCAATAGACCCTGGTGGTGCATGTTGGTACTCCCCATAGCGCTTGAGATGCAGAAACCGGGGGAATTTAGTCTGCGCTTGCTCTATTATTTCTACATTAATGAGACCAGACTGAGGGTTGGAAGATTCCTCTGAAAGCCACTCGAGAAAACTTTTCTTTGGTATTTTTTCCAGCTATGCCAACGACAACGACGAATCGATCGTCGAGGCGGACGTGGAGTATTTGCGCCTGACTCGCAAGGTGCTGGTCGACGAGATCACCAAATACGAGGACATCGAATGGCTGATGGAGTGGAACCTCAACAGGACCAGGCTCTTCGTCGATCACATTTGCAACACCAGATATTACTTCATGGGTATGAAAATGTGTATCTTTTTTAAGCGCCGCGGTTGGGATCCCATCACCCCCGGCGACGCCTTTATCTTATCGAGGGATCTTCTGATTCCTCGGCGACGGGTTCTGTAAACCAATGACCGCAGAGGAACAAAACTCAAATCCTCAAATTAAATATTCATATTAAAACAAATGCCTGACAGCCTGTCAAACCACGTTCATCTATTTCAAAATTCGAACACTGTGTTCTAAAAAGGGCACGTCTAAATCATTCCCTCCTAAATCAGACAATACTTTCACATTACAATAATTTCACATTACTTTCACATTACAATACTTTCACATTACTTTCACATTACAATACTTTCACATTATTATTATATGTATCATATGAATCAAGCGTTTTGTGTGCCGTACAGGTTTAATGGAGGATAAATAAGATGAAAAAATAACGGTCAAGTTGAGTTTACACGCCGATTTTTTTTTCACTTATTCCCATGAAAGTACTTTGATTAATAAAAAATAATAGTAATAGGTCTGCCTGTTTGTTTAATATATATATATATATATATATATATATAATTAGATGATTTCTATGTTAAAATAGGTAAACACCTTTAGTTTAACATATATAAAATTATATATATTTCGGTATTAATTTTTCTTTGAACATTCTGGCTATATATTTTATTTGCAAAAAATTTCAATCCTTAAAATATTAAAAAGCATTCGTATTTTCCAAATGTCAGTACTGTCAAACTTTTATATATGTTAAACTAAAGGTGTTTACCTATTTTAACATAGAAATCATCTAATTAACGGTATTTAAACAATACATTTTACTATTTTACTATATATATATATATATATATATATATATGAATCAGCCTTAACGGGAATCAGCCTTATAATATTATTTAATCATCATTACGCATATTTTTGTAATTGCAACTAGAATTGAGCCGAGTATGAGGTCATAATATATCTCGAAACCTTGACCATCGTTCAACCTGTTTTTAATGGTTTTGCGTGTTTCTCAAAAGTTTCAGTAAAAATCAACTTAAATTTTGTACCTTTTATTGCCATACGTTTGAATATAAACACTGCCTTCCTTAGTACGGACATAGTCTAGTAAAGAAGGCAGGGCACAAAATGAAGCAGTGCTAACCGCTCCCGGTGCATTTATAATATTCATTTGCAACTGTGACTTTTACTACTTAAATTGTGTGACTCAAATTAATTATGTCACAATAAATAAATAAATATAATATTATTTTTCGATAAGGTGGTCCGTGGTATATCTACACTATTTGTCATTTTATCCGTATACCAAATTAAGATGTGCATGCATTTTCTTATAGGATAGTGAGAAGGCACTTACCAGCTTAGCAGCACATCAATGCGACCTTAAGGAGGCGATAAGGGACCTTTTTCCGATTTATTTTAAAAAACTTTGTTCAATTTGCATCCTTATGACATCAACTATGTTCGTTGTCTTATTTTGTCCATTACTGTATGTAATCAGTCAATAAGATATTTTTTCTTTTCTATCTACAAATACGACAGTCGCAACACTACACGTTTGTATGGAGAAATGACTGGTTGAGTCCTCTGAAGCGCCGATAATACTTTTTAATAAAAAAATAGAGAAATGATTAGTTGCGTTCCTATCGGAAAAGTAGAAATATAAATAATGTTTAATATTATAAACATTTTTGTTACTGCGTCCAGGAGCGCCTCCGTCCGAATGGGCATCGCTAACAGAGGACATGAAGCGGTACTGCCTCTTCGACGGTCTGTACATAGACAACGTGCCGTACGTGGTGGGGGACGATGGGACCCTCATAGCCGCAGTTGCGCCGCACGTTCTGCACTGCGACGCGGGACAATGCTTGGCCGTGCCCTTCATGGATTCGTTAGTACCCGACTATCGTTTGAGACATCGATTTAGTATCGTTTGTAACCTAACTCTAACCTAACTGTCACTTTGACGTTTGTTAAATGCATTATTTCATTAGACGAACGTCAAAGTGACAGCGAGCGATCGGCGAGTCAGCTGCAGCTAGCCTCACTCATTTGTACTCGGCGTTGTCCACCACTACTCGTATTTATTTCCATGTGCTGGCATAGATTTTGTGATAAGTTGACGCAAAGATGATGTAATTTCAAAATGGCTATTTTTGATTATTAGTGACGATGAATGTGTTCTTCCAGGATGATGTTCGAGTCGCAGCTCCAGCCGACAAACGTCAGAACAGTGACCAAATGTCAAGCGGGTTGCCGGCAGCAGTGCAAAAACGACCCCCACTGCCTGAACGCATGCACAGAGGGCTGCCAATACGTGCTCATTAACAACACCGAGTCACCGGTTCCGCCTTTCGATTACATGCCTAAGCACGGACTCAACATGGATTTGAAAAAGTAGATAAAACCGGGCGGTTTTGGATCAATTTGAACTCGACAACAAAACTACACACATTTGTGTTACAAATTAAAACGAATTATATTTATATTAAAATAAATGTGAATTTTATTTCCATTACACTTTTGCCAATCTATTTTTATGCCAAAGTGTAAGTACTTAGTTTCAATTCACAATCCTTAAGGGGCCTCTTCTCGAAAGACCTTTTCTTTGTCTTCGGTGGGATCACCGTTTTATTTCATCTGACGGCATGAAAAGGGCAAACCAACGATCTTTTAAAACTTATAGATACGGCATGTCATATGAATCGTCGTTGTAAAAACCCGACAGGTAGATTCCCTCGCCATTTCGGACGCCGCATTCTCTAAAACTCACTGCTACACCGAGGGTGGATCCAGAAGTTCTTGATTGATATTCCGCGAAGTTTCCACAATTCTTTTCAACAATTTTTCTTTATCTTTCAAGAATTTTTCTTTAATTTCGTAAACACTGTGACATAGAGTTTGTTGTATTTAACGAACCGTTTGCGATTACTAACGGATGGACCATTTTCTTTTATAAAACACTCGTTCGTAAATAAGGTTTAGTTTCGATAATTGACTTTAATGAACGGAAAAAAGGTCAAATATTTATAAAACCGGCCTTAAGTCTGTAGCGACGGCACTGACACACGGTGGAGGAGGATTGCAATACCACAGGCCGGCACCTGGGTGTATTGCCTAAAGGAAGAGGAGGGCAATACCTCAGGCCGGCACCTGGGTGTATCGCCTAAAGGAAGGGAATTCATCTTGTCAGCCAACAGGAATCATCATGGCTGCACATAAATGATTTGTTGACCAAAAAGATGATCAGTGCAAGACTACTTTATATTTAATTCATGAAGCCTGCACATCATAAAATTAAATATAAAATAAATAATTATTAAATTGTCTACTATGTATACTTACCGGGACTGGAGAGGCCTGTACAACCCACAGTCCACTGCTTCTAATTTGTAAATTCATTTTTGTTATATTTTATTGTGTTTAGAGAACACATATATTTATTCGTATTTCTAGTTATGCAAAATGGTATTACATTCACCGAGGCCATTAAGCAAATGAAATCTCAAAATACATAAACTGGAAATCGATATTCAGCAAAAGGCATTGTGTTTATAAGCTACCGTCATTCAGATTGACGAAAGAGAGGGAGTCGAATGTGTTGGAAACATTCCAAATGGAATCTGGAAAGAAATCATTCAAACTGCATAATCATCAGGGAATTCTGAAACATAGAAAACATAATTATGTGCAAGTTATAATATGTCTAACCTAAGATTGCAGGGGGGTACGCACAAAACTCAATCCGGGCGAAATAGGAATTGCATTGGTACCAACAAATTCAATCTTATCGGAACGGCGAAAATTGTAAGCGGAGGCACCAACTCAATCAAATCGGAAAGAACTCGAAGACACTTTGTAACACACTGAGGCGATCACACTTCGATCCGATGTACCTGCGGCATCGAGGGGGACCTGGAGAAGCGCACACACGGGTCCAGAACGGGGTACAGCCGACGGGGGGTCCACTCCACTGATCCTGAGAGAGTCCAGGTCCAGAGGGCGTACGTCAACTCACACTGCGGCCGCGTGTTCTTTTGGTCGAAACTGAGGTAACGGGGGAGAAAGGAATGCGGGCCGAATGCAGAAAGAATCACCGCGTTCGGTAAACGTACCAGCCAGTAAGTCGTCAAGTGAATGACCTGGCGATATGCCCACGTACTAATCGAAGATTCATATGTTCGGCGCCACATGAGGGAAGGTAACGAAGCGACATTTTCGAACACACGGCGCAAGGGCGCAACGGCGAGACGGCGACGGCGCGCGCGCGGACGACCGCCCGCGACAAGACCAACGAAGGCAATGAATTGGAGAGAGAGGGGAGACGCTGTTTTTATAACCTCGGCAAAAGCGACGCGCGTGGGGGCGACGCGACAAGGAAATAATGCAGCCATAGGCCAAGAGGAAGATCGTTATTTATTTAAATTAATTTAATAACCAATAAAATCATTTTAATAATAATTTTAGTATTATATAAAGAGACCATTTTTGTTCTAATGAGAGTTAATAAATCAAGAACCAACACTGTGCGACGTTACGCTGCAGGGTTCCGTAACCCTGGCAGTCTATTATATTCAGTATTGAACGCGCGAATTACAGTTTAAATTATTGAGTAATGTACAGTAGTATATTATGTAAATAAATATTTAGCTTCGGAAGTGAATTGTGTTTCCATTGGCATCCTTCTTCGGACCTCGGATCATTAACACCTCCTGGACCTCCTTGGTGGCGACATCAGTAGGACCACAACGCTAAAAGTCATTTAAATGTATTACAAACTTTGACAGATACCTTCCTATAAATAGATATAAATAAATACCTACCTATATTGTTAAAAAACCTACGTCTCTAGATAAGCAACTTGTGTGTAAGAGTTTAATTTAAATAAGAGGAATACTTTTGCTGTTTGCATTAGGTTTGTGTGTTTTGCTGTTACCATTTTGTGTTTAAAATATTTTTCCCTATATTTATCATATATCAGCTAGACACAATATGATTATTAAATTTTTCTTTCATAGCTATTTTACATCCATAATCTGGCAGCACTCTAAACACCTGTCAAAATGACGTTTCTGGACATCGCTTTTGAACAAGGCTAAAGTGTTAACCATAACAACTGATAAATACTGCATGTGGCTGTATTTATTAGGTAAAATATTCCATTCCTAATATTTAAAAAATAAATATTTCTTTTCTTTGTTTTAATTTGTGTGTTCAAATGTTAAAATGTAAAAAAGACGTTACTTTTTGTCAATAATGACGTTTAGGTAGATAGTTAGACCAATCTGCCAACATACGATCAACCTGCCCAATTATACTTAAACACCAAATATGGAGAGAAACGAAAATAAAACTTCTATTAAAATAGAACAAATCGATGACCATATCAGCAATAAACATGAGGAAACCATTGATTGCAATTCATTCGACTCTCGTTTTGACGGTAAACAAACGCCATCATGCAAGCATATTCTTGAAACCTCATTAAATCCCACTCGTTTTGGTAAAAGATGCGATTGTGTCCAAAAAGAAATGATAAAAAGTGAGGATTGTGATTATTTTGAAGAAGAAAATACTAAATTTATTAAATTAGAACCAAATATGTCGAGTTTCCAACATTCTGTTGAAAGAGAATCAAATTTAAAATTTTATCGTCCAACACCACAAACCATGAAAATTCCCACTTTAATATTGAAGAAAACCGATTTAACTTGTGGCAGTTGTAAGTCTACCCTCGATAAAAGTTGTTTTATAAACAAAGGAATTAATAAACAAGATGAATCATATTTAATATGTGTGGATTGTAAAGAACAACGAAAACATCGTTCAAAATTAAGTACTTGTTGTACCAAGGAACGGTTTAAATTGAAATATGGTATAAGTTCAGATAAATCTTTAACTTATATCGATAAGGTACATCAAAAAATAAGAAAATTTAAATGCAGTGAGTGTAATCACATATGCTCACGTAAAGCAAATTTAAAGAACCATATCGACGCAGTTCATCGGAAAATTAAACAATTTAAATGCAGTGAGTGCGAATACACGACTGCATATAAGCAACATTTACAGAATCATATTAATATAGTTCATCGTAAAATTAAGAAATTTAAATGCAGTGAGTGCAATCACACATTCTCATGTAAAACAAATTTAAAGTCCCATATCGACGCAGTTCATCGGAAAATTAAACAATTTAAATGCAGTGAGTGCGAATACACGAATGCATATAAGCAACTTTTACAGAATCATATTAATATAGTTCATCGTAAAATTAAGAAATTTAAATGCAGTGAGTGCAATCACACATTCTCAAGCAAAGCATATATAAAGACCCATATCGACGTAGTTCATAGAAAAATAAAACAATTTAAATGCAGTGAGTGCAATCACACATTCTCATGTAAAGCAAATTTGAAGAGCCATATTGACGTAGTTCATCGGAAAATTAAGAAAATTTTAAATACAGCGAATAAGAAAACACGAATGCATTTATAAACCGAGTTCAGAACTATATCGATATAATTCATGGAATAAATTGAAAATTTAAATGTAGTGAGTGCGAAGTATATTTACAAAACCATATCGTATTTCATAATAAAACATTCAAATGCAATAAGTGCATATAAGCAACTGGTACAGTATCATTATAGATACAGCCATCGTATAGTTAGGTATATATTTTTAATAATGCTAGTGCGATACCAGTCGATACAAAAAAGTAATGAACTAATGCAATTCTGATTAATATGAGATATTTCAAAGCATCATGGTATATTTAAAGTTCAGTTAAATCAATGTCAAAAAGTTAATTATAATTATTTAGTCTTTATTTTCTATGCATAAGTTGTTGAATATATTTTTTGCATAAATGTATTATTGATGTTACATTTGGGCTGCGTCTAGCGTAGGGTAGGATAAATAATTGAAGACTTGGTTATCCAATGCTTGATTTCTTTGAGTTAGGTCACCAAAAATTATGTTAGGGTGAGAAGTTGACCTTAACTTCTAACATTTATGAAAAATTGAACAGTTAAAACGTATTTATTTTACCTAAAACAGGCAGAATTTTATGCACAGATCTTTAGTTGTTTTTGTTTAGTTTTTAGGTTGTAGGCTTAATTTGAAACGGTTCTGTTTTGTAAAATTTATTTTATTTTATTATTTTTTAAAACAAATATTACTATTTAGGGTCACGTTAGAGGGCAGTAGTCTATATTTATTATTTATTCACAAAAGCGCTGCGTCTAAACCGCTGTTCACGATCCTTTAATCAAATAGCCCACAATAGTTTACTTTTACTATACGATTCAGAAAGCAGTTTTCCCCGGAATTAGTTTTTCACGTGGGATTTGCCAAAATGCGACGATTTATGTATGAAAAATATTTTTCAAACTTTGGTTAATAATGATTCAAATATTTTGGTATAGAAAAATCATTTTCCCGCAAACATAAATAAATCTCCAGCGCCTTTATAAGAAATAATATTTGCCAAATTTTAACAATAATGTTGTGAATTGGAAAAAGCATTTTTATGAAGAAGATTTTTGTAATAATTCCTCGATTTTTCGGTCTAATATTTAAGCTGTTTTTTTGTCATTAGTAGTTTGATTGTTACTTAATTTAGTTTTGAATCTTATTTTTAAAATAAATTCAATATTTAGTTTTATTTTATTATTAATGTTAGTTATATAAGTTATCAACTTATAAGGTAACTTATAAGTGTATTATTTTTTTAATTTTTAACAATAATGTTGTTCAATGGAAAAAGGATTTTTATGAAAAAGAATTTTGTAATAATTCCTAGATTTTTCGTTCTAATATTTAAGCTGTTTTTTTGTCATTAGTAGTTTGATTGTTACTTAATTTAGTTTTGAATCTTATTTTTAAAATAAATTCAATATTTAGTTTTATTTTATTATTAATGTTAGTTATATAAGTTATCAACTTATAAGGTAACTTATAAGTGTATTATTTTTTTAATTTTTAACAATAATGTTGTTCAATGGAAAAAGGATTTTTATGAAAAAGAATTTTGTAATATTTCCTAGATTTTTCGTTCTAATATTTAAGCTGTTTTTTTGTCATTAGTAGTTTGATTGTTACTTAATTTAGTTTTGAATCTTATTTTTAAAATAAATTCAATATTTAGTTTTATTTTATTATTAATGTTAGTTATATAAGTTATCAACTTATAAGGTAACTTATAAGTGTATTATTTTTTTAATTTTTAACAATAATGTTGTTCAATGGAAAAAGGATTTTTATGAAAAAGAATTTTGTAATAATTCCTAGATTTTTCGTTCTAATATTTAAGCTGTTTTTTTGTCATTAGTAGTTTGTTTGTTTCTTAATTTAGTTTTGAATCTTATTTTATAAATAAATACATAAATTCAATATTTAGTTTTATTTTATTACTAATGTTAGTTATATTTGTTATCAACTTATAAGTTAACTGGTAGATTATTTTACTAATAGTTTAGATAAGTATCCTAAAATATTTTGATAAACTCGAAATGGATAAAAAATACTCAACAGACTTCCCAACAAAAATATATTTCATTTTTGATGATGCATTTCTAAAACATCATCACAATTTCTGAGAAAAAGGAAACCTTTTGTGATAATATTATACGGTTCTTGTAATAGGCACGACAGCCGATCGACGTGGCCGCGGCGAGGCCAATGGTAGCCGCTTATAAAAAAGATAATTTGTACCAGTGCTTTAATGAGAATAATAAACTTGTGTTTGGATTATTTTTACAGTTTTTTATATAATTTCTTATAATAGTGAACATAAGCACCCCATTAAGTCTATTTATATTTAGTTATTCATTATTTGTATAGCATTATATTATTTATTTTATATACAGGTTGCCCCGAAGGCTTAAGGGCGGTGTTGTGCAACCTATTACGACTAAGAAGTGATTTAAAAAAAACACCCGTTTTTCAATACGTTATTTTTGTTCGTTTTAACCATGGCGTATTTTGATATACTTTCTTAGCAAATATTACTGGAAATCGCAGGACCAATTATTACCCTATTAAATGATCAGCTCAAATCGTTCAGGAATGCCTTTATAAAGGCATTTCTACGAATAAAAAAATACCACATGCTTTAAAATTCATTAGATTTGTTACCAATATTTTTTTAGACGGCGTCACCGTTTTAGCACATGCGAAGTATCGAAACATATCTAGGAGAGGTTAATTGCTAAAGTTGAGCTTTAAGATAAATTTATAACAATATACTGCTCAAAATAATAATTGCTTTCAACAAAGTATCGACGCCATATTGGGATTAAATAATAAATTATGATTGCCAGATCGCTTTGCTTTTAAATCGAATTCGAGTTGATCCCTTGATAATGAACAGATTATAATTTCATTAGTCTTGCCAACACAGGGAATGATTTTGGTTATACGATTAATGCAAAATGACCTAAACTCAGACACTGACATTAGATTTGTTTGTTTAACCATCTCATCTCTAACCTAACCTAAAATAATTAACTCATTAACGACTATGGATGCGTGTCTCGGCCAGTGTTGCCATGTGCACCGTAGCCAATTACGGGAAATGCGCTTTACTCTGCACAAATCTACCACTACCACCTACCATCGAAGCATGACAACTGATGACAACATTTTTTGCGGTGACATTTATTACGTTAGAGCAGCGGTTTCCAATGTTGACTGGGCTCCGACCCATCTAAAAAATTTTTTCAATCTTTGGACCCACCCTTTAGCTGTCTTAGAGAAAAGCAGAGCTGTCAGTATACTGACTGAGCTGTCAGTTGTCACGATCGTGTTTAATCGTGCCAATTACGCTATTCTTGCGCGCGTAATTATTAAGAACATATGCATATATAAATATTTATTTACTTTGATAACACCAAAATTACGTTTGTAGCTAGGTAGAAGCCACCTATCGGCAATCCTAGCTAAGTAACCATATTATGAGGTAGAAAGCGGATGGTAGTTCCACTAATTCACACCAAAAGAGGGCGGTACGGTATTTTTTTAGCGAATCTTGGGTTACGAAATGATGTTAGTTATTGCTTAATACCGTAAAGAATGTTCGCAAAATAAGTTTTAAATAAATTAAATAATAAATAAAAAGATAGTAGAAGGAGAAAAGTAACGATATAGTATATAAAAAAAAAAAATAATATTAAATTTTAAACAAGTACTTAGTCCGGGCGAGAGCTCTGAAGTCAGGGGCATTAAATTGCTACCGGGTTCAGACGAGTACGGTAATTAGTTTTCGAATAGATAGAGTAGAGAGTCTCTCTTACTTTTTGGGTCGTTTTGGGAGGTGGACGTATCTTTTTCGAGTTCTGCGTGCTTGGTTGTTTCTTTTTTTCTGTTTCACTAATCCAACCGCATCGGGCTATATAGAAGTTTGTGGAAGGTGGAGTATATCACCAAGGGTTTCAAAGATAAAACGCGGTAGAGCCAACGTAATATTTCGGCCACGCGAATTGGTTTTCTTCTCCGTGCGAGAATCGACCCGCAGAAGCGGAAAACCTGGATGCATGGTGCACATTCCCATGATTTGCCACGCAGCAGATATACCATGGCGTTTCCTGGAAGGCCGCCGAGAGAGTAAATCCCTGCATCGGAGGAAAGGCGTATTGGTCGTCTCCCCGGCGCTTACGAGGCAGGCCGAGACGTCGCCAGCCTTATCCCGTCGGACTATCCAGTTCCAGGGGGCAAAGTCAGAGAAACAGAGGTCAGTCCAGTGTTAGAAGAAATAGTCGTTTCATTGCATTCACTCGTTAATTTTTTTTTTTAGTTTTTTTTTTCTTTGTTTACATATTTAACCTTTTGTAGAAAATATAGTGTCAGAGCTTGAGCTCCACGTCATTTGATTGCTTTTCAGTAAAGTTCGTTTTTATATTTGACAATTAGAATGATTAGATCATCCTACTCCAAATTATAAATTAAAGTAGAATAAAATAATAGCTATTGATAGCCTATTATAAAAGATTGGCGTTGCTTTACTATGAACGCCGGCCGAATCGCGGCCGAGTTTATTGCCTACCACCGAACAAAACGAAAAGACCGAAGAAGGAAAGGTTCGCGATGCCGGGGGGGGGGTCTGTTTCCTTTAATTTAGTTTTTTTTTTTTTGTTTTTGTTGTGTCAAGCGGATTCAGTCCGGTAGTCACTAAATATAAATCTTGATATTTCTCTTTAATAAATAATTATACAGTAATGCTCTATAAAGTACAGATCGAGTCGCCAGAACGCCCACACCACCCAAATACATGTATATTGTCATTTGTTATAGTATGTTTCCAGCACGTTCGTTGTATTGTTTGTTTATATTTTGCCGAGAATGTAAAAAAAAAAAAAAAAGTCAAGTTTTGCCATGCCATCGTATAAAAAAAAAACCACACTATATTATTTTATTTGAAAATAACCCTATGCAGGTCAAGTATATAACATTTGTTTTGTTTGTTTAAGTTGTTCGTTGTTCAACAATATGTTGAACCGTTGGTTTTGATAGTGAGTAAAGTACATACAATTTTTTTTATAAATGTTTTTCGTATATTCGTCGTATATTTTAGCCATGCCGAAATGCCTTGCCACAGTAATTAAGAACATAATATGAAGTGTTTGTTTTGTTTATTTACATATTTTTTTAGTAAACGAAGTGCTTATATATATTTTCTCCGTACAATTTTTGTATGCACCGGCAGATGCCGAAATGCCTTGCCACAATAATTAAGAACATAATAGGAAATGTTTGTTTTGTTTATTTACATATTTTTTTAGTAAACGAAGTGCTTATATATATTTTCTCCGTACAATTTTTGTATGCACCGGCAAATGCCGAAATGCCTTGCCACAATAATTAAGAACATAATATGAAATGTTTGTTTTGTTTATTTACATATTTTTTTAGTAGACGAAGTGCTTATATATATTTTCTCCGAATAATTTTTTTTGTTTGCACCGGCAAATGCCGAAATGTCTTGCCACCATAATTGAGTACCTAATAGGAAATGTTTATTTTGTTTATTTACATATTTTTTTTAAAAACGAAGTGTCGAGATTCTATATATTTTTTTCGTATAATTTTTGTTTGCACCGGCAAATGCCGAAATGCCATGCCAGTAGTGAGTACCCAGTAAATAGCGTGATAATATTATTTGGTTTGTTTACATGCTTTCGTTTAGACGAAGTGTAACAATGTTATATTTTTTTTGACGGCCGTACGCCCGAATATATGCCTCATAACATTCAATCGTACGGGCGCGAAAACATAAATAATAAAACGTCATTATGACGTAATGCCATTGTTTACAAACAGTCTGTTTTATTTTGAAGGTTAAAGCAATATATTGACCCCTAATAATTTTGCATGTTTTTTTTGCTCTTCGTATTTATATTGGGTTGAGTTAACGCAAGGGCGTTAGTGCATTAAAACCAGATGTTTGTTTATTCATCTGTATAATGAATTGCCGTATATATTTGTCATCCTTCCGACTAAATTCGGGTAGATTTTTAATATTTTATTTTGTCACTTAATATAATCGCTTTGTTTACGAAATAGGTTCGTCAAATTGTAGAGTCAATTGCGAAGTTTGAAATTAATTGTTTTTTTTTTTATACATTGGCACCAGTTATTTTATCAACATATCTCTGTATACTGCAGATAATGGCCATGTTTGTGGCATTGCAAATCTGAAGTTAAATGTTTTTTATTAATAGTATTTTTGTTAATTTACAATATCGCTTCATAATGTAAACATTGACATGTTTGTCAAACTAAAGAGTCATTACCAAAGTTTAAGAAATATTGTTTATTTTCTGTCACATCGTCAGTATGTCGTTTTGTTTACAAAATCGGTTCAGCCGGCAGTTAAGTGACATGTTTGTCGCATTGTGTAGTCAATGTCAGAACTGAAAGTAATTATTTCATATTGCTAGTATTGGATTTTATTTACAATATCGATCCGCCATGCAGTTAATTGACATGGGTGTAGCATTGTGAAATCAATGCCGAAATTTGAAATCAATTGTTTTTTTTTATTATTGATAGTATGTTAGTCAGCTACAAATCACTTCATCGAGTACTCATTGTCATGTTTGTCGCATTGTAAAGTCGATTTCAGAATTAGAAATTAATTTTTGTTACATGATCATTATTTTGTTGTACGTACGTCGACGCGTCATCCCAGGTCCTTCAGACCACAGGATGACGGATGTTGGTGAAGTTGTAAAGTCAATCCCAAAATTAGAAATTAATTGTTTGCTCTTTTACATGATCATTATTTTATTGTACGCACATCGTCGCTTCATCCAAGGTCCTTCAGACCATAGAACGACGGATGTTTGTCACATTGTAGAGTCGACTTCAAAATTTGAAATTATTTTGTCTACCCGATCATTATTCCATGTTACATGCAGCGTCGTTTTAACTAGGGTCCTTCAGACCACAAAACGACGGCGGTAAGCCTATTGGTCAATTTTGTTTATTAGCCAGTTGTTCAATTTGGTTTATTAGTCATTTGTTCAGTTTTTTTTATTTGTTTATAGTCATTTAGTATCTTCTAGACCGTTTGGGCCCTTCTGGTTCAAATGGTCTCTCATCTGTTGCAGTATTGTGTTAATCGATTTTAATTTTGTTCAACGTGTGACCTCACCAGTTAATCAATAAATGTACCTCTCGTCTTCTAACACCGTGTTCATCATTCATTTACCTTCATCTTGTACTTTATTATTTACTTGTGACACGGGGTCATAATGCTTCATGGGACATGACCCAGACGACCCTGAGATCTTCTTTTTTTTATCTTGAGCTAGTTCCATGATAGCGTCCTCTCATCTAGAGGAGTGACCGGTTATTTTTTTGTTAAGTCGCGGTCTGGACTAGCCAGACCTGCCATGTGACGGGAGTGAGTCGAGGCGACCTCAATCCGCGGTAGACCAGCCGGCCGGCGGAGCCAAGAGAGAGGGACGAGGGGCAACCCGTGACATTGCTTGGACGCCCCGTCTGGCGCCCAAGCTCTCTTCTCCTATCATCCTGACGGGCAATAGGGGAAGTTCGTAATTTGTCTCAAATTTTACTACCATTTAAATCTGTAGTTGACGCGGTGCCCGACCAATCACGGTTCGTCCCTCGCGGTCCGACAACTCCGGCGGATCAGCCGGCCAAGGAGAGCCTGCGAGAGGGAGACAACGCAGGCGGTGGCGGCGAGTAACACCCGGACGGAAGCCGAGACGAGCTCCACCTCGGTCGGAAGTGACCGTGGTGAGGCGGCGCTCCATCGAGGGCCCTGTCCGGCCCGAGGAGTGGGCGCGGAGGGGTAAGAATCGTAACACAGTATACTGACTGAGCTGTCAGTATAGTCATCCCATAGCGTTTGGAGACGGGGCCAGCGCCACTCACTCCGAGCGCTTGTCTCACATCACATACTTACTGAAGTTTAGCATTTTTTTCAAAAAATTATTATTTTCCGTAATTCGAGTTTATTTCAATTTTTAGGAATTATAAATAGCCGAATGAAATATCAAATATATATATTCCTATTGTTAAAAAAATATGAATACAGTGGCGAGGGCCCACTCAATATTCGCTCGCGACCCACAGTTTGGGAAGTACTGCGTTAGAGTTTGTAATACGCGGTTTTCTACGTAGAGCCGCTGTAAGAGGTAAGCCCACGCTCACATTTAGGTAAGCCCCGTCGGTTAAGACGTTTAAGTCGGCCCTGTCGTAAACGAGCATTCGCCAGCGCTCCTTCTTAGCTATTGTATGAAATTAGGGCTATAAAATGGTCAAATGGTTTTGGAAATATGTGCAAACTCAACAAGAAATAAAAACTCCACGGGAATACATTCCTCAAGTAAGTATAATATTATTGAATTTGATTGAATTTAAAATTCTTCAAAAACAACAATATCTGCATTCGTATGTCAGAGTATTGCACGTGGCTGTCTTCGTAATATTTTAATCTACAATTTATTCCCTGTATTATCCCAATTTTTGTGTTTTTAACTTTATTCTAAAGGTTCTTGTTTGATATTCCGCGATGTTTCCACAATTCTTTTCACAATTATTTTCATCAATTTTTCTTTAATTTCGTAAACACAGGCATACACTGCAACATAGAGTTTGTTGTATTTAACGAACCGTTTGCGATTACTAACGGATGGACCATTTTATTTATAAAACACTCTTTCGTAAATAAGGTTTAGTTTCGATAACTTGACTATAATGAACGGAAAAAAGGTCTAATATTTATAAAACCGGCCTTAGGTCATTTAAATGTAATATAAACTTTGACAGATACCTACCTATATTGTTCAAAAACGTACATCTCTATATAACCAACTTGTGTGTAAGAGTTTAATTTAAATAAGAGGAATACTTTTGCATTAGGTTTCTGTGTTTTGCTGTTACCATTTTGTGTTTAAAATATTTTTCCTTATATTTATCATATATCAGCCAGCCACATTATGATTATTAAATTTTTCTTTCATAGCTATTTTACATCTATAATCTGGCAGCACTCTAAACACCTGTCAAAATGACGTTTCTGGACAACGCTTTTGAACGAGGCTAAAGTGTTAACCATAACAACTGATAAATTTTGCATGTGGCTGTAATTATTAAGTAAAATGTTCCTATCCTAATATTTAAATAATCAATATTTCTTTTCTTTGTTTTAATTTGTGTGTTCAAATGTTAAAATGTAAAAAATACGCTACTATTTGTCAATAATGACGTTTAGGTAGATAGTTAGACCAATCTGCCAACAAACGATCAACCTGCCCAATTATACTTAAACACCAAATATGGAGAGAAACGAAAATGCAACTTCTATTAAAATAGAACAAATTGATGACCATATCAGCAATAAACATGAGGAAGCCATTGATTGCAATTCATTCGACTCTCGTTTTGACGGTAAACAAACGCCATCATGCAAGCATATTCTTGAAACCTCATTAAATCCCACTCGTTTTGGTAAAAGATGCGATTGTGTCCAAAAAGAAATGATAAAAACTGAGGATTGTGATTATTTTGAAGAAGAAAATACTAAATTTATTAAATTAGAACCAAATATGTCGAGTTTCCAACATTCTGTTGTAGGAGAATCAAATTTAAAATGTTATCGTCCAACACCACAAACCATGAAACTTCCCATTTTAATATTGAAGAAAACCGATTTAACTTGTGGCAGTTGTAAGTCTACCCTCGATAAAAGTTGTTTTATAAATACAGGAATTAATAAACAGGACGAATCATATTTAATATGTGTGGATTGTAAAGAAAAACGAAAACATCGTTCAAAATTAAGTACTTGTTATACCAAGGAACGGTTTAAATTGAAATATGGTATAAGTTCAAATACATCTTTAACTTATATCGATAAGGTAAATCAAAAATTAAGAAAATTTAATTGCAGTGATTGCGAATATACAAGTCCACGTAAAGCAAATTTACAGACTCATATCGACGCAGTTCATCGGAAAATTAGAAAATATAAATGCAGTGAGTGCAATCACGCATACTCACGTAAAGCAAATTTACAGACCCATATCGACACAGTTCATCGGAAAATTAGAAAATATAAATGCAGTGAGTGCAATCACGCATACTCACGTAAAGCAAATTTACAGACCCATATCGACACAGTTCATCGGAAAATTAAACAATTAAAATGCAGTGAGTGCGAATACACGACTGCATATAAGAAACTTTTAAAGAACCATATTGATATAGTTCACCAAAAAATTATAAAATTTAGATGCAGTGAGTGCAATCAAACGTGCTCAACTAAATCACATTTACAGACTCATATCGACGTAGTTCATCGGAAAATTAAACAATTTAAATGCAGTGAGTGCGAATACACGAATGCTTATAAACAACTATTACAGAATCATATCGATATAGTTCATCGGAAAATTATAAAATTTAAATGCAGTGAGTGCAATCACACATTCTCGCATAAATCAAATTTACAGGCCCATATCAACGCAGTTCATCGGAAAATTAAACAATTTAAATGCAGTGAGTGCGAATACACGAATGCTTATAAACAACTATTACAGAATCATATCGATATAGTTCATCGGAAAATTATAAAATTTAAATGCAGTGAGTGCGAATACACGACTGCATATAAGCGGCTTTTACAGAAGCATATCGATATATGTAGTTCATAATAAAACATTCAAATGCAATAAGTGCATATAAGCAACTGTTACAGTATCATTATAGATACAGCCATCGTATAGTTAGGTATATATTTTAAATAATGCTATTGCGATACCAGTCGATACAAAAAAGTAAAGGACCAGTGCAATTCTGTTAAATATGAAATATTTCAAAGCATCATGGTATATTTAAGTTCAGTTAAATCAATGTCAAAAAGTTAATTAAAATTACTTTGTCTATATTTTCTATGTATAAGTTATCTATAAGTATCATTTCAGCTATATCATAAATTAATATTATTTATTATAAGTAATGTTGAATATATTTTTTACATAAATGTATTATTGATGTTACATTTGGGCTGCGTCTAGCGTAGGGTAGGATAAATAATTGAAGACTATGTTTGATTTCTTTGAGTTAGGTCACCAAAAATTATGTTAGGGTGAGAAGTTGACCTTAACTTCTAATATTTATGAAAAATTGAACAGTTAAAACGTATTTCTTTAACCTAAAACAGGCAGAATTTAATGCACAGATCTTTAGTTGTTTTTGTTTAGTTTTTAGGTTGTAGGCTTAATTTGAAACGGTTCTGTTTTGAAAAATTTATTTTATTTCATTATTTTTTAAAACAAATATTACTATTTAGGGTCCCGTTAGAGGGCAGTAGTCTATATTTATTATGTATTCACAAAAGCGCTGCGTCTGAACCGCTGTTCACGATCCGTTAACCAAATAGCCCACAATAGTTTACTTTTACTATACGATTCAGAAAGCAGTTTGCCCCGGAATTAGTTTTTCACGTGGGGATTTGCCAAGATGAAAAATATTTTTCAAACTTTGGTTAATAATGATTCAAATATTTTGGTGTAGAAAAATCATTTCCCGCAAACATAAATAAATCTCCAGCGCCTTTTATAATAAGAAATAATATTTGCCAATTTTTAACAATAATGTTGTGAATTGGGAAAAGCATTTTTATGAAGAAGAATTTTGTAATATTTCCTAGATTTTTCGTTCTAATATTTAAGCTGTTTTTTTGTCATTAGTAGTTTGATTGTTACTTAATTTAGTTTTGAATCTTATTTTATAAATAAATGCATAAATTCAATATTTTGTTTTATTTTATTATTAATATTAGTTGTATAAGTTATCAACTTATAAGGTAACTTATAAATGGATTATTTTTCTAATGTTTTAAATAAGTATCCTAAAATATTTTGATAAACTTGAAATAGATAAGAAATAGTCAACAGGCTTCCGAACTCCGGCAACGATTTTTGTCGAAGTATTTTTCTGAGAATTGTTTTAAAATTGCTAGAAACGTACTTTTTGATGAAGTCTCTTGCCGAAAATACTCTTTTCTGTCTTCTGTGTGGTTATAAACCATTCCGTCTCATTTAAAAACATGCAAAAAAAATCAGTCATTGCTTACATTGGTTATAATTGAAAAACAGAATTAATGTGTTTTAAAATATTTTGTTGAATGTTTGTTTTATTTTAATTTAGTTTAAAAATTTAGCCTATAGTAATTATTATGAGATAAAACATATTCAGTATATTTTTGTTCTAAATCTGCAAGTAAGAGAGTTCCAACAAAGTACCCACTTGAAGAAAATTATTAAACTTTAATTTATCATCTGTTTGAATTTGCCTCCAGAGTGGACTAGGTTACATTTGATTTGTGTGTGTAGGCAATGTGTCAGTGGCTAGCTAAAGAGAGGGTAGATTGGAAGATTTTGGAGGGTAGATTGGACAACTGTGGGTGTTAAGATAAGCAAAAAGAACTAATAAAAAGGACAGTGGAATAACCAAACGTATTTTATTCAGTTCATCCTGATGCCCACAGTAATCTCAGGTGTGGGGTTAATTGGATTCACTTAAGTTGCTTGCTGTGTGCTTACAAAATTAGTGAAAGTGTGAAATTTGCCGAAATAGCATTAGAGGATTAAGGCTTGTTAAGGCTGTCCTTGTGTTTGGAGTTTCGGGTTTGCTTGAAAGATTGGCAGTTCATTGTGGAATTGCTGGGATCTGGATTACCCTGGATGCATTGGCTTGTGCTGTGCCGAAGAAAGCATGTGATTACACATTTGCTGAATTGCGAGACATTCTAAGGTCGAAAGATATGAACGCCGTTGGAACAAAAGTCGAACTTATTAGTCGGCTCGAGGACTCTGATCCTGCTTCATGGAAGGTCCTCAGTACGTCAGTTACATGCAACCTTGGGGCAGTAAATGGAGAACTTCAAGAATCTGTGTCATTTTGAGATTGCAGGGGTTTGACTGATAAATTTACTAAAGAAACCACAATTTCAGAGCCTGAAATTGAACTTTTCCGTCGTGAGAATGCTCCTCCTTCATAAAGAATTGAAAGTTATGAATATGGCAAACGAGTTGCAGAAGGTTTTACCGAAGGACAGGCACAATCACACAAATATACAGTCAAATAATTCTAGTCTTCGTGGCGTTAGTGACTTGTTGGCGGATTTTGATGGGAGTGACCATGGTGCATTCTGGAATTGGAGCCAACAAATCGATCTACTGAAGAAAACCTATTGTCTAAGTGATAATGACCTCCGTGTCATAATTGGATCGAAATTAAAAGGCAGAGCGTTGAGTTGGTTTCACTCCATACCAAATCATATAACGATGTGTGTTGATGAGTTATTGACACAAATGAAAGTCATGTTTGATGACAGACCAAAAAGATATTTGGCAGATGAACGAGCCATTTTGTGATTATTATCATGACAAGATAATATTGGCTAATCAGGCACGAATGCAATGTTTCAAGTGCAAGTCTGATATGCTAAGTGCTTTTGAGAACATATCTTCGAAGCGTTTCCATCAATCGGAACGAGAAGAAAATTCAACGAAACAAAGCGAGATGTCTCCGCTCCAGTGACGAGGAACGGTAACGGGTCTTCTGACGGTCGACGAAATGTACGATGTGTTGTTTGCAGAGCAATTGGACACTTGTCAACGGACTGCAAGAGGCGAAAGGAAAGGTTGTGCTATAAGTGGAATTCGCCATCTCATCAGATGAAAGACTGTCCTGAAGGAAAATCGAAAACTGGTGACAATTCAACGTGTGTGGTTCAGGCCAAGGATGCCAGTGTTATACAGCCATATTCAGTGCCCGTAAAATATTCAATCGTGTATAGTGATTGATGGCAATCAGTAAATGCCATGATCGATTCAGGCTCTCCAATAAGTTTGATTAGGTCAAGCTTTGTACCAACAGTTTCGCAAGTGCCGAAAAAGTAACGAAAAGTGAACATAGCTTCTGTGGCATTAATGGTGTAGAATTAGAAATATTAGGTTTATTTGAACAGGATGTTGTAGTTAACGATATTGGAATATTTATTCGATTTTTTGTTGTGCCTGATAACACTTTCATCTTCCAGCTTTGTTAGGTAGGGATTTTTGTCACATTCTGCTGTAAATATAACCTTTGGCGTTAATTAACGAAAGTATTGATTATCAGTACTCCAATCGACTAAGAGATATTTACAATTCATGTTACGAAAAGAATAATGCTGAGATTCAATCTGAAACTGGCGAAATGATGTCGATTAGTTTAAAGCATGATCAACCAATGTGTTATCTTAGTCTTGCATTTAGTGATAGAGAGAAGTTGAAATATTTTTTAGGGATAGCATTTAAAATATTCACTGATTGTGATAGTTTTAGATTAACTTTAAACAAACAAAATATTAATCCGCGCATTTCACGATGGGCGATGTTCTTACAGAGTTATAGTTTTGAAATAGTGCATCGGCCAGGAAAACAAATGTCACGTGGTGATGCGTTAAGCAGATCTAATAGCGTATTAGTATTACAGGCGAATACTTTTGAGCAGGCTTTGTCCATAAGAAGGATAAAATTCCAGAAATTTGTCAGATCCGGGATAGTTTAGAGGGGTCTGAGAATAAATTTTATGAATTGCGCGATGGATTAGTTTACCGGAAATGTAAAAATAAGTTATTATTTAATGTGCCGGAGTCAATGGAAAACAATGTCATACGCACCTGTCATGATGTCAGTTTGTACAAGATGTGTCATGTTTTGATCGCTGTAGGAACTCAAGTTGAGCGATTCAATCGGATGTTGACCCCAATGTTGTCAAAGTCATGCGACAGTCCTGAGAGATGGGATAGGGAATTAAGTATTGTAGAATTTGGTATAAACAATTCAATATCTCGATCCACAAATGACTCACCTGGCAGATTATTGTTTGGGATAAATCAGATAAGTGAAATAAATGACAAAATCAGAATGATTCTCAGTAATGGTCTAATAGGGACTTGCATGCCATCCGCGAATCCGCTTCGAAAAATATAGTCTTTTGCTGAGGAAGCGAGCGAGGATATATAATGCGGATGATTATGTAATGATTAAAAACGTTGATAGCAGTGTCGGCGTCAACCAGAATCATTTGTATTCTTGTACAATTCTCTCGTAAGATCGCAATTAGAATATGCTTGCATTTTTTGGAACCCTTTTTACGAAAAGTACTCCGATAACATAGAAATAATTCAGAAAAAGTGTTTCGAAACATTACAGTATAGAATCCGTGAATCTGTTAGATATAACTGTACTGTTCAAAATATGTAATAATGACTTCGACTGTCCTCAATTACTTGAACAAATCAACTTCCATGGACCGCCGAGACTCTCCCGTCGACAATTAGTCTTTGAGCCTTTAACGCCCAGGTCCAACATTCAACAAATTGTTCCTAGAGGTGGATGTTTTCTCGAAGGCCACAGTTTTTAAGAATTCTGATTTCACTCTTCTGAAGTCTTTTCAAAATTCAGCATCCTGAATTCGGCTCTCTTCATCGTTAATCTTAATTCACCTCCATAGCAACTTTGCTATTACCACTATTTCTATTTCTATTTTTATTTTTGCCACTATTTTTAATTTTACTTTTGTGTACTTAGTTATAAAGTAGTACTGCGTTAGTTATGCTTGCTATTGTATGCAATTAACCATGATCTTAATGTCAGTAAATTTATATAACTTGGCATTAGATATGAAATAAATCACTCTATATGTGAAAAACTTGTAAGGATGCAAAACTAACCTAAATCATAAGTTTTTCTAAGATTTCATCTCATCTCTTGTACCCGTTGTTTTTCCTCGATTAAATAAATAAATAAATAAAACAAGAAATTGATACCTAAATTCAAGGGGCCGTATATTGTTCAGAAGGTTCTCGATCCTGATAGATAACCTGATAGGTAACGGATATTGAAGGATTTCAGGTTATGCAAAAACCATATAATGGTGTGGTGGCTCCTGATCAGATGAAGTATTGGACGCGAATATAGCTCCATTTCTTTATGCTAATGGACTCGTATACAATTCACTTTATGCAACTGTATGTATAACTAATAACTGTATGCACATAAGCTATAAATTAGTAAATGGTTCGTTACAATTCATTTATTATCTGTATGTCAATGCTCATTTTGGATATCAAATGTTTTAGTTTATTATTTGGAAAATAACCAGGTCTGCTGAGGACAGCTAGAAAGTCAGGTTGTTGGCCGGGCTGCAGTAATTTTAATTTATCATCTATTAGAATTTGCCTCCTGAAGGATTCCTTCTTGAACAACTGTGGGTGGTAAGATAAGTAAAAAGAACAGTGGAATAACCAAACATATTTTATTCAGTTCATCCTGACGCCCACAAAACAAATTATTTACAATATTAAATCAAAAATAATAATATTATAATTCGCGTATATTGATCTCAAATGAGCAACGGCGGACAAGGTCCAGGATTTTTTTAAGTAGTACTATTTTTAGAGTTTGTTCGCGACGGTTGTGGTGCCTCACGATTTTCCATGCGAATCATTTTTCCGGTTCAAAATAATCGAGTTTTCTTTTGATTCCAAAACTTTTTCTATTTCGTACGTTTTCCAAAATACTTGAATTCAAATAAGGCGCATTTGCACGTATTTTTTTTTATTAATTTGAATATTCTTAGGGCTCTGACTCTGTAAATACCTCTGGGTCATGATAAACTGAAACCACAGGGTCAAATTATGGGAATGCAACCCCCGTGAAAGCCAAAACAATTTATTTTGAATACAATTCCTATTATAAATTCCTCTGTATATTTTAGAAAAATGAAGAAATTTTGAATTTTTGTTTTTTTTTATGAACAAATCATGGACTTTATTAAAAGATAAGAGAAATTACATTTAATCATCAATATGTGTCTTAAAGTAACTTTTTTTGAGTAAACGAGTTGTTACACTCGCAGCCTTTATTTATTAATTGAATGTGTATTTTTAAGTTTTATTTTCTAGAAAACAATTTGTAACACTCGCAGCACTCATTATGTCTAAATAGTATCTATAACTCCACTTATTTTTATTTTATATAGAAAACCACGAAAACCACGAATGTCAGGGTTCAAACATCATGACGAAATTTTTAAATGCTAAAATTAAATTGTTTAGCAAAATTAAAAAAAAAATGTAATTCCTTAGTTAACCAAGCTATAGATCCATTTAACGTTGAGAAATACTTTAGCTTCAAGCATTGACAGCATTAAGTGTTTAAAATATTTATCGCCATATTTATCATATATCGGCCAGCCAGATTATGATTATATTTATTTATTCTTTTATAGATATTTTACTTCTTTAATCTGGCAGCACTGTAAAAATCTGTTAAAATGACATTTCTAGAGTACTCTTCTGAACACGGCTGTAAACCAAAATAACTGATATAAATAATGTGTGTGGCTCTATTTGCCCAATAAAGAAAAAGAATATTTAATTTGTGTGTTCAAATTATATAATATAAAAAGTCGTTACTACATACAATATAAAAAGTTTTTTTTCCAAAGTTAATCACGTCGTTTTGGTTAGGTTAGGTTAGTGTACCATACGATCAATTTCCTTATTATTAACCAAATATGGAGAGAAACGAAAATAAAACTTCTATTAAAATAGAACAAATTGATGACCATATCAGCAATAAACATGAGGAAGCCATTGATTGCAATTCATTCGACTCTCGTTTTGACGGTAAACAAACGCCATCATGCAAGCAAATTCTTGAAACCTCATTAAATCCCACTCGTTTTGGTAAAAGATGCGATTGTGTCCAAAAAGAAATGATAAAAACTGAGGATTGTGATTATTTTGAAGAGGAAAATACCAAATTTATTAAATTAGAACCAAATATGTCGAGTTTCCAACATTGTGTTGAAGCAGAATCAACTTTTAAATGTTATCGTCCAACACCACAAACCATGAAAATTCCCGCTTTAATATTGAAGAAAACCGATTTAACTTGTGGCAGTTGTAAGTGTACCCTCGATAAAAGTTGTTTTATAAATAAAGGAATTAATAAACAAGATGAATCATATTTAATATGTGTGGATTGTAAAGAAAAACGAAAACATCGTTCAAAATTAAGTAATTGTTGTACCAAGGAACGGTTGAAATTGAAATATGGTATAAGTTCAAATAAATCTATAACTTATATCGATAAGGTACATCAAAAAATAAGAAAATTTAAATGCAGTGATTGCGAATATACAAGTCCACTTAAAGCAATTTTACAAACTCATATCGAGGCAGTTCATCGGAAAATTAAACAATTTAAATGCAGTGAATGCAATCACATATTCTCACGGAAAGCACATTTACAGATCCATATCGACGCAGTTCATAGAAAAATTAAGAAATTTAAATGCAGTGAGTGCAATCACATATTCTCACGTAAAGCACATTTACAGATCCATATCGACGCAGTTCATCGAAAAATTAAGAAATTTAAATGCAGTGAGTGCAATCACATGTGCTCAACTAAATCACATTTACAGACTCATATCGACGCAGTTCATAGAAAAATTAAGAAATTTAAATGCAGTGAGTGCAATCACACATTCTCATGTAAAGCAAATTTACAGACCCATATCGGCGTAGTTCATCGGAAAATAAGACACTTTAAATGCAGTGAGTGTAATCACATATGCTCACGTAAAGCATATTTACAGAGCCATATCGATGTAGTTCATCGGAAAATAAGAAAATTTAAATGCAGTGAATGCAATCACACTTTCTCATGTAAAGTAAATTTACAGAGACATATCGACGTAGTTCATCGGAAAATTAAACAATTTAAATGCAGTGAGTGCAATCACACGTGCTCACTTAAAGCAAATTTAAAGACCCATATCGACGCAGTTCATCGGAAAATTAAACAATTTAAATGCAGTGAGTGCGAATACACGACTGCATATAAGCAAAAATTTCAAACTTATATTGACGTAGTTCATCGGAAAATTAAGAAAATTTTAAATACAACGCATAAGAAAACACGAATGCATTTATAAACCGAGTACGGAACTATATCGATATAATTCAATGAAAAAATAGAAAATTTAAATGTAGTGAGTGCAACCGAATACTTAAATACCGAATAAACCTAAAGTATAATTATAAAACCATATCGTATTTCATAATAAAACATTCAAATCATGGCTGTATCATTATAGATACAGCCATCGTATAGTTAGGTTTATATTTTAAATAATGCTATTGCGATACCAGTCGATACAAAAAAGTAAAGGACCAGTGCAATTCTGTTAAATATGAGATATTTCAAAGCATCATGGTATAATTAAAGTTCAGTTAAATCAATGTCAAAAAGTTAATTATAATTACTTTGTCTATATTTTCTATGTATAAATTATCTACAAGTATCATATCAGCTATATCATAAATTAATATTATTTATTATAAGTAACATTGAACATATTTTCTGCATAAATGTATTATTGATGTTACATTTGGGCTGCGTCTAGCGTAGGGTAGGATAAATAATTGAAGAGTTGGTTATCCTATGTTTGATTTCTTTGAGTTGGGTCACCAAAAATTATGTTAGGGTTGTTAGGGATTACGTTAGTTGACCTTAACTTCTAATATTTATGAAAAATTAAACAGTTAAAACTATTTATTTAACCTAAAACATGTAGAATTTAATGCACAGATCTTTAGTTGTTTTTGTTTAGTTTTTAGGTTGTAGGCTTAATTTGAAACGGTTCACTTTGTAAAATATATTACGTTTTATTTTATTATTTTTTAAAACAAATATTACTATTTAGGGTCTCGTTAGAGGGCAGTAGTCTATATTTATTATGTATTCACAAAAGCGCTGCGTCTGAACCGCTGTTCACGATCCGTTACGACGTGGGATGTCTAACAAAACGTTTGATCTTGTCGCACGTGAAGGTACCCTGAGGCGCATTAGCTCCAGCAGAGAGCTGCAGTTAATTGCACCTGATATTATTTTGTATGCATATACAGCATCAGCTTTAGACCTTCTCTCAGCTAAGGATTCAACTTTATGAAATAGAGATGATTCAGATGAATTAGCAAAGTGCATGGAGGACTTACGATCCATGTGTTTGAGGAATCTGTGTTGAACCGCTTCGATTTTAGATACATGTGTCGCGTACTTAGGATTCCAAATTTGGGAGCCATATTCCAGGACACTACGAACATAAGTAAAGAACAAGGTCTTTAGAGCGATACCCGATTTAAACTCCCTGCAGATTCGAAAAATGAACCCTAAAAGTTTGGTGTTAAAACTGTGGGTGTTAAGATAAGCAAAAAGAACTAATAAAAAGGACAGTGGAATAACCAAACGTATTTTATTCAGTTCATCCTGACGCCCACAAAACAAAATATTTACAATATTAAATCAAAAATAATAATATTATAATTCGCGTATATTGATCTCAAATGAGCAACGGCGGACAAGGTCCAGGATTTTTTTAAGTAGTACTATTTTTAGAGTTTGTTCGCGACGGTTGTGGTGCCTCACGATTTTCCATGCGAAACATTTTTCCGGTTCAAAATATCGTGTTTTCTTTTGATTCCAAATCTTTTTCTATTTCGGACGTTTTCCAAAAATACTGGAATTCAAATAAGGCGCATTTGCACGTTTTTTTTTTTATTAATTTGAATATTCTTAGGGCTCTGACTCTGTAAATACCTCTGGGTCATGATAAACTGAAACCACAGGAACTAATTATGGGAATGAAACCCCCGTGAAAGCCAAAACAATTTATTGTGAATACAATTCCTATTATAAATTCCTCTGTATATTTTAGAAAAATGAAGAAATTTTGAATTTTGAATTTTTTTTTTATGAACTAATCATGGACTTTATTAAGAGATAAGAGAAATTACATTAAATCATCAATATGTGTCTTAAAGTAACATTTTTTGAGTAAACGAGTTGTTACACTCGCTGCCTTTATTTATTAATTGAATGTGTATTTTTAAGTTTTATTTTCTAGAAAACAATTTGTAACACTAGCAGCACTCATTATGTCTAAATAGTATCTATAACTCCACTTATTTTTATTTTATATAGAAAACCACGAATGTCAGGGTTCTGAAACATCATGACGAAATTTTTAAATGCTAAAATTGAATTGTTTAGCAAAATTAAAAAAAAAATGTACTTCCTTAGTTAACCAAGCTGTAGTTCCATTTAACGTTGAGAAATACTTTAGCTTCAAGCATTGACAGCATTAGGTGTTTAAAATATTTATCGCCATATTTATCATATATCGGCCAGCCAGATTATGATTTTAATTATTATACATATTTATTTTTTTATAGATATTTTACTTCCTTAATCTGGCAGCACTGTAACCATCTGTCAAAATGACATTTCTAGAGTACTCTTCTGAACACGGCTGTAAACCAAAATAACTGATATAAATAATGTATGTGGCTTTATTTGCCCAATAAACAAAAAGAATATTTAATTTGTGTGTTCAAATTAATAATATAAAAAGTCGTTACTACATTCAATATAAAAACTTTTTTTTCCAAAGTTAATCACGTCGTTTAAGTTAGGTTAGGTTAGTGTACCATACGATCAACCTCGTCAATTATTAACCAAATATGGAGAGAAACGAAAATAAAACTTCTATTAAAATAGAACAAATTGATGACCATATCAGCAATAAACATGAGGAAGCCATTGATTGCAATTCATTCAATCGAGAATTTGACCAACAAACGCCATCATGCAAGTATATTCTTGAAACCTCATTAAATCCCACTCGTTTTGGTAAAAGATGCGATTGTGTCCAAAAAGAAATGATAAAAACTGAGGATTTTGATTATTTTGAAGAAGAAAATACTAAATTTATTAAATTAGAACCAAATATGTCGAGTTTCCACCATTGTGTTAAAGCAGAATCAAATTTTAAATGTTATCGTCCAACACCACAAACCATGAAAATTCCCACTTTAATATTGAAGAAAACCGATTTAACTTGTGGCAGTTGTAAGTCTACCCTCGATAAAAGTTGTTTTATAAATAAAGGAATTAATAAACAAGATGAATCATATTTAATATGTGTGGATTGTAAAGAAAAACGAAAACATCGTTTAAAATTAAGTTCTTGTTGTACCAAGGATCGGTTTAAATTGAAATATGGTGTAAGTTCAGATAAATCTTTAACTTATATCGATAAGGTAAATCAAAAAATAAGAAAATTTAAATGCAGTGATTGCGAATATACAAGTCCACTTAAAACAAATTTACAAACCCATATCGACGCAGTTCATCGGAAAATTAAGAAATTTAAATGCAGTGAGTGCGAATACACGACTGCATATAAGCAACATTTACAGACTCATATCGACGTATTTCATCGGAAAATTAAACAATTTAAATGCATTGAGTGCGAATACACGACTGCATATAAGCAACATTTACAGACTCATATCGACGTATTTCATCGGAAAATTAGAAAATTTAAATGCAGTGAGTGCAATCACACATACTCACGTAAAGCATATTTACAGACCCATATCGACGTAGTTCATCGAAACATTAAACAATTTAAATGCAGTGAGTGCAATCACACATTCTCATGTAAAGCAAATTTAAAAACCCATATCAACGTAGTTCATCGGAAAATTAAACAATTTAAATGCAGTGAGTGCGAATACAGGTATGCTTATAAATATCAATTACAGAACCATATCGATATTGTTCATCAGAAAATTATAAAATTGAAATGCAGTGAGTGCAATCACACATTCTCAGGTAAAGCATATTTACAGACCCATATCGATGTAGTTCATCAATAAATAAAGAAAATTTTAAATACAGCTAATAAGAAAACACGAATGCATTTATAAACAGAGTACAGAACTATATCGATATACATCATGGAACAAATAGAAATTTTAAATGTAGTGAGTGCGAACCGAATTCTTCACCTAAAGTATATTTACAGAACCATATCGTATTTCATAATAAAACATTCAAATGCAGTGAGTGCATATAAGCAACTGTTACAGTATCATTATAGATACAGCCATCGTATAGTTAGGTATATATTTTAAATAATGCTAGTGCGATACCAGTCGATACAAAAAAGTAAAGGACCAGTGCAATGCTGTTAAATATGAAATAATTCAAAGCATCATGGTATATTTAAAGTTTAGTAATGTCAATGTCAAAAAGATAATTATAATTACTTTGTCTCTATTTTATATGTATAAGTTATAGATTTAGTATCATTACAGCTATATCATAAATTAATATTATTTATTATAAGTAATGTTGAATATATTTTTTGCATAAATGTATTATTGATGTTACATTTGGGCTGAGTTTAGCGTAGGGTAGGATAAATAATTGAAGACTTGGTTATCCTATGTTTGATTTCTTTGAGTTAGGTCACCAAAAATTATGTTAGGGTGAGCAGTTGACCTTAACTTCTAACATTTATGAAAAATTGAACAGTTAAAACGTATTTCTTTAACCTTAAACAGGCAGAATTTAATGCACAGATTTTGTTTGTTGTTTTTGTTTAGTTTTTAGGTTGTAGGCTTAGCTAATTTGAAACGGTTCTGTTTCGTAAAATTTATTTTATTTTATTATTTTTTAAAACAAATATTACTATTTAGGGTCACGTTAGAGGGTAGTAGTCTATATTTATTATGTATTCTCAAAAGCGCTGCGTCTGAACCGCTGTTCACGATCCGTTAACCAAATAGCCCACAATAGTTTACTTTTACTATACGATTCAGAAAGCAGTTTTCCCCGGAATTAGTTTTTCAAGTGGGACTTGCCTAGATGCTACGATTTATGTATGAAAAATATTTTTTCAAACTTTTGTTTATAATGATTCATATATTTTTTTATATATTATATATTTATATATATATATATTTTGTAATATTTCCTAGATTTTTCTTTCTAATATTTAAGTTGTTTTTTGTCTTTAGTGGTTCGATTGTAACTTAATTTAGTTTTGAATCTTATTTTATAAATAAATACACAAATTCAATATTTAGTTTTATTTTATTATTAATGTTAGTTATATAAGTTATCAACTTATAAGTTAACTGGTGGATTATTTTTCTAATATTTAAGATAAGTATCCTAAAATATTTTGTTAAAATCGAAATGGATAAAAAATAGTCAACAGACTTCCCAACAAAAATATACTTCATTTTTGATGATGCATTTCTAAAACTTCATCACGATTTCTGAGAAAAAGGAAACCTTTTGTGATAATATTATTCGGTTCTTGTAATAGGCACGACAGCCGATCGAAGTGGCCGCGGCGAGGCCAATGGATAGCCGCTTATAAAAAAGGTAATTTGCACCAGTGCTTTAATGAGAATAATAAACTTGTGTTTGGATTATTTTTACATTTTTTTTATATAATTTCTTATAATAGTGAACATAAGCACCCCATTAAGTCTATTTATATTTAGTTATTAATTTTTCGTATAGACTTATATTATTTATTTTATATAAAGGTTGCCCCGAAGGCTTAAGGGCGGTGTTGTGTAACCTATTACGACTAAGAAGTGATTTAAAAAAAACACCCGTTTTTTAATACGTTATTTTTGTTCGTTTTATCCATGGCGTATTTTGATATACTTTCTTAGCAAATATTACTGGAAATCGCAGGACCAATTATTAGCCTATTGCCTATTTCTTTCCTATAATTTGTAATTTAATTTTACCTATTTATGTTCAAATTAAATTTTCAATAAAGTGATCAACTCTAATCGTTCAGGAATACCTCTATATAGTTGTACGAATAAAAAAAATACCACATGCTTTAATATTCAATAGATTTGTTACCAATATTTTTTTAGACCGTGTCACCATTTTAGCACATGCGAAGTATTAAAAGGTTTCAAAATAATAATTGCATTCAACAAAGTATCGACGCCATATTGGGATTAAATAACAAATTGTGTAACAAATCGCGTAATTGCCTGTAATGGTCGCTTTGCTTTCAAATCGAATTCGACAAAAGAAACCTTTTTTCATTAGAATACTTTGCTGACGAATATTCAATACTATTTATAATTCCCTCGGTCATCCATGGCTTAAGTTTGTTGTTTCTAGTTTTATTTGTTTTATTTGTATTGTTTTATTTTTTTTTTTATGTGTGTATTTAGTGTTTCTATAAACTTTTCAAATGCTGTGTCCGCGTTTATAAGGCTATAAACGTCTCCCATTCCTCATTTTTTAGACTTATGCGTAATGCTTCATAGTTTATTAATTTTATATCTAAAACTCTATTTCTTCCTTGAATGGCCAGAAGGGTGGAGTAATGATCTGTTATTGTTGTATGTATAACAGCAGATGTGGTTTGTTATTACTACGAATGTAAATATGATCTATGCATGTTTTTACACCATTATGTTGTCTCGTCGCTGTATTTATGGTAGTCATCAGCCTGATGATGTTGATTATGTCCGTACGTAGATATATTCAGGTCTTCTGCGAGTCACGGTGTTTAATACTACTATTTGAGGTCATATTTTTTAAGATGCTGTCCAAGGAAGTTAAAAATCTCTTAATATTACTTTGAGATGGAGAGCGGCAAAGTGCAAAGAGAGCAAAATCCCGCCCTTTAATGCAAAAACCCGTTGCATCATTAATATCGAATTCTTCAATCAATAGTCACACTCAAATAGGATTTAATGTCAACTAGGACACCATCTTCGTTCCGTATGCAATATAGCTACCAAATTAGGAAATTGAGTTTGGCTGCTAATCCAGCATTCTGTTAGGATTATAATTTCAATATTTAAATCTAGTTGATGCAGTAAGGAGATTTAGCTGATCAAAGTTTTTTTGCAAGCTGCGTATATTCAAACTTAGTATTTTATTTACATAATTATCCTTAAATATGGTCTTACACTTAAGCGGAGAGCTTATATTTAGTGTTTTGACAAATTCCGTGTTATTTATTTCATTAAATAAATCCTCCATATTTTTTTTTACTATCATCATTAAAATAGTTAGAAGAAGCTTTGTTTGACAAACAATTAGAAAATTATAATAAAATTCAGATAAGTTTAAAGTAAATAATTCTAGTCGTAATAAACATAGACTAAATAAGATTAAATAAATAAGAGTAAAAACATGAATAGAATAATTTAATTATATATATATATATATATATATATATATATAAATATATAAAGTATGTGTTATTATTTAGAAATAAAACAAAATATGACTGATTGTCAATCTTATTTTTAAGGAAATATATTATAATGTGAACATTTACTCTCCGGTAGCGATTTTTCAAAAGATCGTGTAGTGTAAACACGAGGTGTTGACTAAACTAAAATTGACTATGAATCCCTCTTATAGAAGAGGGATTCATAGTCAATTTTTGCAGAGAGTGAATACAAGATTTTTAGTTGTTTAAACAGAAAAAGTACCATTAGTAAATAGTGAATTGCATAAGATTTTCCATAATTAATAATATCTATTCCAGACGGACTAAATCGTTCTCTGATATTATAGGAATTACAGGAGAAGTATCTTTCGCGCGGACATATATTTTTGAGTTTTTTAACCACACAAATCTGTACTTTTTTTTCTTTGGCGATGTCTCGAGTTTTTTTATACAAAATCCTGTTGAAAAGTGTAAGGTGATCCGAAGAGTTTATTCTCTGCGGTGATGTCTTCATGCCTAAGTCGGATGTAGTGATCGATCTGGATTGCCGAAGAATTCGAAGTGCTACCATGAGTTCCTCTTTTTTTTCCTTGTGGTCATCACTAGTGGGGGACGTGCTCTTTCATCCTGTTCTTCATTCCTGGACTCAATACGATATGCATAATCCAGGTCTCGTTCATCAATCACATGCATATAAATTCTCTCCGTTCACCTGTGGAATTCCGCTAATCTCCAAATTATTAAGAAGCATGCTTTGCTCTCTCGTATTTTCCGATTTATTTATGATTTCCAATTTATGTTTTAATTTTGTTATTTCATTTTCACAGCTGTCGATTCGCTTTAAACCATTTTCAACCTCTGCCATTTTTTTCGAAAAATCATCCACCTTTCCAGAACAAAAATTCTGACATAAATTAATAAATGCTGACATAAATTCTGTCATTTAGTTTCTCATTGTAGTGAAATCCATCCTCAGCATCTTAATTTCCTTCACCAGCATTTGAAAATCTGTGATATCAACATAATCACTTTTATTTTCAGGTGTCTCAGGTTCAGTAGTTTTTTTGACCAATTTAGGGTCTTTTTTATTGCTCAATTTATATTTATGACATTGCCAATTCATTTTATAGTCATTAGACATTTTTCTAAAGTTGACCTACACAGTGGAAGTGATATTTCAATTTGCAATGACGACATTCTAAAACATCTTCCGTAAGTAGGTTTTCACCACAGTTGCTATGGTGGCACTTTATTTTGTTGTAAGTTGTTTATATGTATCACACAAATTAATAATTAATTAAATATTAATAATTTTGCGTTGGAATGAGGCACGCACAGGGGCTACGCTTTAAGTTGTCGTTTCCGGTAGATGTCGCCTTTATACAAGAAAAAAACAGATGTTTGCCTGATGTTGTTTTATGATAGTGCTATAATAATATATCCCATACAATAGCAAGTGCACGGGTGTTGAGGATTACAATTTTCCAATTTTCAAATTGTTTCTGTGATTCATCCAGCCAGTGTCAAATGAGAAAGGACAGTACCATCGATGTTAACTTCTGCGGTAAGTTTTTTTTTTTTTTTTGACAGATTTCTCAGCATATAAACGCAAACGATTTAAGATAACACTTAACAGCACTCAGAACTCACAGGTTTATATTTTTCTAGCAATAGTTTAAACTTTAGTAGCATAAAACTCTAATAATTGTATGAAATTGTACTCAGACGTTTAATATGCAGCTAGTACACTCGCGCCCTCTATCGAAGAAGGTAAAAATATAGTTTCGAAAACGGAGACTATTAAATCTTTTTCCGTAGAATTTTGTATGAATACACAGAGAGTGGCGTATGCGCACAAATTACTTATATAAAAACGATAAATCATAAACAATCCATCGACTCCAATAGCGAAATGTTTGTGACGTCAGATCGCATCGCGATATTTTCCAGGACGTCCCGAAGGCAACCCGAAGGAACAGCGGCAGTAGCAGGAAGAAACACGGCAAGACGTCGACGAAGGTGCTCGAGATACCGAAGGACCTGTACCAGAGCCATCTCCGGCCGGGAGTTATATTCAGGATTCACATGGCCGAGGGACTCAACAAACTGCTCTGGAGAAAGTATGTAGTAAAGTAATCGCTTTGTACACCTGCGAAGTTGCCAGATATACAGTTCTCATGGCCAGTTTAACTGGAAGTTCTCTATTGACGGCAAAGGCAACTAGACTTCCTAATTGAAAGTCACAATCATTTGCTTTATTTGGATAAATGCTAAGTTTAATTTCACGCGTTGTGACGTCAAATCAGACCGTATTGAGACGAGTTATAAATTCCTTTCTCACGGTTTAGTCTTTACTCACCGCACTCCCAGGCTAGATACCTTCCTAGGTAGCCAATCTAACATCGAGTCGAAGCTATTACCGATAATTTATTAATTTCTATTTGCATTCCTACTGAGTCAGAAATTGGTTAGTATAAATGTTGTGATAGCATCCTTTCTTCAATTAAATATTAATAATTAACGCGAATTGATAATGGATATTACTTTCTTTTATTTATTTACCCCGCCTACGAACCTCTTAAAAGCCTTCCTGGAGCGTTTTGTCTGAAAGAAACGCTGGTTTCAAGCCAACTCGGTCTAGTAGCTAGCATGCGAGTTAGGACGAACAGTAAAGTGTAAGTACTTAGTTTCAATTTACAATCCTCAAGGGGCCTCTTCCCGAAAGACCTCTTCTACGTTTTGGTGGAATCACCGTTTTATCTCATCTGACGGCATGAAAAGGGCAAACCAACGATCTTTTAAAACTTATAGATACGGCATGTCCTATGAATCATCGTTGTAAAAACCCGACAGGTAGATTCCCCCCGCCATTTCGGACGCCGCATTCTCTAAAACTCACTGCTACACCGAGGGTGGATCCAGAAGTTCTTGATTGATATTCCGCGAAGTTTCCACAATTCTTTTCAACAATTTTTCTTTAATTTCGTAAACACAGGCATACTCTGTGACATAGAGTTTGTTGTATTTAACGAACCGTTTGCGATTACTAACGGATGGACCATTTTCTTTTATAAAACACTCTTTCGTAAATAAGGTTTAGTTTCGATAACTTGACTTTAATGAAAAAAAAGGTCTAATATTTATAAAACCGGCCTTAAGTCATTTAACTTTAAACACGAGTATCATTCCAAATAAGATTTGACATATTGTTTATAAATTAATTTAATTAGTAAACGTTTTGTTGTCAGATGATGAAATATAATACTGAAATATTTAGCTAATAATTTACTGACTATATTGCTTTTAACAAACATTTAATATAAAGAAATGATTTGACATATGGTTGGCAATCTCTGTATATTTATTTTTTTCTCTTATGAATTACTTTAATATTTAGTAATATGATATTGTTATAATTACAAATTTACTAACCCTGTATTGTTTTAATATACATTTAATAAAAATAAATGTTTTGAGATATTGTTGGCAAATGTAAAGACTGCTATCTGTCACACGTTGATATTAAATGTATTACAAACTTTGACAGATACCTACCTATTTTGTTAAAAAACGTACACCTCTAGATAACCAACTTGTGTGTAAGAGTTTAATTTAAATAAGAGGAATACTTTTGCTGTTTGCATTTTGTGTTTGTGTGTTTTGCTGTTACCATTTTGTGTTTAAAATATTTTTCCCTATATTTATCATATATCAGCCAGCCACTATATGATTATTAAATTTTTCTTTCGTAGCTATTTTACATCCATAATCTGGCAGCACTCTAAACACCTGTCAAAATGACGTTTCTGGACATCGCTTTTGAACAAGGCTGTGAAGTGAAAACCACAACAACTGAGAAATACTGCATGTGGCTGTATTTATTAAGTAAAATATTCCTTTCCTAATATTTAAAAAATAAATATTTCTTTTCTTTATATTAATTTGTGTGTTCAAATGTTAAAATGTAAAAAAAACGTTACTATTTGTCAATAATGACGTTTAGGTAGATAGTTAGACCAATCTGCCAACAAACGATCAACCTGCCCAATTATACTTAAACACCAAATATGGAGAGAAACGAAAATAAACCTTCTATTAAAATAGAACAAATTGATGACCATATCAGCAATAAACATGAGGAAGCCATTGATTGCAATTCATTCGACTCTCGTTTTGACGGTAAACAAACGCCATCATGCAAGCATATTCTTGAAACCTCATTAAATCCCACTCGTTTTGGTAAAAGATGCGATTATGTCCAAAATGAAATGATAAAAACTGAGGATTGTGATTATTTTGAAGAAGAAAACACTAAATTTATTAAATTAGAACCAAATATGTCGAGTTTCCAACATTGTGTTAAAGCAGAATCAAATTTAAAATGTTATCGTCCAACACCACAAACCACGAAAGTTCCCACTTTAATATTGAAGAAAACCGATTTAACTTGTGGCAGTTGTAAGTGTACCCTCGATAAAAGTTGTTTTATAAATAAAGGAATTAATAAACAAGATGAATCGTATTTAATATGTGTGGATTGTAACGAAACACGAAAACATCGTTCAAAATTAAGTTCTTGTTCTACCAAGGAACGGTTTAAATTGAAATATGGTATAAGTTCAGATAAATCTTTAACTTATATCGATAAGGTAAAACAAAAAATACGAAAATTTAAATGCAGTGATTGCGAATATACATTCTCACTTAAAGGAAATTTACAGAGACATATCAACGTAGTTCATCGGAAAATTAAGAAATTTAAATGCAGTGAGTGCGAATATACAAGTCCACGTAAAGCAACTTTACAAACCCATATCGACATAGTTCATCGGAAAATTAAACAATTTAAATGCAGTGAGTGCGAATACATGACTGCATATAAGGAACTTTTACAGAACCATATCGATATAGTTCATCGGAAAATAAGAAAATTTAAATGCAGTGATTGCAAACACACATACTCAAATAAATCAAATTTACAGACCCATTTCGACGCAGTTCATCGGAAAATTAAACAATTTAAATGCAGTGAGTGCGAATACACGACTGCATATAAGCAACATTTACAGACCCATATCGACGCAGTTCATCGGAAAATTAAACAATTTAAATGCAGTGAGTGCGAATACATGACTGCATATAAGGAACTTTTACAGAACCATATCGATATAGTTCATCGGAAAATAAGAAAATTTAAATGCAGTGATTGCAAACACACATACTCAAATAAATCAAATTTACAGACCCATTTCGACGCAGTTCATCGGAAAATTAAACAATTTAAATGCAGTGAGTGCGAATACACGACTGCATATAAGCAACATTTACAGACCCATATCGACGCAGTTCATCGGAAAATTAAACAATTTAAATGCAGTGAGTGCGAATACACGACTGCATATAAACAACTATTACAGAATCATATCGATATAGTTCATCGGAAAATTAAGAAATTTAAATGCAGTGAGTGCAATCACACGTTCTCACTTAAAGCAAATTTACAGAATCATATCGAAGCAGTTCATCGGAAAATTAAATAATTTAAATGCAGTGAGTGCGAATACACGACTGCATATAAGCAACAATTACAGAACCATATCTATGCAGTTCATCAAAAATAGGAAAATTTTAAATACAGCGAATAAGAAAACACGAATGCATTTATTAACCGAGTTCAGAACTATATCGAAATAATTCAAGGAAAAAATAGAAAATTTAAATGTAGTGAGTGCAAACGAATACTTCACCTAAAGTATATTTAGTAAACCAAATCGTATATCATAATAAAACATTCAAATGCAATAAGTGTATATAAGCAACTGTTACAGTATCATTATAGATACAGCCTTCGTACAGTTAGGTATATATTTTAAACAATGCTAGTGCGATACCAGTCGATACAAAAAAGTAATGGACCAGTGCAATTCTATTAAATATGAAATATTTCAAAGTTTCATGGTATAATTAAAGTTCAGTTAAATCAATTTTAAAATATTAATTATAATTACTTTGACTATATTTTCTATGTATAATTTATCTATAAGTATCATTTCAGCTATATCATAAATTATTTTTATTATAAGTAATGTTGAATATATTTTTTGCATAAATGTATTATTGATGTTACATTTGGGCTGAGTTTAGCGTAGGGTAGGATAAATAATTAAAAACTTTGTTATCCTATGTTTGATTTCTTTGAGTTAGGTCACCAAAAATTATGTTAGGGTGAGCATTTGACCTTAACTTCTAACATTTATGAAAAATTGAACAGTTAAAACGTATTTATTTAACCTTAAACAGGCAGAATTTAATGCACAGATTTAGTTTGTTGTTTTTGTTTAGAAGCCCACAATAGTTTACTTTTACTATACGATTCAGAAAGCAGTTTTCCCCGGAATTAGGACTTGCCTAGATTCGACGATTTATGTATGTAAAACATTTTTCAAACTTTTGTTAATAATGATTCTAATAGGAAATGTGTAGAAAAATCATTTTCCCGCAAACATAAATAAATCTCCAGCGCCTTTTATAATAAGAAATAATATTTGCCAATTTTTAACAATAATGTTGTGAATTGGGAAAAGCATTTTTATGAAGAAGAATTTTGCAATATTTCCTAGATTTTTCGTTCTAATATTTAAGCTGTTTTTTTGTCATTAGTAGTTTGATTGTTACTTAATTTAGTTTTTAATCTTATTTTATAAATAAATACATAAATTCAATATTTACTTTTATTTTATTATTAATGTTAGTTATATAAGTTATTAACTTATAAGGTAACTTATAAGTGGATTATTTTTCTAATGTTTTAGATAAGTATCCTAAAATATTTTGATAAACTTAAAATAGATAAGAAATAGCCAACAGACTTCCGAACTCCGGCAACGATTTTTGTCGAAGTATTTTTCTAAAAATTGTTTTAAAATCGCTAGAAACGTACTTTTTGATGAAGTCTTTTGCCGAAAACACTCTTTTCAGTCTTCTGCGTGGTTATAAACCATTCCGTATCATTTAAGAAAAACACTCTTTGTTTACATTGGTTATAATTGAAAAATAGAATTAATGTCTTTTAAAATATTTTGTTCAATGTTTTTTTTATTTTAATTTAGTTTAAAAATTTAGCCTATAGTAATTATTATGAGATAAAACATATTCAGTATATTTCTTGTTCTAAATCTGCAAGTAAGAGAGTCCCAACAAAGTACCCACTTGAAGAAAATTATTAAACTTTAATTTATCATCTATTTGAATTTGCCTCCAGAGTGTATTAAGGTGACATTTGATTTGTGTGTGTAGGCAATGTGTCAGTGGCTAGCTAAAGAGAGGGTAGATTGGAAGATTTTTCTTGGACAACTGTGGGTGTTAAGATAAGCAAAAAGAACTAATAAAAAGAACAGTGGAATAACCAAACGTATTTTATTCAGTTCATCCCGATGCCCACAGTAATCTCAGGTGTGGGGTTAATTGGATTCACTTAAGTTGCTTGCTGTGTGCTTACAAAATTAGTGAAAGTGTGAAATTTGCCGAAATAGCATTAGAGGATTAGGGCTTGTAAAGGCTGCCCTCGGTGTTTGGAGTTTCGGGTTTGCTTGAAAAGTTGGCAGTTCATTGTGGTATTGCTGGGATCTGGATTACCCTGGATGCATTGGCTTGTGCTGTGCCGAAGAAAGCATGTGTTTACTCAGTTGCTGAATTGCGAGACATTCTAAGGTCGAAAGATTTGAACGCCGTTGGAACAAAAGTCGAACTTATTAGGCGGCTGGAGGACTCTGATCCTGCTTCATGAAAGGTCCTCGGTACGTCAGTTATATGCAACCCTGGGGCAGTAAATGCAGAACTTCAAGAATCTGTGTCATTTTCAGATTGCAGGGGTTTGACTGATAAATTTACTAAAGAAACCACAATTTCAGAGAGTGAAATTGAACTTTTAAGTCGTGAGAATGCTCCTCCTTCATAAAGAATTGAAAGTTATGAATATGGCAAACAAGTTGCAGAAGGTTTTACCGAAGGACAGGCACAATCACACAAATATACAGTCAAATAATTCTAGTCTTCGTGGCGTTAGTGACTTGTTGGCGGATTTTGATGGGAGTGACCATGGTGCATTCTGGAATTGGAGCCAACAAATCGATCTACTGAAGAAAACCTCTTGTCTAAGTGATAATGACCTCCGTGTCATAATTGCATCGAAATTAAAAGGCAGAGCGTTGAGTTGGTTTCACTCCATACCAAATTATATAACGATGTCTGTTGACGAGTTATTGACACAAATGAAAGTCATGTTTGATGACAGACCAAAAAGATGAAAGACCAATCGAACTCGAACTACCACCGCGGGTAGGCGCATACGAGAAATCGACTGCATCAATTCGTGACGGTACTTTCCTAACTAAAATACAATAAATTTGATAAAATACTAATAGTGTTAGAAAATGATCGGAAACTGCTTTAAGTGTCATACTAAGTTACCTTCCAAAGAAGACGATTACCTTAAGTGCCATAGTGGATGTGGAGTGACATACCACTTTAAGTGTGGTCCCGATAGAGAAACAACTCTAAAAAAACAAAGAGCTACCTGGATCTGTAAAAACTGCATCGAGGGAACTTCTAGTCGTCAAGACTCGGGTGCTAACATCCCCGCCCTGGACCACTTGGAGGAGAGAGATCTGGAGAAACTATCGGTGAAGGACCTCATGATTCTCTTCAATCGAAAGTTTGATATCGTGTTTGAACTGCAGCGGGAGGTGCGTGAACTTGCTAATAATCTTATAGAGTGTAAACGCGAACTGCAGGAGTTCAAGCAATCTACTGCGGATGCGGCGGCGCGGGAGCAAAACAGGGAAGAAGCCTTCAGCCAGCTGAACCTGCGCGTGGAACAACTGCAACAGCAACGTATCTCTAACGAAGTGGAGATCTTTGGCGTGGACGTCGGACGCGGGGAGAGGAGCGACCTGGAGGTGGTTGAAACCATAGCAGCCAAGCTGGAAGTAGACCTGACGGGGTCCTTAGAACGTGTCTATCGGAAGCAATCACGAAACAAGAACAAAAGTGATTCTTTTGTGCTGAAGTTTAATTCTTCTATAGCAAAGGATAACTTCTATGGCAATAGGAAGAAAAACCTTACCAACGAAATTTTCAAGACTGGTAATAAAAATCGCATCTACATAAACGAGCACCTTACTAATTACTTTAAAAACCTCCTCTGGATAACTAAAACAGCGGCTACAACCTCTTTTAAATTTATATGGTACAAAAATAATAAAATTCTCTTAAAAAAATCCGCAACGGATACAAAAACTGTAAAAATCTACTCTGAGAAAGATTTGTATGATACACTGCCCGCAGGAAATATTTAATTTTCTGCACTCAATAACTATAAAAACTGTTTTCTTACTCTTATAAGTGCTAGAGAATTATATGCCTTACAGCTTTATTAGTAGTGTAACGAATTATAAGTATTCTTGTGCTGAGGAATGGCTAAGTGACATAAAACCTGATTTCCGACATATCCTAAATTTAATTCATTTAAATATTCGCTCGATAATACTAAATTTTGATAAACTAATTATATGTTTAACAAATAGCTTAAGTAAAATATCTATAATAATTCTCTCTGAAGTAAATATAAATGGTAATCAGTTGCCTCTTTTTAACATCCCAGGTTTTACGAAATTTGCCAATTTGCGACAAAATCGAAGAGGAGGTGGATTAATCGTATTTGTTCGTGATGAAATTAGGTGTAAGACGTATTTAAAATATTATAACTCGCATGAAAACATAATTGCCAAGATACAGATAAATAACAAAACCTTCAATATAATAGCCACATATAGACCACCGAATTCAAATATAATACAATTTTTAAAAGACCTAAAAATACACATTGAAACAATACCAAAAAACGAGACAATTATATTTGTCGGAGATACAAATATCTGCCTAAAATCAGTGAAGCCGAATACAAAAAAATACTTAGTATTACTGTATAAATACGGTTTTGAATCATATATAAATGACTATACACGAGAAGAAATCGTTCTTAATGATCTAAAAAAAAGCTGCATCGATCACATATTCATAAAAAGTAGGTATCTAGATATTAAACCGGGAATAATCCAAACTAAAATATCTGACCACTACATAGTGGCCGTTAGCATACCTCTGGGCCATAATAGTGCGTCGCCCCAAAAAATAAGTTACAATAAAATTAATGAAAAATTACTCTACGAATATTTCGAAAAAATCAATTGGAACGATTTAGCTATAAATCACAACGATCCCGACTCGTTATGTAACGAAATATGCAAAATATTCGACGACGGTTATCGCGAAGCAACCGTCCAGCTTACGCGTACTAACTACAGTCGGACGGACAAACAGTGGATAACAGTCGACTTGGTTCGAAGCATGAAAGAGCGAGACAGACTCTTCCGACGCTGTAAAAATGCTCCGAATAATATTGATTACAAAAAGCACTATAATAATGTACGCAATAAAACAAACATCGATATTCGCAAAGCAAAAAATAACTATTATTCAAAATTGCTTCTTGACTCGAAAGGGGATATGAAAACTACGTGGAAAATATTAAATCAAATATTGGGAAAACGTCATTCGAGCGGTGACTCTAAGATCGTCAATCATATGATGATCGGTGAGCTTGACGTGGCAAATAACTTCGCAATAAAATTTCAGGAAAATGTCACTGCAACGCGAATTGTATGCAACACTCTATTATTGAACAAAAGCCAATATATATCGAATTCTGATTTCTCAATGCGTATGCCTCTAGCGACAATTGACGATGTCAAAAATATAGTTTTAAACCTAAACACAAACAAAGGCCCAGGCATGGATGGAATTAGAGTTCGCGACATAAAAATATTATTTGATAAAATTAGTCCGGTATTAGTGTCATTAATAAACTTGTGTTTAAAAACGGGTAAATATCCGGAGGTACTCAAGCAGTCGATCGTGCGGCCGATTTACAAAAGCGGCTCGCACACAGAGTACAGAAACTATCGACCTATTTCTATAATGTCAGCAATTAATAAAATAATCGAAAAATTTATTTGCGGTAAAATACAATATTACCTAGAAACCTACAGCATAATACGACACGAGCAATTCGGGTTCCAAAGAGGGAAATCAACTACCGATCTATTATTAAAATTTTCAGACTATATATTAAATGCACTTAATAATAAACAACATTGTCTAGTAGTTTTTATTGATTATGCGAAAGCATTTGATACACTCAATTTTAAAAACATAATAAGCTCGCTGGACTCAGTTGGTATCAGAGGACCCTTACAAGACCTTCTTAAAAATTATCTAGAAAACCGTACATCTCGGGTGAAAATAAACAAAACTCTGAGCGAATGTAAATCTCAAAAAACGGGCGTTTCTCAAGGTAGTGTAATCGGTCCTCAAGAATACATCATATATGTTAATTCTTTGCCACTTATTGTGAAAAATTCAAAAATACTCGAGTTTGCCGATGACACTGCGTTAATCGTGACGCATGAGGACATTAATGTAGCGTCTACATTATTACAAGAGGATGTTGACAGCTTGCTCAAATGGTCACATGACCACGGACTGAACTTAAACGTTTCAAAAACCAAACTGATGCACATAAGGTCTTCCCAAAATAAATCATTATTAAACGTAGTTAGTATCAAAGGCCATACTCATAAGTGTCTACACGATATTAAACGCCAATGTGATTGTCCCTCAATCGAACAAGTTGACCAGCATAAATATCTCGGTTTGATCGTTGATTGTCGTTTTAATTGGAAATATCAAATCCTGGAAGTATGTAAAAAACTAAGATGTCTACTGGCCAAATTAACTTTGGTAAAAAGCAGTCTCCCCTCATCAATTTTAAAGGACCTTTATCGGGCCTTAGCAGAGCCCATAATTATGTATGGACTGCACATTTGGGGGAACTCATTTCATACATACATCCAGGACATTGAAGACCTACAAATACGTATCATAAAATTGTCGTTAAACTGGGAAACAAAAAATCGCATCCGGGAAAACTATAAAAATATCTTTAGACACTCTAACCTGTTGTCTGTTTTCTCATTGTGGAAATACAAAATTGCCCTTTATTACCATGCTGATAGTGCTCTTAAAATCCCGGTAAAACACGAGCATAAAACAAGACAAGTAAGCAAAAAAATGCTTTCTGTCCCTAAATTTAAGAACTTATATGGCAAGCGGCAATCATGCGTGGCGGTCCCCACTTTATACAATAAATTGCCTGGCGATATTAAAGAGAGTGCTACGTTAGCACTATTTAAAAGTAAATTTAAAAAATACCTCTTAGAAACACATCTAAAGTAATTATTAGGATAGAATATGTGCTACTAAAATAAAAAGTTGAAAATAACATCTGTGCTATGTGTCATGTTAGGTTTTATATTATTTCTACTGTTCTGTTTTTGTTATTCATGTTCCATTCTTGTTATGTTAAATCTACCTTGTCTAAAATTTCATGTACTTATCTATACCTTTTAATTATGTATTATTAGTTAAGAAACTTATTAAAAGGACCTGTCGACAGTCTCTGACTAATGGGTCCTTGCTTATTTTGATTGTAATAAATAACTATGTTTGAAATAAACGCCGTTGATGACGGCATTGAACTGATATTTGGCAGATGAACGAGCCATTTTGTGATTATTATCATGATAAGATAATATTGGCTAATCAGGCACGAATGCAATGTTTCAAGTGCAAGTCTGATATGCTAAGCGCTTTTGAGAAGATATCTTCGAAGCGTTTCCATCAATCGGAACGAGCAGAAAATTCAACGAAACAAAGCGAGATGTCTCCGCTCCAGTGACGAGGAACGGTAACGGGTCTTCTGACGGTCGACGAAATGTACGATGTGTTGTTTGCAGAGAAATTGGACACTTGTCAACGGACTGCAAGAGGCGAAAGGAAAGGTTGTGCTATAAGTGGAATTCGCCATCTCATCAGATGAAAGACTGTCCTGAAAGAAAATCGTAAACTGGTGACAATTCAACGCGTGTGGTTCAGGCCAAGGATGCCAGTGTTATACAGCCATATACAGTGCCCGTAAAATATTCAATCGTGTATAGTGATTGATGGCAATCAGTAAATGCCATGATCGATTTAGGCTCTCCAATAAGTTTGATTAGGTCAAGCTTTGTACCAACAGTTTCGCAAGTGCCGAAAAAGTAACGAAAAGTGAACATAGCTTTTGTGGCATTAATGGTGTAGAATTAGAAATATTAGGTTTATTTGAACAGGATGTTGTAGTTAACGATATTGGAATATTTATTCGATTTTTTGTTGTGCCTGATAACAATACGAATTTTCCAGCTTTAGGTAGGGATTTTTTGTCACATCCTGCTGTAAATATAACTTTTGGCGTTAATTAACGAAAGTATTGATTATCAGTACTCCAATCGACTAAGAGATATTTACAATTCATGTTACGAAAAGAATAATGCTGAGATTCAATCTGAAACTGGCGAAATAATGTCGATTAGTTTAAAGCATGATCAACCAATTTGTTATCTTAGTCTTGCATTTAGTGATAGAGAGAAGTTGAAATATTTTTTAGGGATAGCATTTAAAATATTCACTGATTGTGATAGTTTTAGATTAACTTTAAACAAGCAAAATATTAATCCGCGCATTTCACGATGGGCGATGTTCTTACAGAGTTATAGTTTTGAAATAGTGCATCGCCCAGGAAAACAAATGTCACGTGGTGATGCGTTAAGCAGATCTAATAGCGTATTAGTATTACAGGCGAATACTTTTGAGCAGGCTTTGTCCATAAGAAGGATAAAATTCCAGAAATTTGTCAGATCCGGGATAGTTTAGAGGGGTCTGAGAATAAATTTTATGAATTGCGCGATGGATTAGTTTACCGGAAATGTAAAAATAAGTTATTATTTAATGTGCCGGAGTCAATGGAAAACAATGTCATACGCACCTGTCATGATGTCAGTTTGTACAAGATGTGTCATGTTTTGATCGCTGTAGGAACTCAAGTTGAGCGATTCAATCGGATGTTGACCCCAATGTTGTCAAAGTCATGCGACAGTCCTGAGAGATGGGATAGGGAATTAAGTATTGTAGAATTTGGTATAAACAATTCAATATCTCGATCCACAAATGACTCACCTAGCAGATTATTGTTTGGGATAAATCAGATAAGTGAAATAAATTACAAAATCAGAATGATTCTCAGTAATGGTCTAATAGGGACTTGCATGCCATCCGCGAATCCGCTTCGAAAAATATAGTCTTTTGCTGAGGAAGCGAGCGAGGATATATAATGCGGATGATTATGTAATGATTAAAAACGTTGATAGCAGTGTCGGCGTCAACCAGAATCATTTGTATTCTTGTACAATTCTCTCGTAAGATCGCAATTAGAATATGCTTGCATTTTATGGAACCCTTTTTACGAAAAGTACTCCGATAACATAGAAATGATTCAGAAAAAGTGTTTCAAAACATTACAGTATAGAATCCGTGAATCTGTTAGATATGACTGTACCGTTCAAAATATGTAATAATTACTTCGACTGTCCTCAATTAGTTGAACAAATCAACTTCCATGGACCGCCGAGACTCTCCCGTCGACAATTAGTCTTTGAGCCCATAACGCCCAGGTCCAACATTCAACAAATTGTTCCTAGAGGTGGATGTTTTCTCGAAGGCCACAGTTTTTAAGAATTCTGTATTCACTCTTCTGAAGTCTTTTCAAAATTCAGCATCCTGAATTCGGCTCTCTTCATCGTTAATCTTAATTCACCTCTATGGCCACTTTGCTTGCCATTATTTCTATTTCTATTTTTGTTTTTGCCACTATTTTTAATTTTACTTTTGTGTACTTAGTTATAAATTATATAACTTAGCATTATGTAAATTTATATAACTTAGCATTAGATATGAAATAAATCACTCTATATGTGAAAAACTTGGAGGGATGCAAGACTAACCTAAATCATAAGTTTTTCTAAGATTTCATCTCATCTCTTGTACCCGTTGTTTTTCCTCGATTAAATAAATAAATAAATAAAACAAGAAATTTATACCTAAATTCAAGGGGCTATATATTGTTCAGAAGGTTCTCGATTCTGATAGATATCTGGTAACGGATATTGAAGGATTTCAGGTTACGCAAAAACCATATAATGGTGTGGTGGCTCCTGATCAGATGAAGTATTGGACGCGAATATAGCTCCATTTCTTTATGCTAATGGACTCGTATACAATTCACTTTATGCAACTGTATGTATAACTAATAACTGTATGCACATAAGCTATAAATTAGTAAATGTTTCGTTACAATTCATTTATTATCTGTATGTCAATGCTCATTTTGGATATCAAATGTATTAGTTTATTATTTGGAAAATAACCCAAGTCTGATGAGGACAGCTAGAAGGTCAGTGTGGTTGGCCGGGCTGTAGTAATTTTAATTTATCATCTATTTGAATTTGCCTCCAGAGTGGACTAGGTGACATTTGATTTGTGTGTGTAGGCAATGTGTCAGTGGCTAGCTAAAGAGAGGGTAGATTGGAAGATTTTTCTTGGACAACTGTGGGTGTTAAGATAAGCAAAAACAAAACTTATAAAAAGGACAGTGGAATAACCAAACGTATTTTATTCAGTTCATCCTGACGCCCACAAAACAAAATATTTACAATATTAAATCAAAAATAATAATATTATAATTCGCGTATATTGATCTCAAATGAGTAACGGCGGACAAGGTCCAAGATTTTTTAAGTAGTACTATTTTTAGAGTTTGTTCGCGACGGTTGTGGTGCCTCACGATTTTCCATGCGAAACATTTTTCCGGTTCAAAATAATCGAGTTTTCTTTTGATTCCAAAACTTTTTCTATTTCGTACGTTTTCCAAAAATACTGGAATTTAACTAAGGCGCACTTACACGTATTTTTTTTTATTAATTTGAGTATTATTAGGGCTCTGACTCTGTAAATACCTCTGGGTCATGATAAACTGAAACCACAGGGTCTAATTATGGGAATGCAACCCCCGTGAAAGCCAAAACAATTTTTGTGAATACAATTCCTATTATAAATTCCTCTGTATATTTTAGAAAAATGAATAAATTTTGAATTTTTGGTTTTTTTTTTATGAACAAATCATGGACTTTATTAAGAGATAAGAGAAATTTCATTTAATCATCAATATGTGTCTTAAAGTAACTTTTTTTGAGTAAACGAGTTGTTACACTCGCAGCCTTTTATTATTAATTCTATGTGTATTTTTAAGTTTTATTTTCTAGAAAACAAATTAAAACACTCGCTGCACTCATTATATCTAAATAATATCTATAACTCCACTCATTTTTATTTTATATAGAAAACCACGAAAACATTATAAAACAAAAATGTAAGCGTTAAGATGAATAATTTTTGGAGTGAACGATAGAAAAGAATAAGTCTTCGAATTTCAGGGTTTTTAAACATCATTTGAAACAATTTTAAATGCTAAAAATGAATTGTTTAGCAAAATTAAAAAAAAAATGTTCTTCCTTAGTTAACCAACTTTGAAATAGAAATACTTTAGTTTCAAGCATTGACAGAATTAGGTGTTTAAAATATTTATCGCTATATTTATCATATATCGGCCAGCCAGATAATGATTTTATATATTATATATATTTATTTTTTTATAGATATTTTACTTCCTTAATCTGGCAGCACTGTAACCATCTGTCAAAATAACATTTCTAGAGTACTCTTCTGAACACGGCTGTAAACCAAAATAACTGTTATAAATAATGTGTGTGGCTCTATTTGCCCAATTAAGAAAAAGAATATTATTTGTGTGTTCAAATTATATAATATAAAAAGTCGTTACTACATACAATATAAAAACTTTTTTTAACAAAGTTAATCACGTCGTTTAAGTTAGGTTAGGTTAGTGTACCATACGATCAATCTCCTCAATTATTAATCAAATATGGAGAGAAACGAAAATGACACTTCTATTAAAATAGAACAAATCGATGACCATATCAGCAATAAACATGAGGAAGCCATTGATTGCAATTCATTCGACTCTCGTTTTGACGGTAAACAAACGCCATCATGCAAGCATATTCTTGAAACCTCATTAAATCCCACTCGTTTTGGTAAAAGATGCGATTGTGTCCAAAAAGAAATGATAAAAACTGAGGATTGTGATTATTTTGAAGAAGAAAATACCAAATTTATTAAATTAGAACCAAATATGTCGAGTTTCCAACATTGTGTTAAAGCAGAATCCAATTTTAAAAGCTATCGTCCAACACCACAAACCATGAAAATTCCCACTTTAATATTGAAGAAAACCGATTTAACTTGTGGCAGTTGTAAGTCTACCCTCGATAAAAGTTGTTATATAAATAAAGGAATTAATAAACAACATGAATCATATTTAATATGTGTGGATTGTAAAGAAAAACGAAAACATCGTTTAAAATTAAGTACTTGTAAATTGAAATATGGTATAAGTTCAGATAAATCTATAACTTATATCGATAATGTAAATCAAAAAATAAGAAAATTTAAATGCAGTGATTGCGAATATACAAGTCCACTTAAAGCAACTTTACAAACCCATATCGACGCAGTTCATCAGAAAATTAAGAAATTTAAATGCAGTGAGTGCAATCACACATTCTCACGCAAAGCAAATTTACAGACCCATATCGACGTAGTTCATCGGAAAATTAAAAAATTTAAATGCATTGAGTGTGAATACACGACTGCATATAAGCAAAAATTACAAAACCATATTGATATACTTCATCGAAAAATTATAAAATTTAAATGCAGTGAGTGCGAATATAAAAGTCCACTTAAAGCAACTTTACAAACCCATATCGACGTAGTTCATCGAAAAATAAGACACTTTAAATGCGGTGAGTGCGAATACACGACTGCATATAAGCAACAATTACAAAACCATTTTGATATAGTTCATCGAAAAATTCTAAAATTTAAATGCAGTGAGTGCGAATATACAAGTCCACGTAAAGCAACTTTACAAACCCATATCGACGCAGTTCATCAGAAAATTAAGAAATTTAAATGCAGTGAGTGCAATCACACATTCTCAGGTAAAGAAAATTTACAGACCCATATCGACGTAGTTCATCGGAAAATAAGACACTTTAAATGCGGTGAGTGCGAATACACGACTGCATATAAGCAACAATTACAAAACCATTTTGATATAGTTCATCGAAAAATTATAAAATTTAAATGCAGTGAGTGCGAATATACAAGTCCACTTAAAGCAACTTTACAAACCCATATCGACGCAGTTCATCAGAAAATTAAGAAATTTAAATGCAGTGAGTGCAATCACACATTCTCACGCAAAGCAAATTTACAGACCCATATCGACGTAGTTCATCGGAAAATTAAAAAATTTAAATGCATTGAGTGTGAATAGACGACTGCATATAAGCAAAAATTACAAAACCATATTGATATACTTCATCGAAAAATTATAAAATTTAAATGCAGTGAGTGCGAATATACAAGTCCACGTAAAGCAACTTTACAAACCCATATCGACGCAGTTCATCAGAAAATTCAGAAATTTAAATGCAGTGAGTGCAATCACACATTCTCACGCAAAGCAAATTTACAGACCCATATCGACGTAGTTCATCGGAAAATTAAAAAATTTAAATGCATTGAGTGTGAATAGACGACTGCATATAAGCAAAAATTACAAAACCATATTGATATACTTCATCGAAAAATTATAAAATTTAAATGCAGTGAGTGCGAATATACAAGTCCACGTAAAGCAACTTTACAAACCCATATCGACGCAGTTCATCAGAAAATTAAGAAATTTAAATGCAGTGAATGCAATCACACATTCTCACGCAAAGCAAATTTACAGACCCATATCGACGTAGTTCATCGGAAAATTAAAAAATTTAAATGCATTGAGTGTGAATACACGACTGCATATAAGCAAAAATTACAAAACCATATTGATATACTTCATCGAAAAATTATAAAATTTAAATGCAGTGAGTGCGAATATAAAAGTCCACGTAAAGCAACTTTACAAACCCATATCGACGTAGTTCATCGAAAAATAAGACACTTTAAATGCGGTGAGTGCGAATACACAACTGCATATAAGCAACAATTACAAAACCATTTTGATATAGTTCATCGAAAAATTCTAAAATTTAAATGCAGTGAGTGCGAATATACAAGTCCACGTAAAGCAACTTTACAAACCCATATCGACGCAGTTCATCAGAAAATTAAGAAATTTAAATGCAGTGAGTGCAATCACACATTCTCACGTAAAGAAAATTTACAGACCCATATCGACGTAGTTCATTGGAAAATAAGACACTTTAAATGTGGTGAGTGCGAATACACGACTGCATATAAGCAACAATTACAAAACCATTTTGATATAGTTCATCGAAAAATTATAAAATTAAAATGCAGTGAGTGCGAATATACAAGTCCACTTAAAGCAATTTTACAAACCCATATCGACGCAGTTCATCAGAAAATTAAGAAATTTAAATGCAGTGAGTGCAATCACACATTCTCACGCAAAGCAAATTTACAGACCCATATCGACGTAGTTCATCGGAAAATTAAAAAATTTAAATGCATTGAGTGTGAATAGACGACTGCATATAAGCAAAAATTACAAAACCATATTGATATACTTCATCGAAAAATTATAAAATTTAAATGCAGTGAGTGCGAATATAAAAGTCCACTTAAAGCAACTTTACAAACCCATATCGACGTAGTTCATCGAAAAATAAGACACTTTAAATGCGGTGAGTGCGAATACACGACTGCATATAAGCAATAATTACAAAACCATTTTGATATAGTTCATCGAAAAATTATAAAATTTAAATGCAGTGAGTGCGAATATAAAAGTCCACGTAAAGCAACTTTACAAACCCATATCGACGCAGTTCATCGGAAAATTAAACAATTTAAATGCAATGAGTGCAATCACACGTTCTCACGCAAAGCAAATTTACAGACCCATATCGACGTAGTTCATCGGAAAATTAAAAAATTTAAATGCATTGAGTGTGAATACACGACTGCATATAAGCAAAAATTACAAAACCATATTGATATACTTCATCGAAAAATTATAAAATTTAAATGCAGTGAGTGCGAATATAAAAGTCCACTTAAAGCAACTTTACAAACCCATATCGACGTAGTTCATCGAAAAATAAGACACTTTAAATGCGGTGAGTGCGAAAACACGACTGCATATAAGCAACAATTACAAAACCATTTTGATATAGTTCATCGAAAAATTATAAAATTTAAATGCAGTGAGTGCGAATATAAAAGTCCACGTAAAGCAACTTTACAAACCCATATCGACGCAGTTCATCAGAAAATTAAGAAATTTAAATGCAGTGAGTGCAATCACACATTCTCACGTAAAGAAAATTTACAGACCCATATCGACGTAGTTCATCGGAAAATTAAAAAATTTAAATGCAGTGAGTGTGAATACACGACTGCATATAAGCAAAAATTACAAAACCATATTGATATACTTCATCGAAAAATTATAAAATTTAAATGCAGTGAGTGCGAATATAAAAGTCCACGTAAAGCAACTTTACAAAACCATATCGACGTAGCTCATCGGAAAAATAAAAAATTTAAATGTTGTGAGTGTGAATACACAACTGCATATAAGCAACAATTACAAAACCATATTGATATACTTCATCGAAAAATTATAAAATTTAAATGCAGTGAGTGCGAATACGCGACTGCATATAAGCAACAATTACAAATCCATATCGATATAGTTCATCGAAAAATTATAAAATGAATAATTTTTAAATGCACTGAGTGCGAGTTCAGAACTATATCGATATAGTTCATGAAAATAATAGAAAATTTTAAATAATGCTAGTGCGATACCAGTCGATACAAAAAAGTAAAGGACCAGTGCAATTCTGTTAATTATGAAATGTTTCAAAGCATCATGATATATTTAAAGTTCAGTTAAATTAATGTCAAAAAGTTAATTATAATTACTTTGTCTATATTTTATATGTATAAGTTATCTATAAGTATCATATCAGCTATATCGTAAATGATTTTTATTATAAGTGATTTTGAATATATTTTCTGCATAAATGTATTTTTAATGTACTGCGTAGGGTAGGATAAATAATTGAAGACTTGGTTATCTTATGTTTGATTTCTTTGAGTTAGTTAACCAAAAATTATGTTAGTGTGAGCATTTGACCTTAACTTCTAACATTTATGAAAAATTGAACATTTAAAACGTATTTCTTTAACCTTGACAGGCAGAATTTTATGCACAGATCTTTAGTTGTTTTTGTTCAGTTTTTAGGTTGTAGGCTTAATTTGAAACGGTTCTATTTTGTAAAATTTATTTTATTTTATTATTTTTTAAAACATATATTACTATTTAGGGTCACGTTAGAGGGCAGTAGTCTATATTTATTATGAAAAAGGATTTTTATGAAGAAAAATTTTGTAATATTTCCTAGATTTTTCGTTCTAATTTTTAATCTGTTTTTTGTCATTAGTAGTTTGATTGTTACTTAATTTAGTTTTAAATCTTATTTTATAAATAAATACATAAATTCAATATTTAGTTTTAATTTATTACTAATGTTAATTATATAAATCATCAACTTATAAGGTAACCAGAGGATTATTTTCCTAATATTTAAGATATGACTTCCCAACTGCGACCACGTTTTTGTCAAAAAATGTTTTTTTAAAAGCACTAAATTAGTCCAACAACATTTTTTTTTTTGATGATGCAGTTCTAAAACATATTCACAATTTCTGAGAACAAGTAAACCTTTTGTGATAATATTATAAGGTTCTTGTAATAGGCACGACAGCTGATCGACGCTGCGCGTTGCGTATAAAAAAGGTAGTTTGCACAAGCGCTTTAATAAAAATAATAAACTTGTGATTGGATTATTTTTACATTTTTTTGTATAATTTCTTATAATAGTCAACATAAGCATCTATTTATATTTATTTATTCATTATTTGTATAGCATTATTTTATTTATTTTATATACAGGCTGTCCCGAAGGCTTAAGGGTGGTGTTGTGTAACCTATTATGACTAAGAAGTGATTTTACAAAAATCACCCGTTTTTCAATACTTTTTTTTTTCTTTTTAACCATGGCGTATTTTGATATACTTTCTTAGCAAATATTACTGGAAATCGCAGAACCAATTATTAGCCTATTGCCTGTTTGTTTCCTATAATTTCTAATTTAATTTTACCTATTTATGTTCAAATTAAATTTTCAATAAAGTGATCAACTCTAATCTTTCAAGAATACCTCTATATAGTTGTACGAATAAAAAAAATACCACATGCTTTAATATTCATTAGATTTGTTACCAATATTTTTTTAGACCGTGTCACCGTTTTAGCACATGCGAAGTATTAAAAGGTTAAAAGGTAAATTTGATACAGCCTCCTCCACTGTTTCAAAATAATTATTGCTTTCAACAAAGTATCGACGCCAGATTGGGATTAAATAACAAATTGTGTCACAAATCACGTAATTGCCTGTAATGGTCGCTTTGCTTTCAAATCGAATTCGACAAAAGAAACCTTTTTTCATTAGAATACTTTGCTGACGAAAATTTAATACTATTTATAATTCCCTCGGTCATCCATGGCTTAAGTTTGTTGTTTATAGTTTTAATTGTTTTATTTGTTTTGTTCTAATTGTTTTTTATGTGTGTATTTAGTGTTTCTATAAACTTTTCAAATGCTGTGTCCGCGTTTATAAGGCTATAAACGACTGCCCATTCCTCATTTTTTACACCATTAAGTTGTCTCGTCGCTGTATTTATGGTAGTCATCAGCCTGATGATGTTGATTATGTCCGTACGTAGATATATTCAGGTCTTCTGCGAGTCACGGTGTTTAATACTACTATTTGAGGTCATATTTTTTAAGATGCTGTCCAAGGAAGTTAAAAATCTCTTAATATTACTTTGAGATGGAGAGCGGCAAAGCGCAAATATAGCAAAATCCCGCCCTTTAATGCAAAAACCCGTTGCATCATGAATCAATCAATCAATAATCAATCAATAGTCACACTCAAATAGGATTTGATGTCAACTAGAACACCATCTTCGTTCCGTATGCAATATAGCTACCAAATTAGGAAATTGAGTTTGGCTGCTAATCCAGCATTCTGTTAGGATTATAATTTCAATATTTAAATCCAGTTGATGCAGTAAGGAGATTTAGCTGATCAAAGTTTTTTTGCAAGCTGCGTATATTCAAACTTAGTATTTTAATTACATAATTATCCTTAAATTTGGTCTTACACTTAAGCGGAGAGCTTATATTTAGTGTTTTGACAAATTCCGTGTTATTTATTTCAATAAATAAATCCTCCATATTTTTTTTACTATCATCATTGAAATAGTTAGAAGAAGCTTTGTTTGACAAACAATTAGAAAATTATAATAAAATTCAGATAAGTTTAAAGTAAATAATTCTAATCGTAATAAACATAGACTAAATAAGATTAAATAAATAAGAGTAAAAATATGATTAGAATAATTTGATAATATTTATACAGGGTGTCCCAAGCTTATAGGACAAAAAAAAAACAGCTAATAGGTCTTACGATTTCTAGTATTATTTGTTAAGAAACTATATCAAAATTCATTATGGTTTTCGAGAAAAAAAATGTTGAAGTTTTTACAAATATTAGTGTAATACCGACTTTATAATATTTGGGGCGCGACCCTGAATGCAACCACGAGAGGACGTTCCTAGTGCGTCAAAGAGGAATCAGTGTGTCGTCGCACGTTGAGTCGAGACGTCGTGCTTTTTCTGTAAAAAACGTAATGCCGCGCCGCGTGTATTCATCTCGTGAGTACGCTGAGATGCTGATGGTTTACGGTGAATGTGTAGGTAACGCTGCCGCAGCTTTAAGGTTGTATCGCGAACGTTATCCTAATAGGGTACATCCTACGAATTCCCGGACATTTACTGCGGCCTATCAGCGCATTCTTGAAAACCGTCCGATTGTGCCCAGCCACGAAGGCGTTGGACGCGCATTACCAATTCGGCGACAAGAGGAGATTTTAAGACATTTTCGTCACAATCCGCGTTCAAGCACGCGAAAGGCCGCAAGAAATATAGGAGTGTCAAAAACGAGCATACACAGAATATTGCAACGGGACAAACAACGTCCATACTTAATAAGGAAAACCCATGCGTTGGTGCCGGGTGATCATATGCGACGCATAAACTTTTGTCAGTGGTTGCTTGACGTACAAAGAGAGCGTGAAAACGTCTTCGAATCAATCATGTGGACAGACGAAAGTTTGTTTACTCGTAATGGCATGTGGAACAGACGCAATATGCATGTGTGGTCACATGCAAATCCATTTGAACGCAGAGAAGCAGGGCACCAATACCGTTGGTCTATTAACGTCTGGGCAGGGATACTAGGTGACAACATTTACGGCCCAATATTTATTCCACAGCGCTTAAACGGTGACAGTTATTTAGCATTCATAAATGACACTTTAGTCAATATCATTGACGAATTGCCGTTAAACCAATATCGTGATATGTGGTTTCAGCAAGACGGCGCTCCACCTCATACTACAGTCGCTGTGCGAAACAGATTAAATCAATTGTTTGGCAATCAATGGATCGGTCGCGGAGCACCAAATCCTTGGCCGCCAAGGTCTCCAGATTTATCAGAAATGGATTTCTTTTTGTGGGGTCGCATCAAAGACTTCGTTTTCCGGCGAGAGTGCGATACTGCTGAAGAAATGAGAGCTCTTATTCGTAGAGCATTCGATTTGTTAAGGGAAGACTGTCTTAGAGATCCTGAACTGATGCAAAGAGTTCACCATGAGATGGCCTGGCGAGCAGAAGTTTGCTTACGCGTGAATGGCCAACAGTTCGAAAGGTCGGGTGTCGCACGCAGAAGGCGACGATAATACGTAAGTGTCTATAACTGTGTGTTAATTAGTGAAGTGTATGACAATGTGTTATTTTAAACTTTTTATGTACTATTTTATTTGTGAGTTTTCCATACTGAGAAATATCCGTGAATCGGTAAGTACCTACTTCTATTATGGTTTGTTTTTCTTTAAAACTCTAGGATTTAGTTATGGGTTCGTTCTTTCTATGGTTTTATTTTTATTGTTATCTTCGTTTTGAAAACAAACTGAACGTAATAAAATGTCCCGCTAGCCGTGCGTGTAATAAACCGACCAGGCGCCGCCGATCGGCGACGGGGTTACCGCCTCGCCGCCACGCGGCGAGGCGCGGGGCGACGGGGTGACCGCCTCGCCGCCCCACGCGGCGAGGCGCGGACACCGAACGGATAAGAAGGGGTTGGGGAGGGGGGGATAATATAATTATTGTTTTACAAAAATTTAGTCTATAAAATAATTATTTTGGGTATCAAATATTTTTGCATTTTTTTATATAATTTCTTACTCGTAATAGGGAACATATACACCCCCTTAAATTTTTGTTTATGATCTTGGGACACCCTGTATATAGTTTGTGTTATTATTTAGATATAAAACAAAATATAACTGATTGTTAATTTTATTTTTAAGAAAATATATTATACTGTGAACATTTACTCTCTGGTAGCGATTTTTCAAAAGATCGTGTAGTGTAACCTCAAGGTTACTATAAGAGGGAATCATAGTCAATTTTTGCAGAGAGTGAATACATAACAAGATTTTTAGTTGGTTAAACAGAAAAAGTAAATAGTAAATTGGATAAGATTTCACCTAATTAATAATATCTATTCCAGACGGACTAAATCGTTCTCCGATATTATATGAATATATTTTTGAGTTTTTTAACCACACAAATCTATACTTTTTTTTCTTTGGCGATGTCTCGAGTTTTTTTTATACAAAATCCTGTTGAAAAGTGTAAAAGGTGATCCGAAGAGTTTATTCTCTGCGGAGATGTCTTCATGCCTACGTCGGATGGAGTGATCGATCTGGATTGCCGAAGAATTCGAAGTGCTACCATGAGTTCCCCTTTTTTTCCTTGTGGTCATCACTAGTGGGGGACGTGCTCTTTCAGACTGTTCTTCATTCCTGGACTCAATACGATATGCATAATCCAGGTCTCGTTCATCAATCACATGCATATAAATTCTCTCCGTTCACCTGTGGAATTCCGCTAATCTCCAAATTATTAAGAAGCATGCTTTGCTCTCTCGTATTTTCCGATTTTTCCATGATTTCCAATTTATGTTTTATTTTTCATTTTCACAGCTGTCGATTAGCTTTAAACCATTTTCAACCTCTGCCATTTTTTTCGAAAAATCATCCACCTTTCCAGAACAAAAATTCTGACATAAATTAATAAATGCTGACATAAATTCTGTCATTTAGTTTCTCATTGTAGTGAAATCCATCCTCAGCATCTTAATTTCCTTCACCAGCATTTGAAAATCTGTGATATCAACATAATCACTTTTATTTTCAGGTGTCTCAGGTTCAGTAGTTTTTTTGACCAATTTAGGGTCTTTTTTATTGCTCAATTTATATTTATGACATTGCCAATTCATTTTATAGTCATTAGACATTTTTCTAAAGTTGACCTACACAGTGGAAGTGATATTTCAATTTGCAATTACGACATTCTAAAACATCTTCCGTAAGTAGGTTTCCACCACAGTTGCTATGCTAGCACTTCATTTTGTTGTAAGTTGTTTATATGTATCACACAAATTAATTAATTAATGAAATATTAATAATTTTGCGTTGGAATGAGGCACGCACAGGGGCTACACTTTAAGTTGTCGTTTCCGGTAGATGTCGCCTTTATACAAGAAAAAAACCGATGTTTGCCTGATGTTGTTTTATGATAGTGCTATAATAATAGATCCCATACAATAGCAAGTGCACGGGTGTTGAGGATTACAATTTTCCAATTTTCAAATTGTTTCTGTGATTCATCCAGCCAGTGTCAAATGAGAAAAGACAATACCATCGATGTTTCCTTCTGCGGTAAGTTTTTTTTTTTACACAGATTTCTCAGCATATAAACGCAAACGATTTAAGATAACATTTAACAGCACTCAGAACTCACAGGTTTATATTTTTCTAGCAATAGTTTAAACTTTAGTAGCATAAAACTCTAATAATTGTATTAAATTGTACTCTGACGTTTAATATGCAGCTAGTACACTCGCGCCCTCTATCGAAGAAGGTAAAAATATAGTTTCGAAAATTTCATTGAAATCGGAGACTATTAAATCTTTTCCCGTAGAATTTTGTATGAATACACAGAGAGTGGCGTATGCGCACAAATTACTTATATAAAAACGATAAATCGTAAACAATCCATCGACTCCAATAGCGAAATGTTTGTGACGTCAGATCGCATCGCGATGTTTTCCAGGACGTCCCGAAGGCAACCCGAAGGAACAGCGGCAGTAGCAGGAAGAAACACGGCAAGACGTCGACGAAGGTGCTCGAGATACCGAAGGACCTGTACCAGAGCCATCTCCGGCCGGGAGTTATATTCAGGATTCACATGGCCGAGGGACTCAACAAACTGCTCTGGAGAAAGTATGTAGTAAAGTAATCGCTTTGTACACCTGCGAAGTTGCCAGATATATAGTTCTCATGCCCAGTTTAACTGGAAGATCTCTATTGACGGCAAAGGCAACTAGACTTCCTAATTGAAAGTCACAATCATTTGTTTTATTTGGATAAATGCTAAGTTTAATTTCACGCGTTGTGACGTCAAATCAGACCGTATTGAGACGAGTTATAAATTCCTTTCTCACGGTTTAGTCTTTACTCACCGCACTCCCAGGCTAGATACCTTCCTAGGTAGCCAATCTAACATCGAGTCGAAGCTATTACCCATAATTTATTAATTTCTATTTGCATTCCTACTGAGTCAGAAATTGGTGAGGATAAGTGTTGTGATAGCATCCTTTCTTCAATTAAGTATTAATAATTAACGCGAATTGATAATGAAAACTACTTTCTTTTATTTATTTACCCCGCCTACGAACCTCTTAAAAGCCTTCCTGGAGCGTTTTGTCTGAAAGAAACGCTGGTTTCAAGCCAACTCGGTCTAGTAGCTAGCATGCGAGTTGGACGACGAGTAAAGTGTAAGTACTTAGTTTCAATTCACAATCCTTAAGGGCCTCTTCCCGAAAGACCTCTTCTACGTTTCGGTGGAATCACCGTTTTATCTCTTCTGACGGCATGAAAAGGGCAAACCAACGATCTATTAAAACTTATAGATACGGCATGTCATATGAATCGTCGTTGTAAAAACCCGACAGGTAGATTCCCCCGCCAATTCGGACGCCGCATTCTCTAAAACTCACTGCTACACCGAGGGTGGATCCAGAAGTTCTTGGTTGATATTCCGCGAAGTTTCCACAATTCTTTTCAACAATTTTTATTTATCTTTCAACAATTTTTCTTTAATTTCGTAAACACAGGCATACACTGTGACATAGTGTTTGTTGTATTTAACGAACCGTTTGCGATTACTAACGGATGGACCATTTTCTTTTATAAAACACTCGTTCGTAAATAAGGTTTAGTTTCGATAATTGACTTTAATGAACGGAAAAAAGGTCTAATATTTATAAAACCGGCCTTAAGTCATTTAACTTTAAACACGAGTTTTATTCCAAATAAGATTTGACATATTGTTTATAAATTAATTTAATTAGTGAACGTTTTGTTGTCAGATGATGAAATAATATACTGAAATATTTAGCTAATAATTAACTGACTATATTGCTTTTAACAAACATTTAATATAAATAAATGATTTGTCGTATGGTTGGCAATCTATGTATAATGATTTTTTTTTGTCTTATGAATTACTTTAATATTTAGTAATATAATATTGTTATAATTACAAATTTACTAACCCTGTATTCCTTTTAATATACATTTAATAAATATAAATGGTTTGATATATTATTGGCAAATATAAAGACTGCTGTCTGGCACAAGTTGATATTAAATGTATTACAAACATTGACAGATACCTATATTGTTAAAAAATCTACGTCTCTAGATAACCAACTTGTGTGTAAGAGTTTAATTTAAATAAGAGGAATACTTTTGCAGTTTGAATTAGGTTTGTGTGTTTTGCTGTTACCATTTTGTGTTTAAAATATTTTTCCCTATATTTATCATATATCAGCCAGCCAAAATATGATTATTAAATTTTTCTTTCATAGCTATTTTATATCCATAATCTGGCAGCATTCTAAACACCTGTCAAAATGACGTTTCTGGACATCGCCTTTGAACAAGGCTGTAAACATAGATAAAGGCTGTGAAGTGAAAACCATAACAACTGATAAATACTGCAAGTGGCTGTATTTATTAAGTAAAATATTCCTTTCCTAATATTTAAATAATAAATACTTCTTTTCTTTGTATTAATTTGTGTCTTCAAATGTTAAAATGTAAAAATGTACTATTTGTCAATAATGACGTTTTGGTAGATAGTTAGACCAATCTGCCAATATACGATCAACCAGCCCAATTATACTTAAACATCAAATATGGAGAGAAACGAAAATGACACTTCTATTAAAATAGAACAAATCGATGACCATATCAGCAATAAACATGAGGAAGCCATTTATTGCAATTCATTCGACTCTCGTTTTGACGGTAAACAAACGCCATCATGCAAGCATATTCTTGAAACCTCATTAAATCCCACTCGTTTTGGTAAAAGATGCGATTGTGTCCAAAAAGAAATGATAAAAACTGAGGATTGTGATTATTTTGAAGAAGAAAATACCAAATTTATTAAATCAGAAGCAAATATGTCGAGTTTCCAACATTGTGTTAAAGCAGAATCAAATTTTAAATGTTATCGTCCAACACCACAAACCATGAAAATTCCCGCTTTAATGTTGAAGAAAACCGATTTAACTTGTGGCAGTTGTAAGTCTACCCTCGATAAAAGTTGTTTTATAAATAAAGGAATTAATAAACAAGATGAATCATATTTAATATGTGTGAATTGTAAAGAAAAACGAAAACATCGTTTAAAATTAAGTGCTTGTTGTACCAAGGAACGGTTTAAATTGAAATATCTATAACTTATATCGATAAGGTAAATCAAAAAATAAGAAAATTTAAATGCAGTGAGTGCAATCACACATTCTCATGTAAAGCAAATTTACAAACCCATATCGACGCAGTTCATAAGAAAATTAAGAAATTTAAATGCAGTGAGTGCAATCACACATTCTCACGTAAAGCACATTTACATATCCATATCGACGTAGTTCATCAGAAAATTAAACAATTTAAATGCAGTGAGTGCAATCACACATTCTCATGTAAAGCAAATTTACAAACCCATATCGACGCAGTTCATAAGAAAATTAAGAAATTTAAATGCAGTGAGTGCAATCACACATTCTCACGTAAAGCACATTTACATATCCATATCGACGTAGTTCATCAGAAAATTAAACAATTTAAATGCAGTGAGTGCAATCACACATTCTCATGTAAAGCAAATTTACAAACCCATATCGACGCAGTTCATAAGAAAATTAAGAAATTTAAATGCAGTGAGTGCAATCACACATTCTCACGTAAAGCACATTTACATATCCATATCGACATAGTTCATCGGAAAATTACGAAATTTAAATGCAGTGAGTGCGAATACACGACTGCATATAAGCAACACTTACAGAACCATATCGATATAGTTCATCGGAAAATTATAAAATTCAAATGCAGTGAGTGCAATCACACATCCTCACGTAAAGAAAATTTACAGAGACATATCGACGTAGTTCATCGGAAAATTAGAAAATTTAAATGCAGTGAGTGCAATCACACATTCTCACGCATAGCAAATCTACAGACCTATATCGGCGTAGTTCATCGGCAAATTACGAAATTTATATGCAGTGAGTGCAATCACACATTCTCACGCAAAGCAAATCTACAGACCCATATCGACGTAGTTCATCGGAAAATTACGAAATTTAAATGCAGTGAGTGCAATCACACATTCTCACGCAAAGCAAATCTACAGACCCATATTAACATAGTTCATCGGAAAATTAAGAAATTTAAATGCAGTGAGTGCGAATACACGACTGCATATAAGCAACTTTTACAGAAGCATATCGATATAATTCATAATAAAATTATAAAATGATTTATGTTTAAATGCACTGAGTGTAGTGTCACAAGTTCACCGAAGTCAGATTTACAGACCCATATCTATGCAGTTCATCAAAACTAAGAAAATTTTAAACACAGCGAATAAGAAAACACGAATGCATTTATAAACCGAGTTCAGAACTATATCGATATAATTCATGGAAAAAATAGAAAATATAAATGTAGTGAGTGCGAACCGAATACTTCACCTAAAGTATATTTACAAAACCATATCGTATTTCATAATAAAACATTTAAATGCAGTAAGTGCATATAAGCAACTGTTACAGTATCATTATAGATACAGCCATTGTATAGTTAGGTATATATTTTAAATAATGCTAGTGCGATACCAGTAGATACAAAAAAGTAAAGGACCAGTGCAATGCTGTTAAATATGAGATATTTCAAAGCATCATGGTATATTTAAAGTTCAGTAATGTCAATGTCAAAAAGATAATTATAATTACTTTGTCTATATTTTCTACGTATAAGTTATCTTTAAGTATCATTTCAGCTATATCATAAATTAATATTATTTATTCAAAGTAATGTTGAATATATTTTTTGCATAAATGTATTATTGATGTTACATTTGGGCTGAGGTTAGCATAGGGTAGGATAAATAATTAAAGACTTGGTTATCCTATGTTTGATTTCTTTGAGTTAGGTCACCAAAAATTATGTTAGGGTGAGCAGTTGACCTTAACTTCTAATATTTATGAAAAATTGAACAGTTAAAACGTATTTATTTAACCTAAAACAGGCAGAATTTAATGCACAGATCTTTAGTTGTTTTTGTTTAGTTTTTAGGTTGTAGGCTTAATTTGAAACGGTTCTGTTTTGTAAAATTTATTTTATTTTATTATTTTTTAAAACAAATATTACTATTTAGGGTCCGTTAGAGGGTAGTAGTCTATATTTATTATGTATTCACAAAAGCGCTGCGTCTGAACCGCTGTTCACGATCCGTTAACCAAATAGCCCACAATAGTTTACTTTTACTATACGATTCAGAAAGCAGGTTTCTACGGAATTAGTTTTTCACGTGGGACTTGCCACATGCAACGATTTATGTATAAAAAATATTTTTTTCAAACTTTTGTTAATAATGATTCATTTATTTTGGTATAGAAAAATCATTTTCCCGCAAACATAAATAAATCTCCAGCGCCTTTTATAATAAAAAATAATATTTGCCAATTTTTAACAATAATGTTGTGAATTGGGAAAAGGATTTTTATGAAGAAGAATTTTGTAATATTTCCTAGATTTTTCGTTCTAATATTTAAGCTGTTTTTTTGTCATTAGTAGTTTGATTGTAACTTAATTTAGTTTTGAATCTTATTTTATAAATAAATATATAAATTCAATATTTAGTTTTATTTTATTATTAATGTTAGTTATATAAGTTATCAACTTATAAGGTAACTGTAGGCACGTGGGCCTGGGTTCAGGATCTGACGGCGAGTCAGATCGTTTTTCTCGAAGGACCGTGAGTTGGCGAAAGGCCAACGTTTAAATACTTTTAATTATTGGCGGATAGTCGGGTTACCGAAATCTGACAGTGAAGGCATCGGATGGAATTCATACAGAGGATTAGCAAATAGTACAAGAGCACTGACCTTGACGCCGCTGATGCCTTGCGCTTCTGCTGTGTCCGAAGCTCTGCTGCCACACTTTCACACCTTTTACCACACACAATAATGCTCGTATATTTTGCAACCGGACAATTACTGTACCAGGGCGCGGATGGTTACTCAGTTGCAGAGTGACCTCAAATGACACGATTCACAATGATCAACGTCTCGTATTCCAACGGGGCGGAATGGCGCGTACCAGCTCGTACAATCGTATCGGATCGACTGGTCGTACACAGTTTGTTTTGGCTTCGTTTGGCGGTCTGTTTTAGTTTCGTTCGGCTCGTGCGAAACTACCCCCAAAATAAAGTACATATTTGCTATTAGGGATAGGACAGAGTGGACATTTTTATTGTAAAGGTGCAGACAGGAGTAGGAAATTATAGGATTTTTTAATGTCAGAACTGTTCCGAACAGTAACTATAAGTGGATTATTTTTCTAATGTTTTAGATAAGTATCCTAAAATATTTTGATAAACTTGAAATAGATAAGAAATAGTCAACAGACTTCCGAACTCCGGCAATGATTTTTGTCGAAGTATTTTTCTGAGAATTGTTTTAAAATCGCTAGAAACGTACTTTTTGATGAAGTCTCTTGCCGAAAATACTCTTCTCCGTCGTCTGTGTGGTTATAAACCATTCCGTCTTATTTAAAAACATGCTAAAAAAACACCCATTGCTTACATTGGTTATAATTGAAAAACAGAATTAATGTCTTTTAAAATATTTTGTTGAATGTTTGTTTTATTTTAATTTAGTTTAAAATTTATTTCAGTTTTCAGTTTTCAATAAGAAATTGATGACTAAAATGTTGATAAAATGTATAGAAGAATACAGACTTTTCGAGGCTCCTAACTTTTATGCAAACTAGAAATTTAACCTTTCAATTCTTTACAAGCCTATAGTAATTATTATGAGATAAAACATATTCAGTATATTTTTGTTCTAAATCTGCAAGTAAGAGAGTCCCAACAAAGTACCCACTTGAAGAAAATTATTAAACTTTAATTTATCATCTATTTGAATTTGCCTCCAGAGTGGACTAGGTGACATTTGATTTGTGTGTGTAGGCAATGTGTCAGTGTCTAGCTAAAGAGAGGGTAGATTGGAAGATTTTTCTTGTACAACTGTGGGTGTTAAGATAAGCAAAAAGAACTAATAAAAAGAACAGTGAAATAACTAAACGTATTTTATTCAGTTCATCCTGATGCCCACAGTTATCTCAGGTGTGGGGTTAATTAGATTCACTTAAGTTGCTTGCTGTGTGCTTACAAAATTAGTGAAAGTGTGAAATTTGCCGAAATAGCATTAGAGGCTGTCCTTGTGTTTGGAGTTTCGGGTTTGCTTGAAAGATTGGCAGTTCATTGTGGAATTGCTGGGATCTGGATTACCCTGGATGCATTGGCTTGTGCTGTGCCGAAGAAAGCATGTGATTACACAGTTGCTGAATTGCGAGACATTCTAAGGTCTAAAGATATGAACGCCGTTGGAACAAAAGTCGAACTTATTAGTCAGCTGGAGGACTCTGATCCTGCTTCATGGAAGGTCCTCAGTACGTCAGTTACATGCAATCCTGGGGCATTAAATGCAGAACTTCAAGAATCTGTGTCATTTTCAGGTTGCAGGGGTTTGACTGATAAATTTACTAAAGAAACCACAATTTCAGAGCCTGAAATTGAACTTTTCCGTCGTGAGAATGCTCCTCCTTCATAAAGAATTGAAAGTTATGAACATGGCAAACGAGTTGCAGAAGGTTTTACCGAAGGACAGGCACAATCACACAGATAACCAGTCAAATAATTCTAGTCTTCGTGGCGTTAGTGACTTGTTGGCGGATTTTGATGGGAGTGACCATGGTGCATTCTGGAATTGGAGCCAACAAATCGATCTACCGAAGAAAACCTATTGTCTAAGTGATAATGACCTCCGTGTCATAATTGGATCGAAATTAAAAGCCAGAGCGTTGAGTTGGTTTCACTCCATACCAAATCATATAAAGATGTGTGTTGAGTTATTGACACAAATGAAAGTCATGTTTGATCACAGACCAAATAAATATTTGGCAGATGAACGAGCCATTTTGTGATTATTATCAGGACAAGATAATATTGGCTAATCAGGCACGAATGCAATGTTTCAAGTGCAAGTCTGATATGCTAAGCGCTTTTGAGAACATATTTTCGAAGCGTTTGTATCAATCGGAACGAGCAGAAAATTCAACGAAACAAAGCGAGATGTCTCCGCTCCAGTGACGAGGAACGGTAACGGGTCTTCTGACGGTCGACGAAATGTACGATGTGTTGTTTGCAGAGAAATTGGACACTTGTCAACGGACCGCAAGAGGCGAAAGGAAAGGTTGTGCTATAAGTGCAATTCGCCATCTCATCAGATGAAAGATTGTCCTGAAGGAAAATCGAAAACTGGTGACAGTTCAACGCGTGTGGTTCAGGCCAAGGATGCCAGTGTTTTACAGCCATATTCAGTGCCCGTAAAATATTCAATCGTGTATAGTGATGGCAATCAGCAAATGCCATGATCGATTCAGGCTCTCCAATAAGTTTGATTAGGTCAAGCTTTGTACCAACAGTTTCGCAAGTGCCGAAAAAGTAACGAAAAGTGAACATAGCTTCTGTGGCATTAATGGTGTAGAATTAGAAATATTAGGTTTATTTGAACAGGATGTTGTAGTTAACGATATTGGAATATTTATTCGATTTTTTGTTGTGCCTGATAACACTACGAATTTTCCAGCTTTAGGTAGGGATTTTTTGTCACATCCTGCTGTAAATATAACCTTTGGCGTTAATTAACGAAAGTATTGATTATCAGTACTCCAATCGACTAAGAGATATTTACAATTCATGTTACGAAAAGAATAATGCTGAGATTCAATCTGAAACTGGCGAAATGATGTCGATTAGTTTAAAGCATGATCAACCAATGTGTTATCTTAGTCTTGCATTTAGTGATAGAGAGAAGTTGAGATATTTTTTAGGGATAGCATTTACAATATTCACTGATTGTGATAGTTTTAGATTAACTTTAAACAAACAAAATATTAATCCGCGCATTTCACGATGGGCGATGTTCTTACAGAGTTATAGTTTTGAAATAGTGCATCGCCCAGGAAAACAAATGTCATGTGGTGATGCGTTAAGCAGATCTAATAGCGTATTAGTATTACAGGCGAATACTTTTGAGCAGGTTTTGTCCATAAGAAGGATAAAATTCCAGAAATTTGTCAGATCCGGGATAGTTTAGAGGGGTCTGAGAATAAATTTTATGAATTGCGCGATGGATTAGTTTACCGGAAATGTAAAAATAAGTTATTATTTAATGTGCCGGAGTCAATGGAAAACAATGTCATACGCACCTGTCATGATGACAGTTGGTACAAGATGTGTCATGTTTTGATCATCAAACATGTTTTGATCGCTGTAGGAACTCAAGTTGAGCGATTCAATCGGATGTTGACCCCAATGTTGTCAAAGTCATGCGACAGTCCTGAGAGATGGGATAGGGAATTAAGTATTGTAGAATTTGGTATAAACAATTCAATATCTCGATCCACAAATGACTCACCTAGCAGATTATTGTTTAGGATAATGTAATGATTATGGGTGATTATGTAATGATTAAAAACGTTGATAGCAGTGTCGGCGTCAACCAGAAATTGATACCTAAATTCAAGGGGCCATATATTGTTCAGAAGGTTCTCGATCCTGATAGATAACCTGATAGGTAACGTATATTGAAGGATTTCAGGTTACGCAAAAACCATATAATGGTGTGGTGGCTCCTGATCAGATGAAGTATTGGACGCGAATATAGCTCCATTTCTTTATGCTAATGTACTCGTATACAATTCACTTTATGCAACTGTATGTATAACTAATAACTGTATGCACATAAGCTATAAATTAGTAAATGTTTCGTTACAATTCATTTATTATCTGTATGTCAATGCTCATTTTGGATATCAAATGTATTTATTTATTATTTGGAAAATAACCAGGTCTGCTGAGGACAGCTAGAAGGTCAGGTTGTTGGCCGGGCTGTAGTAATTTGAATTTATCATCTATTTGAATTTGCCTCCAGAGTGGACTAGGTGACATTTGATTTGTGTGTGTAGGCAATGTGTCAGTGGCTAGCTATAGAGAGGGTAGATTGGAAGATTTTTCCTGGACAACTGTGGGTGTTAAGATAAGCAAAAAGAACTAATAAAAAGGACAGTGGAATAACCAAACGTATTTATTCAGTTCATCTTGACGCCCACAAAACAAAATATTTACAATATTAAATCAAAAATAATAATATTATAATTCGCGTATATTGATCTCAAATGAGCAACGGCGGACAAGGTCCAGGATTTTTTTAAGTAGTACTATTTTTAGAGTTTGTTCGCGACGGTTGTGGTGCCTCACGATTTTCCATGCGAAACATTTTTCCGGTTCAAAATAATCGAGTTTTCTTTTGATTCCAAAACTTTTCCTATTTCGTACGTTTTCCAAAAATACTGGAATTCAAATAAGGCGCTCTTGCACGTATTTTTTTTTTATTAATTTGAATATTATTAGGGCTTGTCTCTGTAAATACCTCTGGGTCATGATTAACTGAAACCACAGGGTCAAATTATGGGAATGCAACTACCCTGAAAGCCAAAACAATTTTTGTGAATACAATTTCTATTATAAATTCCTCTGTATATTTTAGAAAAATGAAGAGATTTTAAATTTATGATTTTTTTTATGAACAAATCATGGACTTTATTAAGAGATAAGAGAAATTACATTTAATCATCAATATGTGTCTTAAAGTAACTTTTTTTAAGTAAACGAGTTGTTACACTCGCAGCCTTTTATTATTAATTCTATGTGTATTTTTAAGTTTTATTTTCTAGAAAACAATTTGTAACACTCATTATGTCTAAATAATATCTATAACTCCACTTATTTTTAATTTATATATAAAACCACGAAAACATTATAAAACAAAAATGTAAGCGTTAAGATGAATAATTGTTGGAGTGAACGATAGAAAAGAATAATTATTCTAATTTCAGGGTTCTGAAACATCATTTGAAACAATTTTAAATGCTAAAATGAATTGTTTAGCAAAATTAAAAATAAAATGTACTTCCTTAGTTAACCAACTTTGAAATAGAAATACTTTAGCTTTAAGCATTGACAGCATTAGGTGTGTAAAATATTTATCGCCATATTTATCATATATCGGCCAGCCAGATTATGATTTTAATTATTAAATATATTTATTAACTTATAGATATTTTTAGAGCGAAGCTCTCATAAGGAGACTCCAATTAGAACTTTGTCACGGGCTAACTTGGTCATTCCTTGACCGATTTGAAAAATTTTTGATTTTGAGAGAATCTACATGAAAAAGTGAAGGTCGTGACGGAGCTTGATTTTAAATATTGTCAAAAATAAAATTTTTGGGGTCAAAAGAAAATTGTCTATGGGAATATCCATTATAAAAAAGTCACGCGCTTTTTAAATCTATCCCGTCGTTAAAAAGTTATTGTCACAGACTAAATTTTATTTAGAAAATTTTAGTAAATCGCTTCGCTCTAATATGTGCTGCAGCGAAGCAAAATGCGAGCGACTGCGGCGACCTAGTACTTTCTTAATCTGGCAGTACTGTGATCATCTGTCAAAATGACATTTATAGAGTACTCTTCTGAACACGGCTGTAAACCAAAATAACTGATATAAATAATGTGTGTGGCTCTATTTGCCCAATAAACAAAAAGAATATTTAATTTGTGTGTTCAAATTATAAAATATAAAAAGTCGTTACAATATAAAAACTTTTTTTTCAAAGTTAATCACGTCGTTTAGGTTAGGTTAGGTTAGTGTACCATACGATCAATCTCCTTATTATTAACCAAATATGGAGAGAAACGAAAATGAAACTTCTATTAAAATAGAACAAATTGATGACCATATCAGCTTTAAACAAGAGGAAGCCATTGATTGCAATTCATTAGACTCTCGTTTTGACGGTAAACAAACGCCATCATGCAAGCATATTCTTGAAACCTCATTAAATCCCAATCGTTTTGGTAAAAGATGCGATTGTGTCCAAAAAGAAATGATAAAAACTGAGGATTGTGATTATTTTGAAGAAGAAAATACTAAATTTATTAAATTAGAACCAAATATGTCGAGTTTCCAACATTGTGTTGAAGCAGAATCAAATTTTAAATGTTATCGTCCAACACCACAAACCATTAAAATTCCCACTTTAATATTGAAGAAAACCGATTTAACTTGTGGCAGTTGTAAGTGTACCCTCGATAAAAGTTGTTTTATAAATAAAGGAATTAATAAACAAGATGAATCATATTTAATATGTGTGGATTGTAAAGAAAAACGAAAACATCGTTCAAAATTAACATCTTATCGTACCAAAGAACGGTTTAAATTGAAATATGGTGTAAGTTCAGATAAATCTATAACTTATATCGATAAGGTAAATCAAAAAATAATTAAATTTAAATGCAGTGAGTGCAATCACACGTGCTCACTTAAAGCAACTTTACAAACCCATATCGACGCAGTTCATCGGAAAATTAAACAATTTAAATGCAGTGAGTGCGAATACACAACTGCATATAAGCAACTATTACAGAAGCATATCGACGCAGTTCATCGGAAAATTAAACAATTTAAATGCAGTGAGTGCGAATACACGACTGCATATAAGCAACTTTTACAGACCCATATCGAAGCAGTTCATCTGAATATTAAACAATTTAAATGCAGTGAGTGCGAATACACAACTGCATATAAGCAACTTTTACAGAAGCATATCGACGCAGTTCATCGGAAAATTAAACAATTTAAATGCAGTGAGTGCGAATACACGACTGCATATAAGCAACTTTTACAGACCCATATCGAAGCAGTTCATCGGAAAATTAAACAATTTAAATGCAGTGAGTGCGAATACACGACTGCATATAAGCAACTTTTACAGACCCATATCGAAGCAGTTCATCTGAATATTAAACAATTTAAATGCAGTGAGTGCGAATACACGAATGCATATAAGCAACTTTTACAGAATCATATTAATATAGTTCATCGGAAAATTAAACAATTTAAATGCAGTGAGTGCGAATACACGACTGCATATAAGCAACTTTTACAGACCCATATCGAAGCAGTTCATCGGAAAATTAAACAATTTAAATGCAGTGAGTGCGAATACACGACTGCATATAAGCAACATTTACAGACCCATATCGAAGCAGTTCATCGGAAAATTAAACAATTTAAATGCAGTGAGTGCGAATACTCGACTGCATATAAGCAACTTTTACAGACCCATATCGAAGCAGTTCATCGGCATATTAAACAATTTAAATGCAGTGAGTGCGAATACACGACTGCATATAAGCAACTTTTACAGACCCATATCGAAGGAGTTCATCGGAAAATTAAACAATTTAAATGCAGTGAGTGCAATCACACATTCTCACGAAAAGCAAATTTACAGACTCATATCGACGCAGTTCATCGGAAAATTAAGAAATTTAAATGCAGTGAGTGCAATCACACATTCTCACTTAAAACAAATTTACAGACCCATATTGACGTAGTTCATCGGAAAATTAAGAAATTTAAATGCAGTGAGTGCAATCACTCATGCTCAAGTAAAGCACATTCACAGACCCATATCGACGTATTTCATCGGAAAATTAGAAAATTTAAATGCAGTGAGTGCAATCACACATTCTCACGCAACGCAAATTTACAGACCCATATCAACGTAGTTCATCAAAAATTAAGAAAATTTTAAATACAGCGAATAAGAAAACACGAATGCATTTATAAACCGAGTTCAGAACTATATCGATATAATTCATGGAAAAAATAGAAAATTTAAATGTAGTGAGTGCGAACCGAATTCTTCACCTAAAGTATATTTACAAAACCATATCGTATTTCATAATAAAAAATTTAAATGCACTAAGTGCATATAAGCAACTGTTACAGTATCATTATAGATACAGCCCATCGTATAGTTAGGTATATATTTTTAATAATGCTAGTGCGATACCAGTCGATACAAAAAAGTAAAGGACCAGTGCAATTCTGTTAAATATGAAATATTTCAAAGTTTCATGGTATAATTAAAGTTCAGTTAAATCAATGTCAAAAAGTTAATTATAATTACTTTTGTCTATATTTTATATGTATAAGTTATCTATAAGTATCATTTCAGCTATATCATAAATTAATATTATTTATGATGTAATGTTGAATATATTTTCTGCATAAATGTATTATTGATGTTACATTTGGGCTGCGTTTAGCGTAGGGTAGGATAAATAATTGAAGACTTGGTTATCCAATGCTTGATTTCTTTGAGTTAGGTCACCAAAAATTATGTTAGGGTGAGAAATTGACCTTAACTTCTAACATTTATGAAAAATTGAACAGTTAAAACGTATTTATTTAACCTTAAACAGGCAGAATTTAATGCACAGATCTTTAGTTGTTTTTTTTTAGTTTTTAGGTTGTAGGCTTAATTTGAAACGGTACTGTTTTGTAAAATTTATTTTATTTTATTATTTTTTAAAACAAATATTACCATTTAGTGTCCCGTTAGAGGGCAGTAGTCTATATTTATTATGTATTCACAAAAGCGCTGCTTCTGAACCGCTGTTCACGATCCGTTAACCAAATAGCCCACAATAGTTTACTTTTACTATACGATTCAGAAAGTTTTCCCCGGAATTAGTTTTTTACGTGGGACTTGCCAAGATACGACGATTTATGTATGAAAAATATTTTTCAAACTTTTATTAATAGAGATTCAATTATTTTGGTATAGAAAAATCATTTTCCTTCAAACATAAATAAATCTCCAGCGCCTTTTATAATAAGAAATAATATTTGCCAATTTTTATGAAGAAGGATTTTGTAATATTTCCTAGATTTTTCGTTCTAATATTTAAGCTGTTTTTTTGTCATTAGTAGTTTGATTGTTACTTAATTTAGTTTTAAATCTTATTTTATAAATAAATATATAAATTCAATATTTAGTTTTATTTTAATACTAATGTTAGTTATATAAGATATCAACTTATAAATTAACCAGAGGATTAATTTCCTAATATTTTAGATAAGACTTCCCAACTCCGACCACGTTTTTGTCGAAAAATGTTTTTTTAAAATCTCCAAATTAGTCCAAAAACATATTTTTTTTGATGATTTTCTAAAACTTCATCACAATTTCTAAGAAAAAGTAAACCTTTTGTGATAATATTATACGGTTCTTGTAATACGCACTACAGCTGATCGACGCTGCGCGTTGCGTATAAAAAAGCTAATTTGCACAAGCGCTTTAATAAAAATAATAAACTTGTGTTTGGATTATTTTTACATTTTTTTGTATAATTTCTTATAATAGTCAACATAAGCACCCCATTAAGTCTATTTATATTTATTTATTCATAATTTGTATAGCATTATTTTATTTATTTTATATACAGGTTGCCCCGAAGGCTTAAGGGTGGTGTTGTGTAACCTATTATGACTAAGAAGTGATTTTAAAAAAATCACCCCGTTTTTCAATACTTTTTTTCTCTTTTTAACCACGACGTAAGGTAACTACCCCAATCATGGACGGTTTAAGGATAAATTTTGCCTATTTTTCAAATTACTTGTATGTTTATGAATGTTTTCGACCATTGAATGGTTTAAATTAAGGTTACATAATTAAATTATGTTTTGATAAATTGAAATTGATAGTCAAAGATTAAACTGTAAAGATATTTTCACAGTAAAAATATGCTTTTTTTTAACCATTAATGGACAGAGGAAATCTATTTATGGACATCCATTTATGGACTGCGTCTCACTAAGTTGTAATAGTGTAAATGAAACATACAAGTTCGGATTTATTAATTTTTTGACAAAATATGAACGACTTGCTTGTATTAGAATCATCTAATTACTCAATATTAAATCTATATGTTCTAATTAATTCGGTGAAACTTTATTACATTTTTAGTCGCATACTTAGTCTTGAAACACTAATACCTTTTTAGTCAGATACACAAACAAAAGAAAGTAAGCCAAGTATAGAGCTAAAAATAGGCAGTAATATATATTATCATTGCGTCGCACTCTTTCAACAATAAAAGGCAAGTATTTACTTTTTTCCTTTACAAAATAAAATCCTCTTTTATTTATTAAAACCGGCTCCTCTATGTTCTCCACAATATCTTTCTTTCGATACCATAGATTATCTGGTTCGTCCGGCCATTTAGAGGTAGAAAATGTCAATAACTCCTGGAAAATATTCTCCCTCGTACTTCACTAGAAGGTAATTTTGTTTCGATTTGCTTTTTTGTTTATGACATCAGTGGTTCATCATCTGAATTCGATTCAGCTGAATTTTCAGTCGCTTCCTTTCTCCATTTATTTGGTTTTTCATGATTTCCTTCACTTTCTATTTCAGAACAGTGGCCGTCTTCACTTTCTGCATTTTTCATTTGCTTCTGTTTATTTAACTTCTCTTTAAAACCTTTTTTCTTCTGTTTCTTTTAATCTTCTCGCTTTTTCTTCCAATTTAAGTCTTTTTTCATTTTTTTTCTTTTCGTGATATTCTAAGCAGCACTTGTTATGACAGAAGGTATTTTTCCTTTTGATTTTCGCTTTTTTCCCTTAATTTCTTCGGGCCAGAATAACTTTCTTTTAAAAGGTGATGGTATAATTAAACCTTTTGTTTCAAATTGCTTTGATGCACTCGGTTTTGGTTCTTTTTTAGACGTTATTGGAATTATTTCTGGTAATATACGAATGGTATTAGACTCCTCGGAGAATGGTTAACACCTGAGGTAGATTTTTTTGATGAGATGTTTTGAAATGTAGTCAGTAATATTGTTTTGTCTACTATTTGAGGTGAATTCGGTAATGCAGCCATTGTATAAATGACGTTAATCTTATCTGGAGACATACAGGAGTTTGTTGTTAAGTCCTGGTTCTCCAGACGGGTTTGTGTCAGTTCGGCATCTTTTGTTCTTTCGCCTTATATTCGGTTATTTTCTGACGATCTATTGCTTTTTCATTCACAGTTGGTGGAATATGATTAAGGAATATGATGTCGTATTAAGGGAAATGGTTTGCAAGACATCGTTGTTGTCATCCAAGTCTTTCAGTGACTGTTTAATTTTAGCCCAGATCAAGTACAGTGATTGATCTTCTTGTGGGAGGAGCTGTTCAAATTGTCTCTGTTTTCAAAATATAATTTGTTGAATAACTGCAATTTCGAAACTGTAATTTTTTTTACTATTTCTGTTTCATGTATTTTTAAAAATTGTTTTTGTGTGGTGTAATCTGTTTCCTTTATCTTATTATTTCGAGTTTTAACTTTTGTCATATCCACATAATTGGGGCCAAACGGAAATAGCCCCCCGCCGCGAAAACCATTCCTAATACACTCTCGAGTAAGTGTATCCATGGCAGTTTTAAGAACTTTTACAAATTTTGACCTAGATTTTTCATTTTCCAAGCGTTGGCCGCTTTCCGCCGAGCAGTTTTTAGCAGTTTTTATGGGTAGAATTTGGGTTTAACGCGATTATTTCAATCCCGTTTTCTACACAAAAATTGGACAAATGTAACGTCAGATGTGACTTATGGCCGTCTAAGAAGAAAAGTATCGCTTTCTCGATCCCTTGTTGTACAACCCACTGATGAAATTCGTTGACAAAATATTCATAGAACGTGCTTCCACACATCCAACCACTTTCCGATCGTCCAATAACCCAACCGCCTGGGAAATTAGAACATATAGCGGAAGGAATCCTCTCATAGCTGTAATTAGCACCATCGTTGGTGCTAATTGCCCCGCGGCATTTCCCGTGACTAAAACAGTCAAATTGTCTTTTTCATCTCCCGATGAATTATATAAGTGTTTTTCACCTCTTTTTGCTGAAACACTTCCTGGTTTAGGTGACAAAAAGAAAGCACTCTCATCAGTATTAAAGATTCTTTCAGGTTTGTTCAAAATGTTAAATAACCCTTTCTCTTTCAAGTAATCTTCCACCTCCTTAAACCAACACTGAATGTCCTCTTCTGTAACGTTATCTCGAGCTGTGGTGAGGTTTTGTGCTGTTCGTTCAGCTACATCAGGATGTCTTTTTAAAAATGATGCATCCACTTTTTCCCTGGACGATTGTTTGTGAACGGGTTGTCTTGTTTTTTGTCTGTTAAAATTCGTTGTACACTGTCTAATAACTCATCTTTAGTTATTGGCATGTGCTTCTCACTCATAGATATTATCCATTTTTCTAAAATGTCCTTCGTGTTTCAATAAAACTGTACTGGGCCCCATTGAACATTCAATGGGACTCTTTCCAGATATTTTATTGTATAAGGTGATTCTAATATTTTCACCCTTATGGACACCTTCGATTGCCTCTTTCATTTGTTGAGGTGTATAATTCTTTTTAGGTGCCATTTCTATAAAAAAAAATATGTTTGTAAGTGTTAATCTACATATGTCCATAACTGGGTGCTATGGATTACCCTATAATGGACACACGTGTCCATTACTGGTATGACTTGCCAAAATGCAAATTTATAAATACAGAATGAAAAAGGATGAAAGGAACTGTTCGGGACACTTAGTCTAAAATATTTCAAAAAAAAAAACAAAGATCGACACTAGTCCATCAAAGGATTTTCCAAAAAAATGATATCCAGTTATGAACATAGCTAAAATATCGACATTAAAATGCAAAGCCGCATGTATTAACCTTAAAACGACATCTATATATAATAAATAATCCACAAAATCAAACAAAATTTGACTACTGCATAAAAAATGCAATCTAAAATACAAATTGTGTACTCACCACACTAACGATTGTCTTAATATATTTGGATTGTCTTGATAAAAACTCGCGTCATTTATGTTACGAATGAACGAATTGAATTAAACGACAGTATTTGACGGTTACATGACTTTAGTTTATGGTTATGTGTTCCAAGTGACTAGAATTTCATTGCTGGTCTTAATTTTAAAGGCTATTGCTTTTTCTGTCCATTACTGGTGCCTCTACCTTATAGCATTATTTTATTGATTTTATATAAAGGCTGTCCCGAAGGCTTAAGGGTGGTGTAGTGTAGCCTATTATGATTAAGAAGTCCCGTTTTTCAATACTTTTTTTTTCTTTTTAACCATGACGTATTTTGATATACTTTCTTAGCAAATATTACTGGAAATCGCAGGACCAATTATTACCCTATTAAATGATCAGCTCAAATCGTTCAGGAATGCCTTTATATAGTTGTACGAATAAAAAAAAACCACATGCTTTAATATTCATTAGATTTGTTACCAATATTTTTTTAGACGGCGTCACCGTTTTAGCACATGCGAAGTATCGAAACATATCTAGGAGAGGTTAATTGGTAAAGTTGAGCTTTAAGATAAATTTATAACAATATACTGTTCAAAATAATAATTGCTTTCAACAAAGTATCGACGCCATATTGGGATTAAATAATAAATTATGATTGCCAGATCGCTTTGCTTTTAACTCGAATTCGAGTTGATCCCTTTATAATGAACAGATTATAATTTCATTAGTCTTGCCAACACAGGGAATGATTTTGGTTATACGATTAATGCAAAATGACCTAAACTCAGACACTGACATTAGATTTGTTTGTTTAACCATCTCTAACCTAACCTAAAATAATTAACTCATTAACGACTATGGATGCGTGTCTCGGCCAGTGTTGCCATGTGCACCGTAGCTAATTACGGGAAATGCGCTCTACTCTGCACAAATCTACCACTACCACCTACCATTGAAGCATGACAACTGATGACAACATTTTTTTCTACATGCGGTGACAGTTATTACGTTAGAGCAGCGGTTTCCAATGTTGACTGGGCTCCGACCCATCTAACAAAATTTTCCAATCTTTGGACCAACCTTTTAGCTGTCTTAGAGAAAAGCAGAGCTGTCAGTATACTGACTGAGCTGTCAGTATAGTCATCCCAAAGCGTTTGGAGACGGGGCCAGCGCCACTCACTCCGAGCGCTTGTCTCACATACTTACTGAAGTATAGCATTTTTTTCAAATAATTATTATTTTCCGTAACTCGAGTTTATTTCAATTTTTAGGAATTATAAGTAGCTGAATGAAATATCAAATATATCACTTCCTATTGTTAAAAAAATATGAATACAGTGGTACTCAATATTCGCTCGCGACCCATAGTTTGGGAAGTACTGCGTTAGAGTTTGTAATGCGCGGTTTTCTACGTAGAGCCGCTGTAAGAGGTAAGCCCACGCTCACATTTAAGTAAGCCCCGTCGGTTAAGACGTTTAAGTCGGCCCTGTCGTAAACGAGCATTCGCCAGCGCTCCTTCTTAGCTATTGTATGAAATTAGGGCTATAAAATGGTCAAATGGTTTTGGAAATATGTGCAAACTCAACAAAAAATAAAAACTCCACGGGAATACTTTCCACAAGTAAGTGGAATATTATTGAATTTGATTGAATTTAAAATTCTTCAAAAATAACAATATCTGCATTCGTATGTCAGAGTATTGCACGTGGCTGTCTTCGTAACATTTTAATCTACAATTTATTCGCTGTATTATCCTAATTTTTGTGGTTTAACCTTTATTCTAAAGGTTCTTGTTTGATATTCCGCGAAGTTTCCACAATTCTTTTCACAATTATTTTCATCAATTTTTCTTTAATTTCGTAAACACAGGCATACACTGCAACATAGAGTTTGTTGTATTTAACGAACCGTTTGCGATTACTAACGGATGGACCATTTTATTTATAAAACACTCTTTCGTAAATAAGGTTTAGTTTCGATAACTTGACTATAATGAACGGAAAAAAGGTCTAATATTTATAAAACCGGCCTTAGGTCATTTAAATGTAATATAAACTTTGACAGATACCTACCTATAATTAGATACCTACCTATATTGTTCAAAAACGTACATCTATATATAACCAACTTGTGTGTAAGAGTTTAATTTAAATAAGAGGAATACTTTTGCATTAGGTTTCTGTGTTTTGCTGTTACCATTTTGTGTTTAAAATATTTTTCCTTATATTTATCATATATCAGCCAGCCACATTATGATTATTAAATTTTTCTTTCATAGCTATTTTACATCTATAATCTGGCAGCACTCTAAACACCTGTCAAAATGACGTTTCTGGACAACGCTTTTGAACGAGGCTAAAGTGTTAACCATAACAACTGATAAATTTTGCATGTGGCTGTAATTATTAAGTAAAATGTTCCTATCCTAATATTTAAATAATCAATATTTCTTTTCTTTGTTTTAATTTGTGTGTTCAAATTTTAAAATGTAAAAAATACGCTACTATTTGTCAATAATGACGTTTAGGTAGATAGTTAGACCAATCTGCCAACAAACGATCAACCTGCCCAATTATACTTAAACAGCAAATATGGAGAGAAACGAAAATAATACTTCTATTAAAATAGAACAAATTGATGACCATATCAGCAATAAACACGAGGAAGCCATTGATTGCAATTCATTCGACTCTCGTTTTGACGGTAAACAAACGCCATCATGCAAGCATATTCTTGAAACCTCATTAAATCCCACTCGTTTTGATAAAAGATGCGATTGTGTCCAAAAAGAAATGATAAAAACTGAGGATTGTGATTATTTTGAAGAAGAAAATACTAAATTTATTAAATTAGAACCAAATATGTCGAGTTTCCAACATTCTGTTGTAGGAGAATCAAATTTAAAATGTTATCGTCCAACACCACAAACCATGAAACTTCCCATTTTAATATTGAAGAAAACCGATTTAACTTGTGGCAGTTGTAAGTCTACCCTCGATAAAAGTTGTTTTATAAATACAGGAATTAATAAACAAGACGAATCATATTTAATATGTGTGGATTGTAAAGAAAAACGAAAACATCGTTCAAAATTAAGTACTTGTTGTACCAAGGAACGGTTTAAATTGAAATATGGTATAAGTTCAAATACATCTTTAACTTATATCGATAAGGTAAATCAAAAATTAAGAAAATTTAATTGCAGTGATTGCGAATATACAAGTCCACGTAAAGCAAATTTACAGACTCATATCGACGCAGTTCATCGGAAAATTAGAAAATATAAATGCAGTGAGTGCAATCACGTATACTCACGTAAAGCAAATTTACAGACCCATATCGACACAGTTCATCGGAAAATTAGAAAATATAAATGCAGTGAGTGCAATCACGCATACTCACTTAAAGCAAATTTACAGACCCATATCGACACAGTTCATCGGAAAATTAGAAAATATAAATGCAGTGAGTGCAATCACGCATACTCACGTAAAGCAAATTTACAGACCCATATCGACACAGTTCATCGGAAAATTAAACAATTAAAATGCAGTGAGTGCGAATACACGACTGCATATAAGAAACTTTTAAAGAACCATATTGATATAGTTCACCAAAAAATTATAAAATTTAAATGCAGTGAGTGCAATCAAACGTGCTCAACTAAATCACATTTACAGACTCATATCGACGTAGTTCATCGGAAAATTAAACAATTTAAATGCAGTGAGTGCGAATACACGAATGCTTATAAACAACTATTACAGAATCATATCGATATAGTTCATCGGAAAATTATAAAATTTAAATGCAGTGAGTGCAATCACACATTCTCGCATAAATCAAATTTACAGGCCCATATCAACGCAGTTCATCGGAAAATTAAACAATTAAAATGCAGTGAGTGCGAATACACGACTGCATATAAGAAACTTTTAAAGAACCATATTGATATAGTTCACCAAAAAATTATAAAATTTAAATGCAGTGAGTGCAATCAAACGTGCTCAACTAAATCACATTTACAGACTCATATCGACGTAGTTCATCGGAAAATTAAACAATTTAAATGCAGTGAGTGCGAATACACGAATGCTTATAAACAACTATTACAGAATCATATCGATATAGTTCATCGGAAAATTATAAAATTTAAATGCAGTGAGTGCAATCACACATTCTCGCATAAATCAAATTTACAGGCCCATATCAACGCAGTTCATCGGAAAATTAAACAATTTAAATGCAGTGAGTGCGAATACACGAATGCTTATAAACAACTATTACAGAATCATATCGATATAGTTCATCGGAAAATTATAAAATTTAAATGCAGTGAGTGCAATCACACATTCTCACGTAAAGCAACTTTACAAACCCATATCAACGCAGTTCATCGGAAAATTAAACAATTTAAATGCAGTGAGTGCGAATACACGAATGCTTATAAACAACTATTACAGAATCATATCGATATAGTTCATCGGAAAATTATAAAATTTAAATGCAGTGAGTGCGAATACACGACTGCATATAAGCAACTTTTACAGACCCATATCGAAGGAGTTCATCTGAATATTAAACAATTTAAATGCAGTGAGTGCGAATACACAACTGCATATAAGCAACTTTTACAGAAGCATATCGACGCAGTTCATCGGAAAATTAAACAATTTAAATGCAGTGAGTGCGAATACACGACTGCATATAAGCAACTTTTACAGACCCATATCGAAGCAGTTCATCGGAAAATTAAACAATTTAAATGCAGTGAGTGCGAATACACGACTGCATATAAGCAACTTTTACAGACCCATATCGAAGCAGTTCATCTGAATATTAAACAATTTAAATGCAGTGAGTGCGAATACACGAATGCATATAAGCAACTTTTACAGAATCATATTAATATAGTTCATCGGAAAATTAAACAATTTAAATGCAGTGAGTGCGAATACACGACTGCATATAAGCAACTTTTACAGACCCATATCGAAGCAGTTCATCGGAAAATTAAACAATTTAAATGCAGTGAGTGCGAATACACGACTGCATATAAGCAACATTTACAGACCCATATCGAAGCAGTTCATCGGAAAATTAAACAATTTAAATGCAGTGAGTGCGAATACTCGACTGCATATAAGCAACTTTTACAGACCCATATCGAAGCAGTTCATCGGCATATTAAACAATTTAAATGCAGTGAGTGCGAATACACGACTGCATATAAGCAACTTTTACAGACCCATATCGAAGGAGTTCATCGGAAAATTAAACAATTTAAATGCAGTGAGTGCAATCACACATTCTCACGAAAAGCAAATTTACAGACTCATATCGACGCAGTTCATCGGAAAATTAAGAAATTTAAATGCAGTGAGTGCAATCACACATTCTCACTTAAAACAAATTTACAGACCCATATTGACGTAGTTCATCGGAAAATTAAGAAATTTAAATGCAGTGAGTGCAATCACTCATGCTCAAGTAAAGCACATTCACAGACCCATATCGACGTATTTCATCGGAAAATTAGAAAATTTAAATGCAGTGAGTGCAATCACACATTCTCACGCAACGCAAATTTACAGACCCATATCAACGTAGTTCATCAAAAATTAAGAAAATTTTAAATACAGCGAATAAGAAAACACGAATGCATTTATAAACCGAGTTCAGAACTATATCGATATAATTCATGGAAAAAATAGAAAATTTAAATGTAGTGAGTGCGAACCGAATTCTTCACCTAAAGTATATTTACAAAACCATATCGTATTTCATAATAAAAAATTTAAATGCACTAAGTGCATATAAGCAACTGTTACAGTATCATTATAGATACAGCCCATCGTATAGTTAGGTATATATTTTTAATAATGCTAGTGCGATACCAGTCGATACAAAAAAGTAAAGGACCAGTGCAATTCTGTTAAATATGAAATATTTCAAAGTTTCATGGTATAATTAAAGTTCAGTTAAATCAATGTCAAAAAGTTAATTATAATTACTTTTGTCTATATTTTATATGTATAAGTTATCTATAAGTATCATTTCAGCTATATCATAAATTAATATTATTTATGATGTAATGTTGAATATATTTTCTGCATAAATGTATTATTGATGTTACATTTGGGCTGCGTTTAGCGTAGGGTAGGATAAATAATTGAAGACTTGGTTATCCTAAGTTTAATTTCTTTGAGTTAGGTCACCAAAAATTATGTTAGGGTGAGAAATTGACCTTAACTTCTAACATTTATGAAAAATTGAACAGTTAAAACGTATTTATTTAACCTTAAACAGGCAGAATTTAATGCACAGATCTTTAGTTGTTTTTTTTTAGTTTTTAGGTTGTAGGCTTAATTTGAAACGGTACTGTTTTGTAAAATTTATTTTATTTTATTATTTTTTAAAACAAATATTACCATTTAGTGTCCCGTTAGAGGGCAGTAGTCTATATTTATTATGTATTCACAAAAGCGCTGCTTCTGAACCGCTGTTCACGATCCGTTAACCAAATAGCCCACAATAGTTTACTTTTACTATACGATTCAGAAAGTTTTCCCCGGAATTAGTTTTTTACGTGGGACTTGCCAAGATACGACGATTTATGTATGAAAAATATTTTTCAAACTTTTATTAATAGAGATTCAATTATTTTGGTATAGAAAAATCATTTTCCTTCAAACATAAATAAATCTCCAGCGCCTTTTATAATAAGAAATAATATTTGCCAATTTTTATGAAGAAGGATTTTGTAATATTTCCTAGATTTTTCGTTCTAATATTTAAGCTGTTTTTTTGTCATTAGTAGTTTGATTGTTACTTAATTTAGTTTTAAATCTTATTTTATAAATAAATATATAAATTCAATATTTAGTTTTATTTTAATACTAATGTTAGTTATATAAGATATCAACTTATAAATTAACCAGAGGATTAATTTCCTAATATTTTAGATAAGACTTCCCAACTCCGACCACGTTTTTGTCGAAAAATGTTTTTTTAAAATCTCCAAATTAGTCCAAAAACATATTTTTTTTGATGATTTTCTAAAACTTCATCACAATTTCTAAGAAAAAGTAAACCTTTTGTGATAATATTATACGGTTCTTGTAATACGCACTACAGCTGATCGACGCTGCGCGTTGCGTATAAAAAAGCTAATTTGCACAAGCGCTTTAATAAAAATAATAAACTTGTGTTTGGATTATTTTTACATTTTTTTGTATAATTTCTTATAATAGTCAACATAAGCACCCCATTAAGTCTATTTATATTTATTTATTCATAATTTGTATAGCATTATTTTATTTATTTTATATACAGGTTGCCCCGAAGGCTTAAGGGTGGTGTTGTGTAACCTATTATGACTAAGAAGTGATTTTAAAAAAATCACCCCGTTTTTCAATACTTTTTTTCTCTTTTTAACCACGACGTAAGGTAACTACCCCAATCATGGACGGTTTAAGGATAAATTTTGCCTATTTTTCAAATTACTTGTATGTTTATGAATGTTTTCGACCATTGAATGGTTTAAATTAAGGTTACATAATTAAATTATGTTTTGATAAATTGAAATTGATAGTCAAAGATTAAACTGTAAAGATATTTTCACAGTAAAAATATGCTTTTTTTTAACCATTAATGGACAGAGGAAATCTATTTATGGACATCCATTTATGGACTGCGTCTCACTAAGTTGTAATAGTGTAAATGAAACATACAAGTTCGGATTTATTAATTTTTTGACAAAATATGAACGACTTGCTTGTATTAGAATCATCTAATTACTCAATATTAAATCTATATGTTCTAATTAATTCGGTGAAACTTTATTACATTTTTAGTCGCATACTTAGTCTTGAAACACTAATACCTTTTTAGTCAGATACACAAACAAAAGAAAGTAAGCCAAGTATAGAGCTAAAAATAGGCAGTAATATATATTATCATTGCGTCGCACTCTTTCAACAATAAAAGGCAAGTATTTACTTTTTTCCTTTACAAAATAAAATCCTCTTTTATTTATTAAAACCGGCTCCTCTATGTTCTCCACAATATCTTTCTTTCGATACCATAGATTATCTGGTTCGTCCGGCCATTTAGAGGTAGAAAATGTCAATAACTCCTGGAAAATATTCTCCCTCGTACTTCACTAGAAGGTAATTTTGTTTCGATTTGCTTTTTTGTTTATGACATCAGTGGTTCATCATCTGAATTCGATTCAGCTGAATTTTCAGTCGCTTCCTTTCTCCATTTATTTGGTTTTTCATGATTTCCTTCACTTTCTATTTCAGAACAGTGGCCGTCTTCACTTTCTGCATTTTTCATTTGCTTCTGTTTATTTAACTTCTCTTTAAAACCTTTTTTCTTCTGTTTCTTTTAATCTTCTCGCTTTTTCTTCCAATTTAAGTCTTTTTTCATTTTTTTTCTTTTCGTGATATTCTAAGCAGCACTTGTTATGACAGAAGGTATTTTTCCTTTTGATTTTCGCTTTTTTCCCTTAATTTCTTCGGGCCAGAATAACTTTCTTTTAAAAGGTGATGGTATAATTAAACCTTTTGTTTCAAATTGCTTTGATGCACTCGGTTTTGGTTCTTTTTTAGACGTTATTGGAATTATTTCTGGTAATATACGAATGGTATTAGACTCCTCGGAGAATGGTTAACACCTGAGGTAGATTTTTTTGATGAGATGTTTTGAAATGTAGTCAGTAATATTGTTTTGTCTACTATTTGAGGTGAATTCGGTAATGCAGCCATTGTATAAATGACGTTAATCTTATCTGGAGACATACAGGAGTTTGTTGTTAAGTCCTGGTTCTCCAGACGGGTTTGTGTCAGTTCGGCATCTTTTGTTCTTTCGCCTTATATTCGGTTATTTTCTGACGATCTATTGCTTTTTCATTCACAGTTGGTGGAATATGATTAAGGAATATGATGTCGTATTAAGGGAAATGGTTTGCAAGACATCGTTGTTGTCATCCAAGTCTTTCAGTGACTGTTTAATTTTAGCCCAGATCAAGTACAGTGATTGATCTTCTTGTGGGAGGAGCTGTTCAAATTGTCTCTGTTTTCAAAATATAATTTGTTGAATAACTGCAATTTCGAAACTGTAATTTTTTTTACTATTTCTGTTTCATGTATTTTTAAAAATTGTTTTTGTGTGGTGTAATCTGTTTCCTTTATCTTATTATTTCGAGTTTTAACTTTTGTCATATCCACATAATTGGGGCCAAACGGAAATAGCCCCCCGCCGCGAAAACCATTCCTAATACACTCTCGAGTAAGTGTATCCATGGCAGTTTTAAGAACTTTTACAAATTTTGACCTAGATTTTTCATTTTCCAAGCGTTGGCCGCTTTCCGCCGAGCAGTTTTTAGCAGTTTTTATGGGTAGAATTTGGGTTTAACGCGATTATTTCAATCCCGTTTTCTACACAAAAATTGGACAAATGTAACGTCAGATGTGACTTATGGCCGTCTAAGAAGAAAAGTATCGCTTTCTCGATCCCTTGTTGTACAACCCACTGATGAAATTCGTTGACAAAATATTCATAGAACGTGCTTCCACACATCCAACCACTTTCCGATCGTCCAATAACCCAACCGCCTGGGAAATTAGAACATATAGCGGAAGGAATCCTCTCATAGCTGTAATTAGCACCATCGTTGGTGCTAATTGCCCCGCGGCATTTCCCGTGACTAAAACAGTCAAATTGTCTTTTTCATCTCCCGATGAATTATATAAGTGTTTTTCACCTCTTTTTGCTGAAACACTTCCTGGTTTAGGTGACAAAAAGAAAGCACTCTCATCAGTATTAAAGATTCTTTCAGGTTTGTTCAAAATGTTAAATAACCCTTTCTCTTTCAAGTAATCTTCCACCTCCTTAAACCAACACTGAATGTCCTCTTCTGTAACGTTATCTCGAGCTGTGGTGAGGTTTTGTGCTGTTCGTTCAGCTACATCAGGATGTCTTTTTAAAAATGATGCATCCACTTTTTCCCTGGACGATTGTTTGTGAACGGGTTGTCTTGTTTTTTGTCTGTTAAAATTCGTTGTACACTGTCTAATAACTCATCTTTAGTTATTGGCATGTGCTTCTCACTCATAGATATTATCCATTTTTCTAAAATGTCCTTCGTGTTTCAATAAAACTGTACTGGGCCCCATTGAACATTCAATGGGACTCTTTCCAGATATTTTATTGTATAAGGTGATTCTAATATTTTCACCCTTATGGACACCTTCGATTGCCTCTTTCATTTGTTGAGGTGTATAATTCTTTTTAGGTGCCATTTCTATAAAAAAAAATATGTTTGTAAGTGTTAATCTACATATGTCCATAACTGGGTGCTATGGATTACCCTATAATGGACACACGTGTCCATTACTGGTATGACTTGCCAAAATGCAAATTTATAAATACAGAATGAAAAAGGATGAAAGGAACTGTTCGGGACACTTAGTCTAAAATATTTCAAAAAAAAAACAAAGATCGACACTAGTCCATCAAAGGATTTTCCAAAAAAATGATATCCAGTTATGAACATAGCTAAAATATCGACATTAAAATGCAAAGCCGCATGTATTAACCTTAAAACGACATCTATATATAATAAATAATCCACAAAATCAAACAAAATTTGACTACTGCATAAAAAATGCAATCTAAAATACAAATTGTGTACTCACCACACTAACGATTGTCTTAATATATTTGGATTGTCTTGATAAAAACTCGCGTCATTTATGTTACGAATGAACGAATTGAATTAAACGACAGTATTTGACGGTTACATGACTTTAGTTTATGGTTATGTGTTCCAAGTGACTAGAATTTCATTGCTGGTCTTAATTTTAAAGGCTATTGCTTTTTCTGTCCATTACTGGTGCCTCTACCTTATAGCATTATTTTATTGATTTTATATAAAGGCTGTCCCGAAGGCTTAAGGGTGGTGTAGTGTAGCCTATTATGATTAAGAAGTCCCGTTTTTCAATACTTTTTTTTTCTTTTTAACCATGACGTATTTTGATATACTTTCTTAGCAAATATTACTGGAAATCGCAGGACCAATTATTACCCTATTAAATGATCAGCTCAAATCGTTCAGGAATGCCTTTATATAGTTGTACGAATAAAAAAAAACCACATGCTTTAATATTCATTAGATTTGTTACCAATATTTTTTTAGACGGCGTCACCGTTTTAGCACATGCGAAGTATCGAAACATATCTAGGAGAGGTTAATTGGTAAAGTTGAGCTTTAAGATAAATTTATAACAATATACTGTTCAAAATAATAATTGCTTTCAACAAAGTATCGACGCCATATTGGGATTAAATAATAAATTATGATTGCCAGATCGCTTTGCTTTTAACTCGAATTCGAGTTGATCCCTTTATAATGAACAGATTATAATTTCATTAGTCTTGCCAACACAGGGAATGATTTTGGTTATACGATTAATGCAAAATGACCTAAACTCAGACACTGACATTAGATTTGTTTGTTTAACCATCTCTAACCTAACCTAAAATAATTAACTCATTAACGACTATGGATGCGTGTCTCGGCCAGTGTTGCCATGTGCACCGTAGCTAATTACGGGAAATGCGCTCTACTCTGCACAAATCTACCACTACCACCTACCATTGAAGCATGACAACTGATGACAACATTTTTTTCTACATGCGGTGACAGTTATTACGTTAGAGCAGCGGTTTCCAATGTTGACTGGGCTCCGACCCATCTAACAAAATTTTCCAATCTTTGGACCAACCTTTTAGCTGTCTTAGAGAAAAGCAGAGCTGTCAGTATACTGACTGAGCTGTCAGTATAGTCATCCCAAAGCGTTTGGAGACGGGGCCAGCGCCACTCACTCCGAGCGCTTGTCTCACATACTTACTGAAGTATAGCATTTTTTTCAAATAATTATTATTTTCCGTAACTCGAGTTTATTTCAATTTTTAGGAATTATAAGTAGCTGAATGAAATATCAAATATATCACTTCCTATTGTTAAAAAAATATGAATACAGTGGTACTCAATATTCGCTCGCGACCCATAGTTTGGGAAGTACTGCGTTAGAGTTTGTAATGCGCGGTTTTCTACGTAGAGCCGCTGTAAGAGGTAAGCCCACGCTCACATTTAAGTAAGCCCCGTCGGTTAAGACGTTTAAGTCGGCCCTGTCGTAAACGAGCATTCGCCAGCGCTCCTTCTTAGCTATTGTATGAAATTAGGGCTATAAAATGGTCAAATGGTTTTGGAAATATGTGCAAACTCAACAAAAAATAAAAACTCCACGGGAATACTTTCCACAAGTAAGTGGAATATTATTGAATTTGATTGAATTTAAAATTCTTCAAAAATAACAATATCTGCATTCCTATGTCAGAGTATTGCACGTGGCTGTCTTCGTAACATTTTAATCTACAATTTATTCGCTGTATTATCCTAATTTTTGTGGTTTAACCTTTATTCTAAAGGTTCTTGTTTGATATTCCGCGAAGTTTCCACAATTCTTTTCACAATTATTTTCATCAATTTTTCTTTAATTTCGTAAACACAGGCATACACTGCAACATAGAGTTTGTTGTATTTAACGAACCGTTTGCGATTACTAACGGATGGACCATTTTCTTTTATAAAACACTCTTTCGTAAATAAGGTTTAGTTTCGATAACTTGACTATAATGAACGGAAAAAAGGTCTAATATTTATAAAACCGGCCTTAGGTCATTTAAATGTAATATAAACTTTGACAGATACCTACCTATAATTAGATACCTACCTATATTGTTCAAAAACGTACATCTCTATATAACCAACTTGTGTGTAAGAGTTTAATTTAAATAAGAGGAATACTTTTGCATTAGGTTTCTGTGTTTTGCTGTTACCATTTTGTGTTTAAAATATTTTTCCTTATATTTATCATATATCAGCCAGCCACATTATGATTATTAAATTTTTCTTTCATAGCTATTTTACATCTATAATCTGGCAGCACTCTAAACACCTGTCAAAATGACGTTTCTGGACAACGCTTTTGAACGAGGCTAAAGTGTTAACCATAACAACTGATAAATTTTGCATGTGGCTGTAATTATTAAGTAAAATGTTCCTATCCTAATATTTAAATAATCAATATTTCTTTTCTTTGTTTTAATTTGTGTGTTCAAATGTTAAAATGTAAAAAATACGCTACTATTTGTCAATAATGACGTTTAGGTAGATAGTTAGACCAATCTGCCAACAAACGATCAACCTGCCCAATTATACTTAAACAGCAAATATGGAGAGAAACGAAAATAATACTTCTATTAAAATAGAACAAATTGATGACCATATCAGCAATAAACACGAGGAAGCCATTGATTGCAATTCATTCGACTCTCGTTTTGACGGTAAACAAACGCCATCATGCAAGCATATTCTTGAAACCTCATTAAATCCCACTCGTTTTGATAAAAGATGCGATTGTGTCCAAAAAGAAATGATAAAAACTGAGGATTGTGATTATTTTGAAGAAGAAAATACTAAATTTATTAAATTAGAACCAAATATGTCGAGTTTCCAACATTCTGTTGTAGGAGAATCAAATTTAAAATGTTATCGTCCAACACCACAAACCATGAAACTTCCCATTTTAATATTGAAGAAAACCGATTTAACTTGTGGCAGTTGTAAGTCTACCCTCGATAAAAGTTGTTTTATAAATACAGGAATTAATAAACAAGACGAATCATATTTAATATGTGTGGATTGTAAAGAAAAACGAAAACATCGTTCAAAATTAAGTACTTGTTGTACCAAGGAACGGTTTAAATGGAAATATGGTATAAGTTCAAATACATCTTTAACTTATATCGATAAGGTAAATCAAAAATTAAGAAAATTTAATTGCAGTGATTGCGAATATACAAGTCCACGTAAAGCAAATTTACAGACTCATATCGACGCAGTTCATCGGAAAATTAGAAAATATAAATGCAGTGAGTGCAATCACGTATACTCACGTAAAGCAAATTTACAGACCCATATCGACACAGTTCATCGGAAAATTAGAAAATATAAATGCAGTGAGTGCAATCACGCATACTCACTTAAAGCAAATTTACAGACCCATATCGACACAGTTCATCGGAAAATTAGAAAATATAAATGCAGTGAGTGCAATCACGCATACTCACGTAAAGCAAATTTACAGACCCATATCGACACAGTTCATCGGAAAATTAAACAATTAAAATGCAGTGAGTGCGAATACACGACTGCATATAAGAAACTTTTAAAGAACCATATTGATATAGTTCACCAAAAAATTATAAAATTTAAATGCAGTGAGTGCAATCAAACGTGCTCAACTAAATCACATTTACAGACTCATATCGACGTAGTTCATCGGAAAATTAAACAATTTAAATGCAGTGAGTGCGAATACACGAATGCTTATAAACAACTATTACAGAATCATATCGATATAGTTCATCGGAAAATTATAAAATTTAAATGCAGTGAGTGCAATCACACATTCTCGCATAAATCAAATTTACAGGCCCATATCAACGCAGTTCATCGGAAAATTAAACAATTTAAATGCAGTGAGTGCGAATACACGAATGCTTATAAACAACTATTACAGAATCATATCGATATAGTTCATCGGAAAATTATAAAATTTAAATGCAGTGAGTGCGAATACACGACTGCATATAAGCGGCTTTTACAGAAGCATATCGATATATGTAGTTCATAATAAAACATTCAAATGCAATAAGTGCATATAAGCAACTGTTACAGTATCATTATAGATACAGCCATCGTATAGTTAGGTATATATTTTAAATAATGCTAGTGCGATACCAGTCGATACAAAAAAGTAAAGGACCAGTGCAATTCTGTTAAATATGAAATATTTCAAAGCATCATGGTATATTTAAGTTCAGTTAAATCAATGTCAAAAAGTTAATTAAAATTACTTTGTCTATATTTTCTATGTATAAGTTATCTATAAGTATCATTTCAGCTATATCATAAATTAATATTATTTATTATAAGTAATGTTGAATATATTTTTTACATAAATGTATTATTGATGTTACATTTAAGCTGCGTCTAGCGTAGGGTAGGATAAATAATTGAAGACTTGGTTATCCTATGTTTGATTTCTTTGAGTTAGGTCACCAAAAATTATGTTAGGGTGAGAAGTTGACCTTAACTTCTAATATTTATGAAAAATTGAACAGTTAAAACGTATTTCTTTAACCTAAAACAGGCAGAATTTAATGCACAGATCTTTAGTTGTTTTTGTTTAGTTTTTAGGTTGTAGGCTTAATTTGAAACGGTTCTGTTTTGAAAAATTTATTTTATTTCATTATTTTTTAAAACAAATATTACTATTTAGGGTCCCGTTAGAGGGCAGTAGTCTATATTTATTATGTATTCACAAAAGCGCTGCGCTGTTCACGATCCGTTAACCAAATAGCCCACAATAGTTTACTTTTACTATACGATTCAGAAAGCAGTTTTCCCCGGAATTAGTTTTTCACGTGGGATTTGCCAAGATGCGACGATTTATGTGTGAAAAATATTTTTCAAACATTGATTAATAATGATTCAAATATTTTGGTATAGAAAAATCATTTCCCTGCAAACATAAATAAATCTCCAGCGCCTTTTATACTAAGAAATAATATTTGCCAATTTTTAACAATAATGTTGTGAATTGGGAAAAGCATTTTTATGAAGAAGAATTTTGTAATATTTCCTAGATTTTTCGTTCTAATATTTAAGCTGTTTTTTTGTCATTAGTAGTTTGATTGTTACTTAATTTAGTTTTGAATCTTATTTTATAAATAAATGCATAAATTCAATGTTTTGTTTTATTTTATTATTAATATTAGTTGTATAAGTTATCAACTTATAAGGTAACTTATAAATGGATTATTTTTCTAATGTTTTAAATAAGTATCCTAAAATATTTTGATAAACTTGAAATAGATAAGTAATAGCCAACAGACTTCCGAACTCCGGCAACGATTTTTGTCGAAGTATTTTTGAGAATTGTTTTAAAATTGCTAGAAACGTACTTTTTGATGAAGTCTCTTGCCGAAAATACTCTTTTCTGTCTTCTGTGTGGTTATAAACCATTCCGTCTCATTTAAAAACATGCAAAAAAAATCAGTCATTGCTTACATTGGTTATAATTGAAAAACAGAATTAATGTGTTTTAAAATATTTTGTTGAATGTTTGTTTTATTTTAATTTAGTTTAAAAATTTAGCCTATAGTAATTATTATGAGATAAAACATATTCAGTATATTTTTGTTCTAAATCTGCAAGTAAGAGAGTCCCAACAAAGTACCCACTTGAAGAAAATTATTAAACTTTAATTTATCATCTATTTGAATTTGCCTCCAGAGTGGACTAGGTGACATTTGATTTGTGTGTGTAGGCAATGTGTCAGTGGCTAGCTAAAGAGAGGGTAGATTGGAAGATTTTGGAGGGTAGATTGGACAACTGTGGGTGTTAAGATAAGCAAAAAGAACTAATAAAAAGGACAGTGGAATAACCAAACGTATTTTATTCAGTTCATCCTGATGCCCACAGTAATCTTAGGTGTGGGGTTATTGGATTCACTTAAATTGCTTGCTGTGTGCTTACAAAATTAGTGAAAGTGTGAAATTTGCCGAAATAGCATTAGAGGATTAAGGCTTGTTAAGGCTGTCCTTGTGTTTGGAGTTTCGGGTTTGCTTGAAAGATTGGCAGTTCATTGTGGAATTGCTGGGATCTGGATTACCCTGGATGCATTGGCTTGTGCTGTGCCGAAGAAAGCATGTGATTACACAGTTGCTGAATTGCGAGACATTCTAAGATCGAAAGATATGAACGCCGTTGGAACAAAAGTCGTACTTATTAGTCGGCTCGAGGACTCTGATCCTGCTTCATGGAAGGTCCTCAGTACGTCAGTTACATGCAACCCTGGGGCAGTAAATGCAGAACTTCAAGAATCTGTGTCATTTTCAGATTGCAGGGGTTTGACTGATAAATTTACTAAAGAAACCACAATTTCAGAGCCTGAAATTGAACTTTTACGTCGTGAGAATGCTCCTCCTTCATAAAGAATTGAAAGTTATGAATATGGCAAACGAGTTGCAGAAGGTTTTACCGAAGGACAGGCACAATCACACAAATATACAGTCAAATAATTCTAGTCTTCGTGGCGTTAGTGACTTGTTGGCGGATTTTGATGGGAGTGACCATGGTGCATTCTGGAATTGGAGCCAACAAATCAATCTACTGAAGAAAACCTATTGTCTAAGTGATAATGACCTCCGTGTCATAATTGGATCGAAATTAAAAGGCAGAGCGTTGAGTTGGTTTCACTCCATACCAAATCATATAACGATGTGTGTTGACGAGTTATTGACACAAATGGAAGTCATGTTTGATGACAGACCAAAAAGATATTTGGCAGATGAACGAGCCATTTTGTGATTATTAGCATGTTAAGATAATATTGGCTAATCAGGCACGAATGCAATGTTTCAAGTGCAAGTCTGATATGCTAAGCGCTTCTGAGAACTTATCTTCGAAGCGTTTCCATCAATCGGAACGAACAGAAAATTCAACGAAACAAAGCGAGATGTCTCCGCTCCAGTGACGAGGAACGGTAACGGGTCTTCTGACGGTCGACGAAATGTACGATGTGTTGTTTGCAGAGAAATTGGACACTTGTCAACGGACCGCAAGAGGCGAAAGGAAAGGTTGTGCTATAAGTGGAATTCGCCATCTCATCAGATGAAAGACTGTCCTGAAGGAAAATCGAAAACTGGTGACAATTCAACGCGTGTGGTTCAGGCCAAGGATGCCAGTGTTATACAGCCACATTCAGTGCCCGTAAAATATTCAATCGTGTATAGTGATTGATGGCAATCAGTAAATGCCATGATCGATTCAGGCTCTCCAATAAGTTTGATTAGGTCAAGCTTTGTACCAACAGTTTCGCAAGTGCCGAAAAAGTAACGAAAAGTGAACATAGCTTCTGTGGCATTAATGGTGTAGAATTAGAAATATTAGGTTTATTTGAACAGGATGTTGTAGTTAACGATATTGGAATGTTTATTCGATTTTTTGTTGTGCCTGATAACACTACGAATTTTCCCGCTTTGTTAGGTAGGGATTTTTTGTCACATCCTGCTGTAAATATAACCTTTGGCGTTAATTAACGAAAGTATTGATTATCAGTACTCCAATCGACTAAGAGATATTTACAATTCATGTTACGAAAAGAATAATGCTGAGATTCAATCTGAAACTAGCGAAATGATGTCGATTAGTTTAAAGCATGATCAACCAATGTGTTATCTTAGTCTTGCATTTAGTGATAGTTAGAAGTTAAAATGTTTTTTAGGGATAGCATTTAAAATATTCACTGATTGTGATAGTTTTAGATTAACTTTAAACAAACAAAATATTAATCCGCGCATTTCACGATGGGCGATGTTCTTACAGAGTTATAGTTTTGAAATAGTGCATCGCCCAGGAAAACAAATGTCACGTGGTGATGCGTTAAGCAGATCTAATAGCGTATTAGTATTACAGGCGAATACTTTTGAGCAGGCTTTGTCCATAAGAATGATAAGGATCCAGAAATTTGTCAGATCCGGGATAGTCAGTCCTGAGAGATGGGATAGGGAATTAAGTATTGTAGAATTTGGTATAAACAATTCAATATCTCGATCCACAAATGACTCACCTAGCAGATTATTGTTTGGGATAAATCAGATAGGTGCAATAAATGACAAAATCAGAATGATTCTCAGTAATGGTCTAATAGGGACTTGCATGCCATCCGCGAATCCGCTTCGAAAAATATAGTCTTTTGCCAAGATATTATAACCGAATGAGGAAACGAGCGACTATATATAATGCGGGTGATTATGTAATGATTAAAAACGTTGATAGCAGTGTCGGCGTCAACCAGAATCATTTGTATTCTTGTACAATTCTCTCGTAAGATCTCAATTAGAATATGCTTGCATTTTACGGAACCCTTTTTACGAAAAGTACTCCGATAACATAGAAATGATTCAGAAAAAGTGTTTCAAAACATTACAGTATAGAATCCGTGAATCTGTTGGATATGACTGTACTGTTCAAAATATGTAATAATTACTTCGACTGTCCTCAATTACTTGAACAAATCAACTTCCATGGACCGCCGAGACTCTCCCGTCGACAATTAGTCTTTGAGCCTTTAACGCCCAGGTCCAACATTCAACAAATTGTTCCTAGAGGTGGATGTTTTCTCGAAGGCCACAGTTTTTAAGAATTCTGATTTCACTCTTCTGAAGTCTTTTCAAAATTCAGCATCCTGAATTCGGCTCTCTTCATCGTTAATCTTAATTCACCTCTATAGCCACTTTGCTTGCCACTATTTCTATTTCTATTTTGTGTACTTAGTTATAAAGTAGTACTGCGTTAGTTATGCTTGCAATTGTATAGAATTAACCATGATCTTAATGTCAGTAAATTAATATAACTTAGCATTAGATATGAAAGAAATCACTCTATATGTGAAAAACTTGTAAGGATGCAAGACTAACCTAAATCATAAGTTTTTCTAAGATTTCATCTCATCTCTTGTACCCGTTGTTTTTCCTCGATTAAATAAATAAATAAATAAAACAAAAAATTTATACCTAAATTCAAGGGGCCGTATATTGTTCAGAAGGTTCTCGATCCTGATAGATATCTGGTAACGGATATTGAAGGATTTCAGGTTACGCAAAAACCATATAATGGTGTGGTGGCTCCTGATCAGATGAAGTATTGGACGCGAATATAGGTCCATTTCTTTATGCTAATGTACTCGTATACAATTCACTTTATGCAACTGTATGTATAACTAATAACTGTATGCACATAAGCTATAAATTAGTAAATGTTTCGTTACAATTCATTTATTATCTGTATGTCAATGCTCATTTTGGATATCAAACTGCCGGATACGGAACTGCCAGAAAAAAATGACGTTATTATATGCGGTGATATGAACATAAATATACATATTAAATCAATTAACAATATATCGAGGCAATATCTAAATACACTCTCGCAGCACGGGTATATGACAGGTATATCGAATATCACGCGGGAAGAAATTAGGCAAAGCCAAGTTTCTCAATCGTGCATTGATCATATTTTCATTAAAACGAGTACAACCGATCAAATTACTACCGCTATAATCAAAACAAAAATCGCTGATCACTATATGACAGCGCTGGCATTAACTAACTCTAATGTACAGACGACGACAAAAAAGTTAACGGTCAGAAAAATAAATAACAAATTGATTGAAGAAAATTTAATAGCTACAAATTGGAATGACATATTTAAAAACTGTGATAATTCCCAAAAAATGTACGATAACCTAGTATCTACTTTCAAAAATATTTATTCCAATGCTACTTATACAACAACAATTAAACCAAAACATGTAAATAATAAATGGATTACAAAGGAAATAATTGTAAAAATAAAAAATAGAGATAAAGCATTTCAAAGAGTAAAAAAGGATCCTAGTAATATAACAAATAAAGTAAAATATAATAAAATAAGAAATCAAACAAATAAATCAATACAGAGGGCCAAGAATAGTTACTATTTAAAAAGGATCAATGAATGCAATGGGAATGGAAAGGAAATTTGGTCAGAAATTAATGAGATGATGGGTAAATCGAAAAATAATGTTGATGATGTAATAATCCAATACATGGGTAGTAATAACACGGACGTAGAGATAGCAAATAAGTTTGTCGAAAATTTCATAAGTGAAACGACAAAAATTAAAAAAATATGTAACGTTCAGATTGAAAAAAATAATGACATTGACTTTGATTGTAACATGTCAATATTTTACCAAAAAGCAAATAAAGAAAGTATTATTAAAATCATAGATAGTCTTCATTCACGAAAATCTCCGGGTTTTGACTCAATAAGAATGTGCGATTTAAAAATTATTAAGAACGAAATATCCACCGATATCGCTAAATTAATAAACATGTCCGTTTACGAAGGTATCGTTCCAGACGAATTGAAGATATCAATTGTTCGACCTATATACAAAAACGGGAATCATAAAATTTATGGAAACTACAGACCGATATCAATATTATCAGCCATTAACAAAATTATGGAAAAACATATTGGGAACCAAATTGCACAATTTCTGAGTAAAAATAACATATTGCACGAAAGGCAATTTGGATTTCAAAGTAATAAAAGTACAACGCAACTCCTATCGATATTTGGGAACTATGTCAATACATGTCTTAATGATAAAAAACATGTAATAGTACTCATGATTGACTTCTCTAAAGCTTTCGATACTTTAGAACATGATTTGTTATTAAACAGAATTGAGACATGCGGAATTAGAGGACCACTACTTAATTGGTTCAAAAATTACTTAAATAATCGTAAGATATCAGTAAAAATTAGGAACAAAGTCAGCAATCAGAAAATAATAAAATATGGAGCACCGCAAGGTGCAGTATTAGCACCGATTTTATATCTTATGTATGTGAATAATATGGCCAGAGTTATTAAAGAATGTGAGATACTAAAATTCGCGGACGACACTTGTCTAGTGACAGCGGACAATGATATCGTAGAAGCACAAAAAAAAATGCAAAATGCATACGACTCAATATGTAAATGGGCTCACGATAGTGGATTAGTCATAAATTCGAGTAAAACTAATTACATTCATATTCACAGCACCCACAACAAAAGCAACCACAGTATAGAAATAAAATCACACCTCGACGCGTGTCTACATAGCATACAAAAGCCTTGCTCTTGTCCCTCCTTAAATAAGGTCGCTACAAATAGATATTTAGGACTGACCATTGATGAAAAGTTTAATTGGGGTCCACATATCGAACAAGTATGTAAAAACCTACGTGCAATACTAAGCAAACTATCGGTTTTAAGATATAAAGTACCCTATAAAATACTAAGATTATTATATATATCACTTGCAGAAACACGAATAACATATGGAATTAGTACTTATGGTCTAACATTTAAAACATACATTCAAAAAATTAAAAAACTTCAGCTTCAAATAATAAAAAATATAGTACCAAAAAAAATTAAAAATAAATTAAAAAGTGAGGAAAATAAGTTATTTAAATATTGTAATACTTTACCAATAGAAAAAAAAAATGATTATCAGGTAATATTGGAGCAATTTTACTCTATGAAATATAAACAGAAAATACCGCACAGTATAAAAACAAGGCAAACAACAAAAGGAATTTTGGAAGTGGCCAAATTCAACAATGAATATGGCAAAAGAAGGCTGGAGAGAATTGTTCCAATTTTATTTAATAACATTACGAGTAATATAAAGCAATCGAATAACTTATCTAATTACGTTTTAAAAAAAGAATTAAAAAAAATATATTGCAAATAGTATTTTTGTTGATGAATGTACTCGAAGCGACCGGTGTGAGATGTACTCGTACCGATTTCATTATAATTACACCGACGCGACTGGAAGTGACCGTTTTTTTTATAAATAAACAATTAAAGACAGTCTGGAGAGATACCGTCATGTGTAGCTCGTCATTGCTAAAAGTGTTTTAAGTGAATATTGAATATGTTTTGTATATATAAATGTTATTAAATAAGTTAAATTAGGAACGAATGAGTTCACATAAAAACCCGCAAGGGTTTTGTGAACAAACAAATTAAATATGTATTCTGTTTATAAATAAAGAACTTATAAAAAAAAAAAAAAAAAAAATGTATTTGTTTATTATTTGGAAAATAACCAGGTCTGCTGAGGACAGCTAGAAAGTCAGGTTGTTGGCCGGGCTGTAGTAATTTGAATTTATCAGCTATTTGAATTTGCCTCCAGAGTGGACTAGGTGACATTTGATTTGTGTGTGTAGGCAATGTGTCAGTGGCTAGCTAAAGAGAGGGTAGATTGGAGGATTCCTTCTTGTACAACTGTGGGTGGTAAGATAAGTAAAAAGAACAGTGGAATAACCAAACGTATTTTATTCAGTTCATCCTGACGCCCACAAAACAAAATATTTACAATATTAAATCAAAAATAATAATTTTATAATTCGTGTATATTGATCTTAAATGAGCAACGGCGGACAAGGTCCAGGATATTTTTAAGTAGTACTATTTTTAGAGTTTGTTCGCGACGGTTGTGGTGCCTCACGATTTTCCATGCGAAACATTTTTCCGGTTCAAAATAATCGTGTTTTCTTTTGATTCCAAAACTTTTTTTATTTCGTACGTTTTCCAAAAATACTGGAATTCAAATAAGGCGCTTTTGCACGTATTTTTTTTTTTATTAATTCGAATATTATTAGGGCTTGTCTCTGTATATACCTCTGGTTCATGATTAACTGAAACCACAGGGTCAAATTATGGGAATGCAACCCCCGTGAAAGCCAAAACAATTTATTGTGAATACAATTCCTATTATAAATTCCTCTGTATATTTTACAAAAATGAAGAGATTTTGAATTTATGATTTTTTTTTTATGAACAAATCATGGCCTTTATTAAGAGATAAGAGAAATTACATTTAATCATCAATATGTGTCTTAAAGTAACTTTTTTTAAGTAAACGAGTTGTTACACTCGCAGCCTTTTATTATTAATTCTATGTGTATTTTTAAGTTTTATTTTCTAGAAAACAATTTGTAACACTCGCTGCACTCATTATGTGTAAATAATATCTATAACTCCACTTATTTTTATTTTATATAGAAAACCACGAAAACATTATAAAACAAAAATGTAAGCGTTAAGATGAATAATTTATGGAGTGAACGATAGAAAAGAATAACTATTCGAATTTCAGGGTTCTGAAACATCATTTGAAACAATTTTAAATGCTAAAAATGAATTGTTTAGCAAAATTAAAAAAAAAATGTACTTCCTTAGTTAACCAACTTTGAAATAGAAATACTTTAGCTTCAAGCTTTGACAGCATTAGGTGTTTAAAATATTTATCGCCATATTTATGATATATCGGCCAGCCAGATTATGATTTTAATTATTATATATATTTATTTTTTTATAGATATTTTACTTCTTTAATCTGGCAGCACTGTAAAAAATCTGTCAAAATGACATTTCTAGACTACTCTTCTGAACACGGCTATAAACTAAAATAACTGATATCAATAATATGTGTAGCTCTATTTGCCCAATAAACAAAAAGAATATTTAATTTGTGTGTTCAAATTATATAATATAAAAAGTCGTTACTACATACAATATAAAAACTTTTTTTTCCAAAGTTAATCACGTCGTTTAGGTTAAGTTAGGTTAGTGTACCATACGATCAATCTCCTCAATTATTAACCAAATATGGAGAGAAACGAAAATAAAACTTCTATTAAAATAGAACAAATCGATGACCATATCAGCAATAAACATGAGGAAGCCATTGATTGCAATTCATTCGACTCTCATTTTGACGGTAAATAAACGCCATCATGCAAGCATATTCTTGAAACCTCATTAAATCCCACTCGTTTTGGTAAAAGATGCGATTGTGTCCAAAAAGAAATGATAAAAACTGAGGATTGTGATTATTTTGAAGAAGAAAATACTAAATTTATTAAATTAGAACCAAATATGTCGAGTTTCCAACATTGTGTTGAAGCAGAATCAAATTTTAAATGTTATCGTCCAACACCACAAATCATGAAAATTCTCACTTTAATATTGAAGAAAACCGATTTAACTTGTGGCAGTTGTAAGTCTACCCTCGATAAAAGTTGTTTTATAAATAAAGGAATTAATAAACAAGCTGAATCATATTTAATATGTGTGGATTGTAAAGAAAAACGAAAACATCGTTCAATATTAAGTACTTGTACCAAGGAACGATTTAAATTGAAATATGGTATAAGTTCAGATAAATCTTTAACTTATATCGATAAGGTACATCAAAAAATAAGAAAATTTAAATGCAGTTATTGCGAATATACAAGTCCACTTAAAACAAATTTACAAACCCATATCGACGCAGTTCATCGGAAAATTAAACAATTTAAATGCAGTGAGTGTGAATACATGACTGCTTATAAGCAACAATTACAGAACCATATTGATATAGTTCATCGAAAAATTATAAAATTTAAATGCAGTGAGTGCAATCACACATTCTCAGGTAAAGCATATATACAAACCCATATCGAAGCAGTTCATCGGAAAGTTAAACAATTTAAATGCAGTGAGTGCGAATACACGACTGCATATAAGAAACTTTTACAGAACCATATCGATATAGTTCATCGGAAAATAAGAAAATTTAAATGCAGTGATTGTAAACACACATACGCAAATAAATCAAATTTACAGACCCATATCGACGTATTTCATCAGAAAATTAAACAATTTAAATGCAGTGAGTGCGAATACACGACTGCATATAAGCAACAATTACAGAACCATATTGATATAGTTCATCGTAAAATTATTAAATTTAAATGCAGTGATTGCAAACACACATACTCAAATAAATCAAATTTACAGACCCATATCGACGTATTTCATCGGAAAATTAAGAAATTTAAATGCTTTGAGTGCGAATACACGAATGCTTATAAACACCGCTTGCAGAACCATATCGATATAGTTCATCAGAAAATTCAGAAATTTAAATGCAGTGAGTGCAATCACACATTCTCATGTAAAGCAAATTTAAAGACCCATATCGACGTATTTCATCAGAAAATTAAACAATTTAAATGCAGTGAGTGCGAATACACGACTGCATATAAGCAACAGTTACAGAACCATATTGATTAAGTTCATCAAAAATTAAGAAAATTTTAAATACAGCGAATAAGAAAACACGAATGTATTTATAAACCGAGTTCAGAACTATATCGATATAATTCATGAAAAAAAAATATACATTTTAAATGTAGTGAGTGCGAACCGAATACTTCACCTAAAGTATATTTACAAAACCATATCGTATTTCATAATAAAACATTCAAATGCAATAAGTGCATATAAGCAACTGTTACAGTATCATTATAGATACAGCCATCGTATAGTTAGGTATATATTTTAAATAATGCTAGTGCGATACCAGTCGATACAAAAAAGTAAAGGACTAATGCAATTCTGTTAATTATGAAATATTTCAAAGCATCATGGTATAATTAAAGTTCAGTTAAATCAATGTCAAAAAGTTAATTATAATTACTTTTGTCTATATTTTCTATGTATAAGTTATCTATAAGTATCATGTCAGCTATATCATAATGATTTTTATTATAAGTAATGTTGAATATATTTTTTGCATAAATGTATTATTGATGTTACATTTAAGCTGCGTCTAGCGTAGGGTAGGATAAATAATTGAAGATTTTGTTATCCTATGTTTGATTTCTTTGAGTTAGGTCACTAAAAATTATGTTAGGGTGAGCAATTGACCTTAACTTCTAACATTTATGAAAAATTGAACAGTTAAAACGTATTTCTTTAACATAAAACAGGCAGAATTTAATGCACAGATCTTTAGTTGTTTTTGTTTAGTTTTTAGGTTGTAGGCTTAATTTAAAACGGTTCTGTTTTGTAAAATTTATTTTATTTTATTATTTTTTAAAACAAATATTACTATTTAGGGTCACGTTAGAGGGCAGTAGTCAATATTTATTATGTATTCACAAAAGCGCTGCGTCTGAACCGCTGTTCACGATCCGTTAACCAAATAGCCCACAATAGTTTACTTTTACTATACGATTCAGAAAGCAGTTTTCTCCGAAAATGGTTTTTCACGTGAGACTTGTTTAGATGTGACGATTTATGTATGAAAAATATTTTTCAAACTTTGGTTAATAATGATTCAAATATTTTGGTATAGAAAAATCATTTCCCCGCAATCATAAATAAATCTCCTTTTATAATAAGAAATAATATTTGCCAATTTTTAACAATAATGTTGTGAATTGGGAAAAGCATTTTTATGAAGAAGAATTTTGTAATATTTCCTAGATTTTTCGTGTTAATATTTAAGCTGTTTTTTTGTCTTTAGTGGTTTGATTGTAACTTATTTTAGTTTTGAATCTTATTTTATAAATAAATGCATAAATTCAATATTTAGTTTTATTTTATTATTAATGTTAGTTATATAAGTTATCAACTTATAAGGTAACTTATAAGTGGATTATTTTTCTAATGTTTTAGATAAGTATCCTAAAATATTTTGATAAACTTGAAATAGATAAGAAATAGTCAACAGACTTCCGAACTCCGGCAACGATTTTTGTCGAAGTATTTTTCTGAGAATTGTTTTAAAATCGCTAGAAACGTACTTTTTGATAAAGTCTCTTGCCGAAAATACTCTTTGCAGTCTTCTGTGTGGTTATAAACTATTCCGTCTCATTTGAAAACATGCTAAATAAAAACACTCATTGCTTACATTGATTATAATTGAAAAACAGAATTAATGTCTTTTAAAATATTTTGTTGAATGTTTGTTTTATTTTAATTTAGTTTAAAATTTATTTCAGTTTTTATCTTCAGTCAATAAGAAATTGATGGCTAAAATTTTGATAAAATGTATAGAAGAATACAGACTTTTCGAGGCTCCTAACTTTTATGCAAACTAGAAATTTAACCTTTCAATTCTTTACAAGCCTTTAGTAATTATTATGAGATAAAACATATTCAGTATATTTTTTGTTCTAAATCTGCAAGTAAGAGAGTCCCAACAAAGTACCCACTTGAAGAAAATTATTAAACTTTAATTTATCATCTATTTGAATTTGCCTCCAGAGTGGACTAGGTGACATTTGATTTGTGTGTGTAGGCAATGTGTCAGTGGCTAGCTAAAGAGAGGGTAGATTGGAGGATTCCTTCTTGTACAACTGTGGGTGTTAAGATAAGTAAAAAGAACTAATAAAAAGAACAGTGAAATAACTAAACGTATTTTATTCAGTTCATCCTGATGCCCACAAAACAAAATATTTACAATATTAAATCAAAAATAATAATATTATAATTCGCGTATATTGATCTCAAATGAGCAACGGCGGACAAGGTCCAGGATTTTTTTAAGTAGTACTATTTTTAGAGTTTCTTCACGACGATTGTGGTGTCTCACGATTTTCCATGCGAAACATTTTTCCGGTTCAAAATAATCGAGTTTTCTTTTGATTCCAAATCTTTTTCTATTTCGGACGTTTTCCAAAAATACTTGAATTCAAATAAGGAGCACTTGCACGTATTTTTTTTTTATTAATTTGAATATTCTTAGGGCTCTGACTCTGTAAATACCTCTGGGTCATGATAAACTGAAACCACAGGGTCATGTTATGGGAATGCAACCCCTGTGGATAAGCCAAATATTAACATGCAACGTAATATAAATTAATTATCCTAAAAGAATTCCCCGCTAATATTTTGACCTTGCAATGATGCTAGGTAAATCCCTCGAGGGAACCCCGATGACGTCACGGTGAAATCCTCTTATGAAATCTTGCGTAAAAGAGTGATACGTGTCCGTTTGTTTACATCGTCATCCGGGGGTTTTTATGCAGGTGCGAAATAAAGGAGTTTCACATATTCCTTATGATTTAAAGATATTGTGGTTTATTTAATGTTATAGCTTGGCGTAGAGTGTAAGTACGATTTAAGAACTCATATAATTGTTTTAGTACAATTATTTAGGTAAATAATATTGGCATATAATGGCTTGAGAACTGTCAGAACTCCTGAAATAAGTAGGAATTATGATTTAATGTAAAATATCTGACTATCAATGTATTCTTAAAGTGTTATATGTCATATAGGATTACTTAAGCTAGATATAAGTTGATTTATATAGAAAGGAAAATCTGTATATTTTCATATGAAATTAAGTAATAAAAAATAGCAGGGACAATGAAATCCGATTATGGTAAAGTCCCGACTACGCCGTAAAGCTGAATATAAGTCGCTTGCTGCGGCAATACTGTGTGCATTTCCGATCTGTCTGGCGGCTGGGATGCTGTCCGATTTTATTTCGTTTCTCAGTACTTACTTTTCGAATCGTATTTACAGTTCACATTACAAGAAGTTAATTCGAATCGTGAGTTTTATTTCTTTGACATCAGTAGCGAGTTTAACTTAAACCCGAGGTTCGAGTTGGATTTGTGCTACTACAATATAAGGTTTTCGTAGAAAGGACGACAGCGCGAAGGGAACTTCGAGGGCCTGTCTTCTTCACCTGAGGCAATTTACCCGTTTAGGCTGGAGTGGTGGCCTTAACACCCAGTAAAAGCCAAAACAATTTATTGTGAATACAATTCCTATTATAAATTCTTCTGTATATTTTAGAAAAATTAAGAGATTTTGAATTTTTGATTTTTTTTTATGAACAAATCATGGACTTTATTAAGAGATAAGAGAAATTACATATAATCATCAATATGTGTCTTAAAGTAACTTTTTTTTGAGTAAACGAGTTGTTACATTCGCAGCCTTTTATTATTAATTCTATGTGTATTTTAAGGTTTTATTTTCTAGAAAACAATTTGTAACACTCGCTGCACTCATTATGTCTAAATAATATCTATAACTCCACTTATTTTTATTTTATATAGAAAACCACGAAAACATTATAAAATAAAAATGTAAGCTTTAAGATGAATAATTTTTGGAGTGAACGATAGAAAAGAATAAGTATTCTAATTTCAGGGTTCTGAAACATCATTTGAAACAATTTTAAATGCTAAAAATGAATTGTTTAGCAAAATTAAAAAAAAAAACGTACTTCCTTAGTTAACCAAGCTATAGTTCCATTTAACGTTGAGAAATACTTTAGCTTCAAGCATTGACAGCATTAGGTGTTTAAAATATTTATCGCCATATTTATCATATATCGGCCAGCCAGATTATGATTTCAATTATTATACATATTTATTTTTTATAGATATTTTACTTCCTTAATCTGGCAGCACTGAAAACATCTGTCAAAATGACATTTCTAGACTACTTTTCTGAACACGGCTGTAAACTAAAACAACTTATAAATAATGTATGTGGCTCTATTTGTCCAATAAACAAAAAGAATATTTAATTTGTGTGTTCAAATTATATAATATAAAAAGTCGTTACTACATACAATATAAAAACTTTTTTTTCCAAAGTTAATCACGTCGTTTAGGTTAGGTTAGGTAAGGTTAGTGTACCATACGATCAATCTCCTCAATTAATAACCAAATATGGAGAGAAATGAAAATGGAACTTCTATTAAAATAGAACAAATTGATGACCATATCAGCATTAAACATGAGGAAGCCATTGATTGCAATTCATTCGACTCTCGTTTTGACGGTAAACAAACGCCATCATGCAAGCATATTCTTGAAACCTCATTAAATCCCACTCGTTTTGGTAAAAGATGCGATTGTGTCCAAAAAGAAATGATAAAAACTGAGGATTGTGATTATTTTGAAGAAGAAAATACTAAATTTATTAAATCAGAAACAAATATGTCGAGTTTCCAACATTGTGTTAAAGCAGAATCAAATTTTAAATTTTATCGTCCAACACCACAAACCATGAAAATTCCCACTTTAATATTGAAGAAAACCGATTTGACTTGTGGCAGTTGTAAGTGTACCCTCGATAAAAGTTGTTTTATAAATAAAGGAATTATTAAACAAGATGAATCATATTTAATATGTGTGGATTGTAAAGAAAAACGAAAACATCGTTTAAAATTAAGTTCTTGTTGTACCAAGGAACGGTTGAAATTAAAATATGGTATAAGTTCAGATAAATCTTTAACTTATATCGATAAGGTAAATCAAAAAATAAGAAAATTTAAATGCAGTGATTGCGAATATACAAGTCCACTTAAAACAAATTTACAAACCCATATCGACGTAGTTCATCGGAAAATTAGAAAATTTAAATGCAGTGAGTGCAATCACACGTTCTCACGTAAAGCACATTTACAGACCCATATCGACATAGTTCATCGGAAAATTAGAAAATTTAAATGCAGTGAGTGCAATCACACATTCTCACGTAAAGCACATTTACAGATCCATATCGACGTAGTTCATCTGAAAATTAAAAAATTTAAATGCAGTGAGTGCGAATACACGAATGCTAATAAACAACTATTACAGAATCATATCGATATAGTTCATCGGAAAATTATAAAATTTAAATGCAGTGAGTGCAATCACACATTCTCACGCAAAGCAAATTTACAGACCCATATCGACGTAATTCATCGGAAAATTAGAAAATTTAAATGCAGTGAGTGCGAATACACGACTGCATATAAGCAACAATTACAAAACCATATCGATATAGTCCATAATAAAATTATAAAATGATTAATTTTTAAATGCACTGAGTGTAGTGTCACAAGTTCACCGAAGTCAGATTTACAGACCCATATCTATGCAGTTCATCAAAAATTAAGAAATTTTTAAATACAGCGAATAAGAAAACACGAATGCATTTATAAACCGAGTTCAGAACTATATCAATATAATTCATGGAAAAAATAGAAAATTTAAATGTAGTGAGTGCGAACCGAATTCTTCTTCTAAAGTATATTTACAAAACCATATCGTATTTCATAATTAAACATTCAAATGCAATAAGTGCATATAAGCAACTGTTACAGTATCATTATAGATACAGCCATCGTATAGTTAGGTATATATTTTAAATAATGCTAGTGCGATACCAGTCGATACAAAAAAGTAATGAACCAATCCAATTCTGTTAAATATGAAATATTTCAAAGCATCATGGTATATTTAAAGTTCAGTAATATCAATGTCAAAAAGATAATTATAATTACTTTGTCTATATTTTATATGTATAAAATATCTATAAGTATCATTTCAGCTATATCATAAATTAATATTATTTATTATGAGTAATGTTGAATATATTTTTTGCATAAATGTATTATTGATGTTACATTTGGGCTGCGTCTAGCGTAGGGTAGGATAAATAATTGAAGACTTGGTTATCCTATGTTTGATTTCGTTGAGTTAGGTCACCAAAAAATATGTTAGGGTGAGCAGTTGACCTTAACTTCTAACATTTATGAAAAATTGAACAGTTAAAACGTATTTATTTAACCTAAAACAGGCAGAATTTAATGCACAGATCTTTAGTTGTTTTTGTTTAGTTTTTAGGTTGTAGGCTTAATTTGAAATGGTTCTGTTTTGTAATTTTTTTTTTATTTTATTATTTTTTAAAAGAAATATTACTATTTAGGGTCACGTTAGAGGGCAGTAGTCTATATTTCGTATGTTTTCACAAAAGCGCTGCGTCTGAACCGCTGTTCACGATCCGTTAACCAAATAGCCCACAATAGTTTACTTTTACTATACGATTCAGAAAGCAGTTTTCCCCGGAATTAGTTTTTCACGTGGGATTTGCCAAGATGCAACGATTTATGTATGAAAAATAGTTTTCAAACTTTTGTTAATAATGATTCTAATAGGAAATGTGTAGAAAAATAATTTCCCCGCAAACATAAATAAATCTTCAGCGCCTTTTATAATAAGAAATAATATTTGCCAAATTTTAACATTAATGTTGTGAATTGGGAAAAGCATTTTAGGAAGAAGAATTTTGTAATATTTCCTAGATTTTTCGTTCTAATATTTAAGCTGTTTTTTGTCATTAGTAGTTTGATTGCTACTTAATTTAGTTTTGAATCCTATTTTATAAATAAATACATAAAATAAATATTTAGTTTTATTTTATTACTAATGTTAGTTATATAAGTTAACTAGTAGATTATTTTACTAATATTTTAGATAAGACTTCCCAACTCCGACCACGTTTTAGTCGAAAAATGTTTTTTTAAAATCTCGAAATTAGTCCAAAAACATATTTTTTTTGATGATTTTCTAAAACATGTTCACAATTTCTGAGAAAAAGTAAACCTTTTGTGATAATATTATACGGTTCTTGTAATAGGCACGACAGCTGATCGACGCTGCGCGTTGCGTATAAAAAAGGTAATTTGCACAAGCGCTTTAATAAAAATAATAAACTTGTGTTTGGATTATTTTTACATTTTTTTGTAAAATTTCTTATAATAGTCAACATAAGCACCCCATTAAGTCTATTTATATTTATTTATTCATTATTTGTATAGCATTATTTTATATACAGGCTGTCCCGAAGGCTTAAGGGTGGTGTTGTGCAACCTATTATGACTAAGAAGTGATTTTACAAAAATCACCCCGTTTTTCAATACTTTTTTTTTCTTTTTAACCATGACGTATTTTGATATACTTTCTTAGCAAATATTACTGGAAATCGCAGGACCAATTATTACCCTATTAAATGATTAGCTCAAATCGTTAAGGAATGCCTTTATAAAGGCATTTGTATGAATAAAAAAATACCACATGCTTTAAAATTCATTAGATTTGTTACCAATATTTTTTTAGACGGCGTCACCGTTTTAGCACATGCGAAGTATCGAAACATATCTAGGAGAGGTTAATTGGTAAAGTTGAGCTTTAAGATAAATTTATAACAATATACTGTTCAAAATAATAATTGCTTTCAACAAATTATCGACGCCATATTGGGATTAAATAATAAATTATGATTGCCAGATCGCTTTGCTTTTAACTCGAATTCGAGTTGATCCCTTGATAATGAACAGATTATAATTTCATTAGTCTTGCCAACACAGGGAATGATTTTGGTTATACGATTAATGCAAAATGACCTAAACTCAGACAGTAGCATTAGATTTGTTTGTTTAACCATCTCTAACCTAACCTAAAATAATTGCAAGCATATTGAAAATTATAAAATTTAAATGCAGTGATTGCGAATATACAAGTCCACTTAAAGCAAATTTACAGACCCATATCGACTTTAAAAATATTCTGTTGAATGTGTGTTTTATTTTAATTTAGTTTAAATTTATTTCAATTTTTATTTTCAGTCAATAAGATATTGATGACTAAAATTTAGTTAGACGAAATCACACGCAACGTCTTTCGTTGTTTTCCGCGAACATAGTAAAGCGCACCATAATAAAGGCTATTACTCAAGTAATTTCGTCGAAAAAAAATTGGGTCTGCGTCGGCGCAGACGGTGGAAGTTAAACTTCTTTAGCCATTCGCACACACAGACAGAGGGGATATATAAATGAAATATAAGACATTTTTCTCTCTTATTCAATATATTATTATAAGTCACTTCATTATTATACTATACAGTATCATTATCAATAATTTCTTCTATAATCATTCTTTCATTTGGTTATTTTCTATCTATTCATTAGAAATCGTACTCTATTTCATTTCAAAAACGACACAATCAGTTTATGATAACTAAAGTAACTAACAAATATTCTAGTTTCAAACTTCTCAAGATATCTACTAAATACAGCATCGATACAGCAGATAGATCTACGGATTTTACTCCTCCAACCAGTTTCTCGACCAACATCCCATCCCAAGGAAGTGTAACTTCAAAAATGCGACGGTGACGGCAGTGCGTGCTTTCAAAAGTGGGGTAGGAAGAGACTTCCGCGTTGAATCTCGGTGTATTGATTCTTCGAGTCAGCTGGGAGACTACAAGGGGCATAACAACACCTCCATTATGCAAGGACACGGGTCGGCGTGGCGATCGAGCTCCGCACTTATAGGCTGCCAGGCGTGCCGGAGGGGTATCCCTCTGCGTCAGCCTGGACTTTGCACATGGCGTCTGATGCTGTCGTCAGCGGAAATCTGGCGAGAACGTCGTGTGTGCCCCACAAGTACACCAGTGTCACGATTTTCTGGCAAAGCTCAATTAACGTGAAATGGACACTTGGCAAATAGCAATATAGTCAGATATTAGTTGAGCACGAATTGTTGAGTTTGGTCTTCTCATCCTAAGGATATCTTAATGACTAGAATAATTCTCACTTAATAAAAAATAATACATATATCGTATTTTACTATAAAGTCTCCCATACCATGGAGACCGCTACACCCATACTTCCAGATCAAACGAAGCTATCAGGTCATTCCAATATCAGTAGGACAATCTCTAGAATTTAACTAATTATTTTATCTTTAACCATTGTCAACATGACATAACGAATCGTCCATGAGTTACATGAAACTACAAGTTACCATGTATTCATAAATCCCTATTTTGTTGTATCCATCCACCATAGACAACCTTGTTACGTTACGCTAATGTTACGTTACGCTAATGTTACGTTATATGTCTAGGATTCAGGGGCGGCTTCTCCGAAGAAAAAACGAAGACACAGAACTAAGCACCGAAGTGGGAAGAAGAAGGAAGCAGCCAATGAAATAAAAGTGGTAAGACCAATCAATGCTGACTTTTAAAGACAGACCCTCAAAATAGATTTAAACCCACATTTTTAGTACAAGCCACTGAAATATCTAAGACCCAAATCGCCTGGCAATGTCCTGCCGTAATTTGGTTAGAATTATTTTAAATATTATCTTATCGACAAGTTTCGGAAAAAAATAAATCCGAAAGTATTTGGCAAGCCATCACAACAAAACATCGGTCGTTGACCTCATCAAATCTATATAATCTATCTAATTTTTCCGTAGAATTTTGTATGAATACACAGAGAGTGGCGTATGCGCACAAATTACTTATATAAAAACGATAAATCGTAAACAATCCATCGACTCCAATAGCGAAATGTTTGTGACGTCAGATCGCATCGCGATATTTTCCAGGACGTCCCGAAGGCAACCCGAAGGAACAGCGGCAGTAGCAGGAAGAAACACGGCAAGACGTCGACGAAGGTGCTCGAGATACCGAAGGACCTGTACCAGAGCCATCTCCGGCCGGGAGTTATATTCAGGATTCACATGGCCGAGGGACTCAACAAACTGCTCTGGAGAAAGTATGTAGTAAAGTAATCGCTTTGTACACCTGCGAAGTTGCCAGATATACAGTTCTCATGCCCAGTTTAACTGGAAGTTCTCTATTGACGGCAAAGGCAACTAGACTTCGTAATTGAAAGTCACAATCATTTGCTTTATTTGGAGAAATGCTAAGTTTAATTTCACGCGTTGTGACGTCAAATCAGACCGTATTGAGACGAGTTATAAATTCCTTTCTCACGGTTTAGTCTTTACTCACCGCACTCCCAGGCTAGATACCTTCCTAGGTAGCCAATCTAACATCGAGTCGAAGCTATTACCGATAATTTATTAATTTCTATTTGCATTCCTACTGAGTCAGAAATTGGTTAGGATAAATGTTGTGATAGCATCCTTTCTTCAATTAAATATTAATAATTAACGCGAATTGATAATGAAAACTACTTTTATTTATTTACCCCGCCTACGAACCTCTTAAAAGCCTTCCTGGAGCATTTTGCTGAAAGAAACACCGGTTTCAAATTAACTCGGTCTAGTAGCTAGCATGCGAGTTATGACGACGAGTAAAGTGTAAGTACTTAGTTTCAATTCACAATCCTCAAGGGGCCTCTTCCCGAAAGACCTCTTCTACGTTTTGGTGGAATCACCGTTTTATCTCATCTGACGGCATGAAAAGGGCAAACCAACGATCTTTGAAAACTTATAGATACGGCATGTCATATAAATCGTCGTTGTAAAAACCCGACAGGTAGATTCCCCCGCCATTTCGGACGCCGCATTCTCTAAAACTCACTGCTACACCGAGGGTGGATCCAGAAGTTCTTGATTGATATTCCGCGAAGTTTCCACAATTCTTTTCAACAATTTTTCTTTATCTTTCAACAACTTTTCTTTAATTTCGTAAACACTGTGACATAGAGTTTGTTGTATTTTAACGAACCGTTTGCGATTACTAACGGATGGACCATTTTCTTTTATAAAACACTCTTTCGTAAATAAGGTTTAGTTTCGATAACTTGACTTTAATTAACGGATAAAAGGTCTAATATTTATAAAACCGGCCTTAAGTCATTTAACTTTAAACACGAGTATCATTCCAAATAAGATTTGACATATTGTTTATAAATTAATTTAATTAGTGAACGTTTTGTTGTCAGATGATGAAATATAATACTGAAATATTTAGCTAATAATTTACTGACTATATTGCTTTTAACAAACATTTAATATAAAGAAATGATTTGACATATAATTGGCAATCTCAGTATATTTATTTTTTTCTCTTATGAATTACTTTAATATTAAGTAATATAATATTGTTTTAATTAAAAATTAACTAACACTGTATTGCTTTTAATATACAATTAATAAAAATAAATGTTTTGATATATTGTTGGCAAATATAAAGACTGCTGTCTGTCACACGTTGATTTTAAATGTATTACAAACTTTGACAGATACCTACCTATAAATAGATATATATAAATAGATACCTACCTATATTGTTTAAAAACCTACGTTTCTAGATAAGCAACTTGTGTGTAAGAGTTTAATTTAAATAAGAAGAATACTTTTGCTGTTTGCATTAGGTTTGTGTGATTTGCTGTTACGATTTTGTGTTTAAAATATTTTTCCCTTTATTTATCATATATCAGCCAGCCACTATATGGTAATTAAATTTTTCTTTCATAGCTATTTTACATACATAATCTGGCAGCACTCTAAACACCTGTCAAAATGACGTTTCTGGACATCGCTTTTGAACAAGGCTGTGAAGTGAAAACCACAACAACTGAGAAATACTGCATGTGGCTGTATTTATTAAGTAAAATATTCCTTTCCTAATATTTAAAAAATAAATATTTCTTTTCTTTGTATTAATTTGTGTGTTCAAATGTTAAAATGTAAAAAAAAACGTTACTATTTGTCAATAATGACGTTTAGGTAGATAGTTAGACAAATCTGCCAACATACGATCAACCTGCCCAATTATACTTAAACACCAAATATGGAGAGAAACGAAAATGAAACTTCTATTAAAATAGAACAAATCGATGACCATATCAGCAATAAACATGAGGAAGCCATTGATTGCAATTCATTCGACTCTCGTTTTGACGGTAAACAAACGCCATCATGCAAGCATATTCTTGAAACCTCATTAAATCCCAATCGTTTTGGTAAAAGATGCGATTGTGTCCAAAAAGAAATGATAAAAACTGAGGATTGTGATTATTTTGAAGAAGAAAATACTAAATTTATAAATCAGAAACAAATATGTCGAGTTTCCAACATTGTCTTAAAGCAGAATCAAATTTTAAATGTTATCGTCCAACACCACAAACCATGAAAATTCCCACTTTAATATTGAAGAAAACCGATTTAACTTGTGGCAGTTGTAAGTCTACCCTCGATAAAAGTTGTTTTATAAATAAAGGAATTAATAAACAAGATGAATCATATTTAATATGTGTGGATTGTAAAGAAAATCGAAAACATCGTTCAAAATTAAGTACTTGTTGTACCAAGGAACGGTTTAAATTGAAATATGGTGTAAGTTCAGATAAATCTATAACTTATATCGATAAGGTAAATCAAAAAATAAGAAAATTTAAATGCAGTGAGTGCAATCAAACGTGCTCAACTAAATCACATTTACAGACTCATATCGACGTAGTTCATCGGAAAATTAAACAATTTAAATGCAGTGAGTGCAATCACACATTCTCACGTAAAGCAAATTTACAGATCCATATCGACGTAGTTCATCGAAACATTAAACAATTTAAATGCAGTGAGTGCGAATACACGACAGCATATAAGCAACTTTTACAGAATCATATTAATATAGTTCATCGTAAAATTAAGAAAATTAAATGCAGTGAATGCAATCACACATTCTCATGTAAAGTAAATTTACAGAGACATATCGACGTAGTTCATCGGAAAATTAAACAATTTAAATGCAGTGAGTGCAATCACTCATTCTCACGTAAAGCAAATTTACAGATCCATTTCGACGTAGTTCATCGAAACATTAAACAATTTAAATGCAGTGAGTGCGAATACACGACAGCATATAAGCAACTTTTACAGAATCATATTAATATAGTTCATCGTAAAATTAAGAAATTTAAATGCAGTGAGTGCAATCACACATTCTCAAGTAAAGCATATATAAAGACCCATATCGACGTAGTTCATAGAAAAATAAAACAATTTAAATGCAGTGAGTGTAATCACACATTCTCATGTAAAGCAAAATTAAAGACCCATATCGACGTAGTTCATCGAAACATTAAACAATTTAAATGCAGTGAGTGCGAATACACGACAGCATATAAGCAACTTTTACAGAATCATATTAATATAGTTCATCGTAAAATTAAGAAAATTAAATGCAGTGAATGCAATCACACATTCTCATGTAAAGTAAATTTACAGAGACATATCGACGTAGTTCATCGGAAAATTAAACAATTTAAATGCAGTGAGTGCAATCACTCATTCTCACGTAAAGCAAATTTACAGATCCATTTCGACGTAGTTCATCGAAACATTAAACAATTTAAATGCAGTGAGTGCGAATACACGACAGCATATAAGCAACTTTTACAGAATCATATTAATATAGTTCATCGTAAAATTAAGAAAATTAAATGCAGTGAATGCAATCACACATTCTCATGTAAAGTAAATTTACAGAGACATATCGACGTAGTTCATCGGAAAATTAAACAATTTAAATGCAGTGAGTGCAATCACTCATTCTCACGTAAAGCAAATTTACAGATCCATTTCGACGTAGTTCATCGAAACATTAAACAATTTAAATGCAGTGAGTGCGAATACACGACAGCATATAAGCAACTTTTACAGAATCATATTAATATAGTTCATCGTAAAATTAAGAAAATTAAATGCAGTGAATGCAATCACACATTCTCATGTAAAGTAAATTTACAGAGACATATCGACGTAGTTCATCGGAAAATTAAACAATTTAAATGCAGTGAGTGCAATCACTCATTCTCACGTAAAGCAAATTTACAGATCCATATCGACGTAGTTCATCGAAACATTAAACAATTTAAATGCAGTGAGTGCGAATACACGACAGCATATAAGCAACTTTTACAGAATCATATTAATATAGTTCATCGTAAAATTAAGAAAATTAAATGCAGTGAATGCAATCACACATTCTCATGTAAAGTAAATTTACAGAGACATATCGACGTAGTTCATCGGAAAATTAAACAATTTAAATGCAGTGAGTGCAATCACTCATTCTCACGTAAAGCAAATTTACAGATCCATTTCGACGTAGTTCATCGAAACAATAAACAATTTAAATGCAGTGAGTGCGAATACACGACAGCATATAAGCAACTTTTACAGAATCATATTAATATAGTTCATCGTAAAATTAAGAAAATTAAATGCAGTGAATGCAATCACACATTCTCACGTAAAGCAAATTTACAGATCCATATCGACGTAGTTCATCGGAAAATAAGACACTTTAAATGCAGTGAGTGTAATCACATATGCATATAAAATTTTAAATACAGCGCATAAGAAAACACGAATGCATTTATAAACCGAGTTCAGAACCATATCGATATAATTCATGGAAAAAATAGAAAATTTAAATGTAGTGAGTGCGAACCGAATACTTCACCTAAAGTATATTTACAAAACCATATAGTATTTCATAATAAAACATTCAAATGCAATAAGTGCATATAAGCAACTGTTACAGTATCATCATAGATACAGCCATCGTATAGTTAGTTATATATTTTAAATAATGCTAGTGCGATACCAGTCGATACAAAAAGGACCAATGCAATGCTGTTAAATATGAAATATTTCAAAGCATCATGGTATATTTAAAGTTCAGTAATGTCATGGTCAAAAAGATAATTATAATTACCTTGTCTATATTTTCTATGTATAAGTTATCTATAAGTATCATTTCAGCTATATCCTAAATTAATATTATTTATTATAAGTACTGTTGAATAAATTTTTTGCATAAATGTATTATTGATGTTACATTTGGGCTGAGTTTAGCGTAGGGTAGGATGAATAATTGAAGACTTGGTTATCCTATGTTTGATTTCGTTGAGTTAGGTCACTTAAAATTATGTTAGGGTTGTTAGGGATTATGTTAGTTGACCTTAACTTCTAACATTTATGAAAAATTGAACAGTTAAAACGTATTTCTTTAACCTAAAACAGGCAGAATTTAATGCACAGATCTTTAGTTGTTTTTGTTTAGTTTTTAGGTTGTAGGCTTAATTTGAAACGGTTCTGTTTTGTAAAATTTATTTTATTTTATTATTTTTTAAAACAAATATTACTATTTAGGGTCCCGTTAGAGGGCAGTAGTCTATATTTATTTTGTATTCAAAAAAGCGCTGCGTCTGAACCGCTGTTCACGATCCGTTAACCAAATAGCCCACAATAGTTTACTTTTACTATACGATTCAGAAAGCAGTTTTCTCCAGAATTAGTTCTTTACGTGGGACTTGCCAAGATGCGACGATTTATGTATGAAAAATATTTTTTCAAACTTTTGTTTATAATGATTCAAATATTTTGGTATAGAAAAATCATTTCCCCGCAAACATAAATAAATCTCCAGCGCCTTTTATAATTAGAAATAATATTTGCCAATTTTTAACAATAATGTTGTGAATTGGAAAAAGGATTTTTATGAAGAAAAATTTGGTAATATTTCCTAGATTTTTCGTTCTATTATTTAAGCTGTTTTTTTTCATTAGTAGTTTGATTGTTACTTAATTTAGTTTTGAATCCTATTTTATAAATAAATGCATAAATTCAATATTTAGTTTTATTTTATTATTAATGTTAGTTATATAATACGAGAACAGAATAATAGAAAGAGGCTTAAAAGCATTCTATCAATATGTTCGACGACAATTATGTTCCAAAGTGTCCAAAGTGTCTAGTATGCTGCGCGACCCAACAACAAGAAATACTATTACAAAGGAGCGGGAAATTGCAAATATCTTTGGCGAACAATTCTCCAAGATCCGGGAGCCAAACGGGAACCAAACGAGGCGATCCCAAGTATGAACACACCAAGGTCGCAAAACGAGTTGACATTTGTACACTTTTCAGCAGAAGCGGTGGAGAGAATACTGTTTATTAAAAGACGATTGTCAGGGCCTGACAAATTTCCTGTAGTTGCTCTTAAAAAGTGCGCCACTGCCCTGAGTCCCATTATAGCTGACATTATGACATCTTCCTTCAAAGAAGGTCAACTGCCAGCGGACTGGAAAAAAGCTACTATAACCCCAATATGTAATAAAGGCGACAAATTGTCATCTGAGAACTACAGACCTATCAGTCTAACATCAATATTGTGTAAGTGTATGGAAAAGATTATAGCCAGTGAACTGAGAAGCTATCTCAATGCCAACGGACTAATCATACCGGAGCAACATGGATTTGTACCACACCGATCCATCACTACCAATCTCTTAACATGCCTTAACCATTGGACCCAAGAGTATGATCAACGCCATCCAATTGATGTTTTTTACATGGACTATGAAAAAGCATTTGACCGTGTGCCAATCAAACGCCTTGTGGCAAAGCTTGAGCACATTGGAATACGAGGACAATTAAAGGAGTGGATTAAGTCGTTTTTAAGTTGTAGAACCTTTCAAGTAAGAATTGGAGATCACTTTCTGAAACATTTGTTGTTGAGAGCGGAGTTGTGCAGGGTTCTGGGCTCGGACCGATACTGTTCTTAGTTTATATCGCTGATCTGAAATCCTTTATTGAATCCTTAGTCTCCTTTTTCGCCGATGACACAAAGTTTTTTGGTAACCCATCAGTAGCAGCCAATACTATGAAAGATGACTTGAAACGCTTGCATGAATGGTCATCCAAATGGTTTATCAATCTTAACACTGAAAAATGTAAGGTTCTCTATATCGGTAGTAACAACCCGCGAAATCAGTACTTCCTAGGAAATGTGCAGATCGAACCAGTCCATGCACAAAAAAAACTTGGTATAATAATGTCTCACAACTTGAAATGGGAAGAGCATATTACAGAAATAGTCAAGAAAGCAAACTCCTCATAGTACCTTATTACTAAAGCCTTCCAGCACATGCTATTCCTGAAAATATATAAAACATATGTGAGACCAATATTGGAGTTTGGATATCAAGTGTGGAGCCCATACTTGCAGAAGGACATTGACATGTTAGAAAGGGTACAACGAAGAGCTACAAAATAACTACTGGCCTAAAGAGTAAAGAGTAAAGCCTATGAGGAGAGACCAAAAATTCTCCAACTCCAGACATTAAAAGAGAGGCGAGATAGAGGGGACCTCATTGAGAGATACAAAATATTAAAACCTCACTATGACTGCGCAGAATTGAGAGAAATATTCACATTCGATAAAAACACCCAACTAAATGGGCACTGCATGAAGTTAGATAGGACGTCCTTTTCAAGCAACCCCAGGAAGAACTTCATCAGTAACAGAGTCGTGGAAGCATGGAATGGACTACCAGAAAGTGTCATAAAATCAAAGACAGTCAACCAATTTAAAAACAATCTAGACGAACATTTAAGAAAATTAAAAACAAAGAAAAAAAATAATAACAATTTTGATATTGAATAAGATATAGGCTTATCAGCTATGCTGCCTGCTTATTACGAAATAATAATAATAAGTTATCAATTTATAAGGTAACTTATAAGTGGATTATTTTTCTAAAGTTTTAGATAAGTATCCTAAATATTTTGATAAACTTGAAATAGCGATGTTCTTACAGTTATAGTTTTGAAATAGTGCATCGCCCAGGAAAACAAATGTCACGTGGTGATGCGATAAGCAAATCTAATAGCGTATTAGTATTACAGGCGAATACTTTTGAGCAGGCTTTGTCCATAAGACAGGATGATTCCAGAAATTTGTCAGATCCGGGATAGTTTAGAGGGGTCTGAGAATAAATTTTATGAATTGCGCGATGGATTAGTTTACCGGAAATTGGTATAAACAATTCAATATCTCGATCCACAAATGACTCACCTAGCAGATTATTGTTTGGGATAAATCGGGTGATTATGTAATGATTAAAAACGTTGATAGAATCAACCAGCGGCGTCAACCAGAATCATATGTATTCTTGTACAATTCTCTCGTAAGATCTCAATTAGAATATGTTTGCATTTTATGGAACCCTTTTTACGAAAAGTACTCCGATAACATAGAAATGATTCAGAAAAAGTGTTTCAAAACATTACAGTATAGAATCCGTGAATCTGTTAGATATGACTGTACCGTTCAAAATATGTAATAATTACTTCGACTGTCCTCAATTAGTTGAACAAATCAACTTCCATGGACCGCCGAGACTCTCCCGTCGACAATTAGTCTTTGAGCCCATAACGCCCAGGTCCAACATTCAACAAATTGTTCCTAGAGGTGGATGTTTTCTCGAAGGCCACAGTTTTTAAGAATTCTGATTTCACTCTTCTGAAGTCTTTTCAAAATTCAGCATCCTGGATTCGGCTCTCTTCATCGTTAATCTTAATTCACCTCTATGGCCACTTTGCTTGCCATTATTTCTATTTCTATTTTTGTTTTTGCCACTATTTTTAATTTTACTTTTGTGTACTTAGTTATAAAGTAGTACTGCGTTAGTTATGCTTGCGATTGTATAGAATTAACCATGATCATAATGTCAGTAAATTTATATAACTTAGCATTAGATATAAAAGAAATCACTCTATATGTGAAAAACTTGTAAGGATGCAAGACTAACCTAAATCATAAGTTTTTCTAAGATTTCATCTCATCTCACCCGTTGTTTTTCCTCGATTAAATAAATACATAAATAAAACAAGAAATTGATACCTAAATTCAAGGGGCCGTATATTGTTCAGAAGGTTCTCGATCCTGATAGATATCTGGTAACGGATATTGAAGGATTTCAGGTTACGCAAAAACCATATAATGGTGTGGTGGCTCCTGATCAGATGAAGTATTGGACGCGAATATAGCTCCATTACTTTATGCTAATGTACTCGTATACAATTCACTTTATGCAACTGTATGTATAACTAATAACTGTATGCACATAAGCTATAAATTAGTAAATGTTTCGTTACAATTCATTTATTATCTGTATGTCAATGCTCATTTTGGATATCAAATGTATTAGTTTATTATTTGGAAAATAACCAGGTCTGCTGAGGACAGCTAGAAGGTCAGTGTGGTTGGCCGGGCTGTAGTAATTTGAATTTATCATCTATTTGAATTTGCCTCCAGAGTGGACTAGGTGACATTTGATTTGTGTGTGTAGGCAATGTGTCAGTGGCTAGCTAAAGAGAGGGTAGATTGGAGGATTCCTTCTTGTACAACTGTGGGTGGTAAGATAAGTAAAAAGAACAGTGGAATAACCAAACGTATTTTAATCAGTTCATCCTGACGCCCACAAAACAAAATATTTACAATATTAAATCAAAAATAATAATATTATAATTCGTGTATATTGATCTTAAATGAGCAACGGCGGACAAGGTCCAGGATATTTTTAAGTAGTACTATTTTTAGAGTTTGTTCGCGACGGTTGTGGTGCCTCACGATTTTCCATTTGAAACATTTTTCCGGTTCAAAATAATCGTGTTTTCTTTTGATTCCAAAACTTTTTTTATTTCGTACGTTTTCCAAAAATACTGGAATTCAAATAAGGCGCTTTTGCACGTATTTTTTTTTTTATTAATTTGAATATTATTAGGGCTTGTCTCTGTAAATACCTCTGGGTCATGATAAACTGAAACCACAGGGTCAAATTATGGGAATGCAACCCCCGTGAAAGCCAAAACAATTTATTGTGAATACAATTCCTATTATAAATTCCTCTGTATATTTTAGAAAAATTAAGAGATTTTGAATTTTTGATTTTTTTTTATGAACAAATCATGGACTTTATTAAGAGATAAGAGAAATTACATATAATCATCAATATGTGTCTTAAAGTAACTTTTTTTAAGTAAACGAGTTGTTACACTCGCAGCCTTTTATTATTATTTCTATGTGTATTTTTAAGTTTTATTTTCTAGAAAACAATTTGTAACACTCGCTGCACTCATTATGTGTAAATAATATCTATAACTCCACTTATTTTTATTTTATATAGAAAACCACGAAAACATTATAAAACAAAAATGTAAGCGTTAAGATGAATAATTTTTGGAGTGAACGATAGAAAAGATTAAGTATTCGAATTTCAGGTTTCTGAAATATCATTTGAAACAATTTTAAATGCTAAAAACAGATATAGCGCGCGCACCAGTGAATTGTTGAGCAAAATTAAAAAAAAAAACGTACTTCCTTAGTTAACCAAGCTGTAGTTCCATTTAACGTTGAGAAATACTTTAGCTTCAAGCATTGACAGCATTAGGTGTTTAAATTATTTATCGCCATATTTATGATATATCGGCCAGCCAGATTATGATTTTAATTATTATATATATTTATTTTTTTATAGATATTTTACTTCCTTAATCTGGCAGCACTGTAAACATCTGTCAAAATGACAATTCTAGACTACTCTTCTGAACACGGCTGTAAACCAAAATAACTGATATAAATTATGTATGTGGCTCTATTTGCCCAATAAACAAAAAGAATATTTAATTTGTGTGTTCAAATTATATAATATAAAAAGTCGTTACTACATACAATATAAAAACTTTTTTTTCCAAAGTTAATCACGTCGTTTAGGTTAAGTTAGGTTAGTGTACCATACGATCAATCTCCTCAATTATTAACCAAATATGGAGAGAAACGAAAATAAAACTTCTATTAAAATAGAACAAATCGATGACCAAATCAGCAATAAACATGAGGAAGCCATTGATTGCAATTCATTCGACTCTCGTTTTGACGGTAAACAAACGCCATCATGCAAGCATATTCTTGAAACCTCATTAAATCCCACTCGTTTTGGTAAAAGATGCGATTGTGTCCAAAAAGAAATGATAAAAACTGAGGATTGTGATTATTTTGAAGAAGAAAATACCAAATTTATTAAATTAGAACCAAATATGTCGAGTTTCCAACATTGTGTTAAAGCAGAATCAAATTTTAAAGTTCCCACTTTAATATTGAAGAAAACCGATTTAACTTGTGGCAGTTGTAAGTGTACCCTCGATAAAAGTTTTTTTATAAATAAAGGAATTAATAAACAAGATGAATCATATTTAAAATGTGTGGATTGTAAAGATAAACGAAAACATCGTTTAAAATTAAGTACTTGTTGTACCATGGAACGGTTTAAATTGAAATATGGTTTAAGTTCAGATAAATCTTTAACTTATATCGATAAGGTACATCAAAAAATAAGAAATTTAAATGCAGTGAGTGCGAAAACACGACTGCATATAAGGAACTTTTACAGAACCATATCGATATAGTTCATCGAAAAATTATAAAATTTTAAATACAGCGAATAAGAAAACACGAATGCATTTATAAACCGAGTTCAGAACTATATCGATATAATTCATGGAAAAAATAGAAAATTTAAATGTAGTGAGTGCGAACCGAATACTTCACCTAAAGTATATTTACCAAATTATATCGTATTTCATAATAAAACATTCAAATGCATATAATCAACTGTTACAGTATCATTATAGATACAGCCATCGTATAGTTAGATATATATTTTAAATAATGCTAGTGCGATACCAGTCGATACAAAAAAGTAAAGGACCAGTGCAATTCTGTTAAATATGAAATATTTCAAAGCATCATGCTATATTTAAAGTTCAGTTAAATCAATGTCAAAAAGTTAATTATAATTACTTTTGTCTATATTTTATATGTATAAGTTATCTATAAGTATCACTTCAGCTATATCATCAATTAATATTATTTATTATAAGTAATGTTGAATAATTTTTTTGCATAAATGTATTATTGATGTTACATTTGGGCTGCGTCTAGCGTAGGGTAGGATAAATAATTGAAGACTTGGTTATCCTATGTTTGATTTCTTTGAGTTAGGTCACCAAAAATTATGTTAGGGTGAGCAATTGACCTTAACTTCTAACATTTATGAAAAATTTAACAGTTAAAATGTATTTCTTTAACCTTTAACAGGCAGAATTTAATGCACAGATCTTTAGTTGTTTTTGTTTAGTTTTTAGGTTGTAGGCTTAATTTGAAACGGTTATGTTTCTAAAATTTATTTTATTTTATTATTTTAAAAACAAATATTACTATTTAGGGTCACGTTAGAGGGCAGTAGTCTATATTTCATATGTATTCACAAAAGCGCTGCTTCTGAACCGCTGTTCACGATCCGTTAACCAAATAGCCCACAATAGTTTACTTTTACTATACGATTCAGAAGGCAGTTTTCCCCGGAATTAGTTTTTCACGTGGGACTTGCCAAGATGCGACGATTTATGTATGTAAAATATTTTTCAAACTTTTGTTAATAATAATTCAAATATTTTGGTATAGAAAAATCATTTTCCCGCAAACATAAATAAATCTCCAGCGCCTTTTATAATAAGAAATAATATTTGCCAATTTTTAACAATAATGTTGGGAATTGGGAAAAGCATTTTTATGAAGAAGAATTTTGTAATATTTCCTAGATTTTTCGTTTTAATATTTAAGCTGGCTTTTTGTCATTAGTAGTTTGATTGTTACTTAATTTAGTTTTGAATCTTATTTTATAAATAAATACATAAATTCAATATTTAGTTTTATTTTATTACTAATGTTAATTATATAAATTATAAGGTAACTTATAAGTTAACTGGTGGATTATGTTCCTAATATTTTAGATAAGACTTTCCAACTCCGACCACGTTTTTGTCGAAAAATCTCCAAATTGGTCTAAAAACATATTTTTTTTTGATGAGGTTCTAAAACTTCATCACAATTTCTGAGAAAAAGTAAATAAACCTTTTGTGATAATATTATACGGTTCTTGTAATACGCACGACAGCTGATCGACGCTGCGCGTTGCGTATAAAAAAGGTAATTTGCACAAGCGCTTTAATAAAAATAAGAAACTTGTGTTTGGATTATTTTTACATTTTTTTGTATAATTTCTTATAATAGTCAACATAAGCACCCCATTAAGTCTATTTATATTTATTTAGTCATTATTTGTATAGCATTATTTTATTTATTTTATATACAGGTTGCCCCGAAGGCTTAAGGGTGGTGTTGTGTAACCTATTATGACTAATAAGTGATTTTAAAAAAATCACCCCGTTTTTCAATACTTTTTTTTTCTTTTTAACCACGACGTAAGGTAACTACCCCAATCATGGACGGTTTAAGGATAATTTTTGCCTATTTTTCAAATTACTTGTATGTTTATGAATGTTTTCGACCATTGAATGGTTTAAATTAAGTTTACATAAGTAAATTATGTTTTGATAAATTGAAATTGATAGTCAAAGATTAAACTGTAAAGATATTTTCACAGTAAAAATATGCTTTTTTTTAACCATTAATGGACAGAGGAATTCTATTTATGGACATCCATTTATGGACTGCGTCTCACTAAGTTGTAATAGTGTAAATGAAACATACAAGTTCGGATTTATTAATTTTTTGACAAAATATGAACGACTTGCTTGTATTAGAATCATCTAATTACTCAATATTATATCTATATATTCTAATTAACTCGGAGAAACTGTATTACATTTTTAGTCGCATACTTAGTCTTGAAACACTAATACCTTTTTAGTCAGATACAAATCAAAAGAAAGTAAGCCAAGTATAGAGCTAAAAATAGGCAGTAATATATATTATCATTGCGTCGCACTCTTTCAACAATAAAAGGCAAATATTTACTTTTTTCCTTTACAAAATAAAATCCTCTTTTATTGATTAAAACCGGCTCCTCTATGTTTTCCACAATATCTTTTTTTCGAAACCATAGATTATCCGGTTCGTCCGGCCATTTAGAGGTAGAAAATGTCAATAACTCCTGGAAAATATTCTCCCTCGTACTTCACTAGAAGGTAATTTTGTTTCGATTTGCTTTTTTGTTTATGACTTCAGTGGTTCATCATCTGAATTCGATTCAGCTGAATTTTCAGTCGCTTCCTTTCTCCATTTATTTGGTTTTTCATGATTTCCTTCACTTTCTATTTCAGAACAGTGGCCGTCTTAACTTTCTGCATTTTTCATTTGCTTCTGTTTATTTAACTTCTCTTTCAAACCTTTTTTCTTCTGTTTCTTTTAATCTTCTCTCTTTTTCTTCCAATTTAAGTCTTTTTTCATTTTTTTTTCTTTTCGTGATATTCTAAGCAGCACTTGTTATGGCAGAAGGTATTTTTCTTTTGATTTTCGCTTTTTTCCCTTAATTTCTTCGGGCCAGAATAACTTTCTTTTAAAAGGTGATGGTATAATTAAACCTTTTGTTTTAAATTGCTTCGAAGCACTCGGTTTTGGTTCTTTTGTAACCATTATTGGAATTATTTCTGCTAATATACGAATGGTATTAGACTCCTCGGAGAATGGTTAACACCTGAGGTAGATTTTTTTGATGAGATGTTTTGAAATGTAGTCAGTAATATTGTTTTGTCTACTATTTGAGGTGAATTCGGTAATGCAGCCTTTGTATAAATGACGTTAATATTATCTGGAGACATACAGGAGTTTATTTTTAAAAATTGTTTTTGTGTGGTGTAATCTGTTTCCTTTATCTTATTATTTCGAGTTTTAACTTTTGTCATATCCACATAATTGGGGCCAAACGGAAATAGCCCCCCGCCGCGAAAACCATTCCTAATACACTCTCGAGTAAGTGTATCCATGGCAGTTTTAAGAACTTTTCCAAATTTTGACCTAGATTTTTCATTTTCCAAGCGTTGGCCGCTTTCCGCCAAGCAGTTTTTAGCGGTCTGAAGACAGCTATGTCCATGGGCTATTGGATATGGGTAGAATTTGGGTTTAACGCGATTATTTCAATCCCGTTTTCTAAACAAAAATTGGACAAATGTAACGTCAGATGTGACTTATGGCCGTCTAAGAAGAAAAGTATCGCTTTCTCGATCCCTTGTTGTACAACCCACTGATGAAATTCGTTGACAAAATATTCATAGAACGTGCTTCCACACATCCAACCACTTTCCGATCGTCCAATAACCCAACCGCCTGGGAAATTAGAACATATAGCGGAAGGAATCCTCTCATAGCTGTAATTAGCACCATCGTTGGTGCTAATTGCCCCGCGGCATTTCCCGTGACTAAAACAGTCAAATTGTCTTTTTCATCTCCCGATGAATTATATAAGTGTTTTTCACCTCTTTTTGCTGAAACACTTCCTGGTTTAGGTGACAAAAAGAAAGCACTCTCATCAGTATTAAAGATTCTTTCAGGTTTGTTCAAAATGTTAAATAACCCTTTCTCTTTCAAGTAATCTTCCACCTCCTTAAACCAACACTGAATGTCCTCTTCTGTAACGTTATCTCGAGCTGTGGTGAGGTTTTGTGCTGTTCGTTCAGCTACCACAGGATGTCTTTATAAAAATGATGCATACCACTTTTTCCCTGGACGATTGTTTGTGAACGGGTTGTCTTGTTTTTTGTCTCTTAAAATTCGTTGTACACTGTCTAATAACTCATCTTTAGTTATTGGTATGTGCTTCTCACTCATAGATATTATCCATTTTTCTAAAATGTCCTTCGTGTTTCAATAAAACTGTAATGGGCCCCATTGAACATTCAATGGGACTCTTTCCAGATATTTTATTGTATAAGGTGATTCCAATATTTTCACCCTTATGGACAGCTTCGATTGCCTCTTTCATTTGTTGAGGTGTATAATTCTTTTTAGGTGCCATTTCTATAAAAAAAAAATGTTTGTAAGTGTTAATCTACATATGTCCATAACTGGGTGCTATGGATTACCCTATAATGGACACACGTGTCCATTACTGGTATGACTTGCCAAAATGCAAATTTATAAATACAGAATGAAAAAGGATGAAAGGAACTATTTGAGACGCTAAGTCTAAAATATTTAAAAAAAAAAACAAAGATCGACACTAGTCCATTAAAGGATTTTCCAAAAAAATTATATCCAGTTATGAATATAGCTAAAATATCGACATTAAAATGCAAAGCCGCTTGTATTAACCTTAAAACGACATCTATATCTAATAAATAATCCACAAAATCAAACAAAATTTGACTTGACTACTGCATAAAAAATGCAATCTAAAATACAAATTGTGTACTCACCGCACTAACGATTGTCTTAATATATTTGGATTGTCTTGATAAAAACTCGCGCGTCTGACTCCACACTTCCGCCATTTATGTTACGAATGAACGAATTGAATTAAACGACAGTATTTGACGGTTACATGACTTTAGTTTATGGTTATGTGTTCCAAGTGACTAGAATTTCATTGCTGGTCCTAATTTTAAAGGCTATTGCTTTTTCTGTCCATTACCGGTGTATTGTCCATTACTGGTGCCTCTACCTTAACAATGTTTGTTGACGAGTTATTGACACAAATGAAAGTCATGTTTGATCACAGACCAAATAGATATTTGGCAGATGAACGAGCCATTTTGAGATTATTATCATGACAAGATAATATTGGCTAATCAGGCACGAATGCAATGTTTCAAGTGCAAGTCTGATATGCTAAGCGCTTTTGAGAACATATCTTCGAAGCGTTTCCATCAATCGGAACGAGCAGAAAATTCAACGAAACAAAGCGAGATGTCTCCGCTCCAGTGACGAGGAACGGTAACGGGTCTTCTGACGGTCGACGAAATGTACGATGTGTTGTTTGCAGAGAAATTGGACACTTGTCAACGGACTGCAAGAGGCGAAAGGAAAGGTTGTGCTATAAGAGCAATTCGCCATCTCATCAGATGAAAGACTGTCCTGAAGGAAAATCGAAAACCGGTGACAATTCAACGCGTGTGCTTATTCAGTCCATATTCAGTGCCCGTAAAATAGTCAATCGTGTATAGTGATGGCAATCAGTTAATGTCATGATCGATTCAGGCTCTCCAATAAGTTTGATTAGTGCCTAAAAAGTAACGAAAAGTGAACATAGCTTCTGTGGCATTAATGGTGTAGAATTAGAAATATTAGGTTTATTTGATCAGGATGTTGTAGTAAACGATATTGGAATGTTTATTCGATTTTTTGTTGTGCCTGATAACACTACGAATTTTCCAGCTTTGTTAGGTAGGGATTTTTTGTCACATCCTGCTGTAAATATAACCTTTGGCGTTAATTAACGAAAGTATTGATTATCAGTACTCCAATCGACTAAGAGATATTTACAATTCATGTTACGAAAAGAATAATGCTGAGATTCAATCTGAAACTGGCGAAATGATGTCGATTAGTTTAAAGCATGATCAACCAATGTGTTATCTTAGTCTTGCATTTAGTGATAGAGAGAAGTTGAGATATTTTTTAGGGATAGCATTTAAAATATTCACTGATTGTGATAGTTTTAGATTAACTTTGAACAAACAAAATATTAATCCGCGCATTTCACGATGGGCGATGTTCTTACAGAGTTATAGTTTTGAAATAGTGCATCGCCCAGGAAAACAAATGTCACGTGGTGATGCGTTAAGCAGATCCGTGAATTTGTTAGATATGACTGTACTGTTCAAAATATGTAATAATTACTTCGACTGTCCTCAATTACTTGAACAAATCAACTTCCATGGACCGCCGAGACTCTCCCGTCGACAATTAGTCTTTGAGCCTTTAACGCCCAGGTCCAACATTCAACAAATTGTTCCTAGAAGTGGATGTTTTCTCGAAGGCCACAGTTTTTAAGAATTCTGATTTCACTCTTCTGAAGTCTTTTCAAAATTCAGCATCCTGAATTCGGCTCTCTCCGTCGTTAATCTTAATTCACCTCTATAACCACTTTGCTTGCCACTATTTCTATTTCTATTTTTGCCACTATTTTTAATTTTTCTTTTGTGTACTTAGTTATAAAGTAGTACTGCGTTAGTTATGCTTGCAATTGTATACAATTAACCATGATCTTAATGTCAGTAAATTTATATAACTTAGCATTAGATATGAAATAAATCACTCTATATGTGAAAAACTTGTAAGGATGCAAGACTAACCTAAATCATAAGTTTTTCTAAGATTTCATCTCATCTCTTGTACCCGTTGTTTTTCCTCGATTAAATAAATACATGAATAAAACAAGAAATTGATACCTAAATTCAAGGGGCCGTATATTGTTTAGAATGTTCTCGATCCTGATAGATAACCTGATAGGTAACGGATATTGAAGGATTTCAGGTTACGCATAAACCATATAATGGTGTGGTGGCTCCTGATCAGATGAAGATCAGATGGACGCGAATATAGCTCCATTTCTTTATGCTAATGTACTCGTATACAATTCACTTTATGCAACTGTATGTATAACTAATAACTGTATGCACAAAAGCTATAAATTAGTAAATGTTTCGTTACAATTCATTTATTATCTGTATGTCAATGCTCATTTTGGATATCAAATGTATTAGTATATTATTTGGAAAATATCCTATGACTGCTGAGGACAGCTAGAAGGTCAGTGTGGTTGGCCGGGCTGTAGTAATTTTAATTTATCATCTATTTGAATTTGCCTCCAGAGTGGACTAGGTGACATTTGATTTGTGTGTGTAGGCAATGTGTCAGTGGCTAGCTAAAGAGAGGGTAGATTGGAGGATTCCTTCTTGTACAACTGTGGGTGGTAAGATAAGTAAAAAGAACAGTGGAATAACCAAACGTATTTTATTCAGTTCATCCTGACGCCCACAAAACAATATATTTACAATATTAAATCAAAAATAATAATATTATAATTCGCGTATATTGATCTCAAATGAGTAACGGCGGACAAGGTCCAAGATTTTTTAAGTAGTACTATTTTTAGAGTTTGTTCGCGACGGTTGTGGTGCCTCACGATTTTCCATGCGAAACATTTTTCCGGTTCAAAATAATCGAGTTTTCTTTTGATTCCAAAACTTTTTCTATTTCGTACGTTTTCCAAAAATACTGGAATTTAACTAAGGCGCACTTACACGTATTTTTTTTTATTAATTTGAGTATTATTAGGGCTCTGACTCTGTAAATACCTCTGGGTCATGATAAACTGAAACCACAGGGTCTAATTATGGGAATGCAACCCCCGTGAAAGCCAAAACAATTTTTGTGAATACAATTCCTATTATAAATTCCTCTGTATATTTTAGAAAAATGAATAAATTTTGAATTTTTGGTTTTTTTTTTATGAACAAATCATGGACTTTATTAAGAGATAAGAGAAATTTCATTTAATCATCAATATGTGTCTTAAAGTAACTTTTTTTGAGTAAACGAGTTGTTACACTCGCAGCCTTTTATTATTAATTCTATGTGTATTTTTAAGTTTTATTTTCTAGAAAACAAATTAAAACACTCGCTGCACTCATTATGTCTAAATAATATCTATAACTCCACTCATTTTTATTTTATATAGAAAACCACGAAAACATTATAAAACAAAAATGTAAGCGTTAAGATGAATAATTTTTGGAGTGAACGATAGAAAAGAATAAGTCTTCGAATTTCAGGGTTTTTAAACATCATTTGAAACAATTTTAAATGCTAAAAATGAATTGTTTAGCAAAATTAAAAAAAAAATGTTCTTCCTTAGTTAACCAACTTTGAAATAGAAATACTTTAGTTTCAAGCATTGACAGAATTAGGTGTTTAAAATATTTATCGCTATATTTATCATATATCGGCCAGCCAGATAATGATTTTATATATTATATATATTTATTTTTTTATAGATATTTTACTTCCTTAATCTGGCAGCACTGTAACCATCTGTCAAAATAACATTTCTAGAGTACTCTTCTGAACACGGCTGTAAACCAAAATAACTGATATAAATAATGTGTGTGGCTCTATTTGCCCAATAAAGGAAAAGAATATTTAATTTGTGTGTTCAAATTATATAATATAAAAAGTCGTTACTACATACAATATAAAAACTTTTTTTTCCAAAGTTAAACACGTCGTTTAAGTTAGGTTAGGTTAGTGTACCATACGATCAATCTCCTCAATTATTAACCAAATATGGAGAGAAACGAAAATGAATCTTCTATTAAAATAGAACAAATTGATGACCATATCAGCAATAAACATGAGGAAGCCATTGATTGCAATTCATTTGACGGTAAACAAACGCCATCATGCAAGCATATTCTTAAAACCTCATTAAATCCCACTCGTTTTGTTAAAAGATGCGATTGTGTCCAAAAAGAAATGATAAAAACTGAGGATTGTGATTATTTTGAAGAAGAAAATACTAAATTTATGAAATTAGAAACAAATATGTCGAGTTTCCAACATTGTGTTAAAGCAGAATCAAAATTTAAATGTTATCGTCCAACACCACAAACCATGAAAATTCCCACTTTAATATTGAAGAAAACCGATTTAACTTGTGGCAGTTGTAAGTCTACCCTCGATAAAAGTTGTTATATAAATAAAGTAATTAATAAACAAGATGAATCATATTTAATATGTGTGGATTGTCAAGATAATCGAAAACATCGTTCAAAATTAAGTACTTGTTGTATCAAGGAACGATTTAAATTGAAATATGGTATAAGTTCAAATAAATCTATAACTTATATCGATAAAGTACATTAAAAAATAAGAAAATTTAAATGCAGTGATTGCGAATATACAAGTCCACTTAAAGCAACTTTACAAACCCATATCGACGCAGTTCATCGCAAAATTAAGAAGTTTAAATGCAGTGAGTGCGAATACACGACTGCATATAAGCAACAATTACCGAACCATATTGATATAGTTCATCGGAAAATTATAAAATTTAAATCCATTGAGTGCGAATACACGACTGCATATAAACAACTTTTACAGAACCATATTGATATAGTTCACCAAAAAATTATAAAATTTAAATGCAGTGAGTGCAATCACACATTCTCGCATAAATCAAATTTACAGACCCATATCGACGTAGTTCATCGGAAAATTAGAAAATTTAAATGCAGTGAGTGCGAATACACGAATGCTTATAAACAACGTTTACAGAACCATATCGATGCAGTTCATCAAAAATTAAGAAAATTTTATATACAGCGAATAAGAAAACACGAATGCATTTATAAACCGAGTACAGAACCATATCTATATAATTCATGAAAAAATGAAAATTTAAATGTAGTGAGTGCGAACCGAAAACTTCACCTAAAGTATATTTACAAAACCATATCGTATTTCATAATAAAACATTAAAATGCAATAAGTGCATATAAGCAACTGTTACAGTATCATTATAGATACAGCCATCGTATAGTTAGGTATATATTTTAAATAATACTAGTGCGATACCAGTCGATACAAAAAAGTAAATGACCAGTGCAATTCTGTTAAATATGACATATTTCAAAGCATCATGGTATATTTAAGTTCAGTTAAATCAATGTCAAAAAGTTAATTAAAATTACTTTGTCTATATTTTCTATGTATAAGTTATCTATAAGTATCATTTCAGCTATATCATAAATTAATATTATTTATTATAAGTAATGTTGAATATATTTTTTACATAAATGTATTATTGATGTTACATTTGGGCTGAGTTTAGCGTAGGGTAGGATGAATAATTGAAGACTTGGTTATCCTATGTTTGATTTCTTTGAGTTAGGTCACCAAAAATTATGTTAGGGTGAGCAGTTGACCTTAACTTCTAACATTTATGAAAAATTGAACAGTTAAAACGTATTTCTTTAACATAAAACAGGCAGAATTTAATGCACAGATTTAGTTTGTTGTTTTTGTTTAGTTTTTAGGTTGTATGCTTAATTTGAAACGGTTATGTTTCGTAAAATTTATTTTATTCTATTATCTTTTAAAACTAATATTACTATTTAGGGTCACGTTAGAGGGCAGTAGTCTATATTTATTATGTATTCACAAAAACGCTGCGTCTAAACCGCTGTTCACGATCCGTTAACCAAATAGCCCACAATAGTTTACTTTTACTATACGATTCAGAAAGCAGTTTTCTCTGGAATTAGTTTTTCACGTGGGACTTGCCAAGATGCGACGATTTATGTGTAACAAATATTTTTTTCAAACTTTTGTTAATAATGATTCAAATATTTTGGTACAGAAAAATCATTTTCCCGCAAACATAAATAAATCTCCAGCGCCTTTTATAATAAGAGATAATATTTGCCAATTTTTAACAATAATGTTGTGAATTGGGAAAAGGATTTTTATGAAGAAGAATTTTGTAATATTTCCTAGATTTTTCGTTCTAATATTTAAGCTGTTTTTTGTCTTTAGTGGTTCGATTGTAACTTAATTTAGTTTTGAATCTTATTTTATAAATAAATACATAAATTCAATATTTAGTTTTATTTTATTACTAATGTTAGTTATATAAGTTATCAACTTATAAGTTAACTAGTGGATTATTTTACTAATATTTTAGATAATTATCCTAAAATATTTTGATAAACTCGAAATGGATAAAAAATAGTCAACAGACTTCCCAACAAAAATATATTTCATTTTTGATGATGCATTTCTAAAACTTCATCACGATTTCTGAGAAAATGGAAACCTTTTGTGATAATATTATACGGTTCTTGTAATAGGCACGACAGCCGATCGACGTGGCCGCGGCGAGGCCAATGGTAGCCGCTTATAAAAAAGATAATTTGCACCAGTGCTTTAATGAGAATAATAAACTTGTGTTTGGATTATTTTTACAGTTTTTTATATAATTTCTTATAATAGTGAACATAAGCACCCCATTAAGTCTATTTATATTTAGTTATTCATTATTTGTATAGAATTATATTATTTATTTTATATACAGGTTGCCCCGAAGGTGTTGTGTAACCTATTACGACTAAGAAGTGATTTAAAAAAAATCACCCGTTTTTCAATACGTTATTTTTGTTCGTTTTAACCATGGCGTATTTTGATATACTTTCTTGGCAAATATTACTGGAAATCGCAGGACCAATTATTACCCTATTAAATGATCAGCTCAAATCGTTCAGGAATGCCTTTATATAGTTGTACGAATAAAAAAATACCACATGCTTTAATATTCATTAGATTTGTTACCAATATTTTTTTAGACCGTGTCACCATTTTAGCACATGCGAAGTATTAAAAGGTTTCAAAATAATAATTGCTTTCAACAAAGTATCGACGCCATATTGGGATTAAATAACAAATTGTGTCACAAATCGCGTAATTGCCTGTAATGGTCGCTTTGCTTACAAATCGAATTCGACAAAAGAAACCTTTTTTCATTAGAATACTTTGCTGACGAATATTTAATACTATTTATAATTCCCTCGGTCATCCATGGCTTAAGTTTGTTGTTTATAGTTTTAATTGTTTTATTTGTATTGTTGTAATTGTTTTTTATGTGTGTATTTAGTGTTTCTATAAACTTTTCAAATGCTGTGTCCGCGTTTATAAGGCTATAAACGTCTCCCATTCCTCATTTTTTAGACTTATGCGTAATTCTTCATACTTTATTAATTTTATATCTATAACTCTATTTATTCCTTGAATGGCCAGAAGGGTGGAGTAATGGTCTGTTAATGTTGTATGTATAACAGCAGATTGTGGTTTGTTATTACTACGAATGTAAATATGATCTATGCATGTTTTTACACCATTAAGTTGTCTCGTCGCTGTATTTATAGTAGTCATCAGCCTGATGATGTTGATTATGTCCGTACGTAGATATATTCAGGTCTTCTGCGAGTCACGGTGTTTAATACTACTATTTGAGGTCATATTTTTTAAGATGCTGTCCAAGGAAGTTAAAAATCTCTTAATATTACTTTGAGATGGAGAGCGGCAAAGCGCAAATATAGCAAAATTCCGCCCTTTAATGCAAAAACCCGTTGCATCATGAATATCGAATTCATCAATCAATAGTCACACTCAAATAGCATTTAATGTCAACTAGAACACCATCTTCGTTCCGTATGCAATATAGCTACCAAATTAGGAAATTGAGTTTGGCTGCTAATCCAGCATTCTGTTAGGATTATAATTTCAATATTTAAATCCATTTGTAAGTAAGGAGATTTAGCTGATCAAAATTTTTTTGCAATCTGCGTAAGTATATTCTTAGTATAACTTAGTATTTTAATTACATAATTATTCTTAAATATGGTCTTACACTTAAGCGGAGACCTTATATTTAGTGTTTTGACAAATTCCGTGTTATTTATTTCATTAAATAAATCCTCCATATTTTTTTTTTTACTATCATCATTGAAATAGTTAGAAGAAGGTTTGTTTGACAAACAATTAAAAAATTATAATAAAATTCAGATAAGTTTAAAGTTAATAATTCTAGTCGTAATTACTATAAGAGGGATTCAAAGTCAATTTTTGCAGAGAGTGAAGAATACATAACAAGATTTTTAGTTGGTTAAACAGAAAAAGTTAGTAAATAGTAAATTGCATAAGATTTCACATAATTAATAATATCTATTCCAGACAGACTAAATCGTTCTCCGATATTATATGAATATATTTTTGAGTTTTTTAACCACACAAATCTGTACTTTTTTTTCTTTGGCGATGTCTCGAGTTTTTTTATACAAAATCCTGTTGAAAAGTGTAAAAGGTGATCCGAAGAGTTTATTCTCTGCGGTGATGTCTTCATGCCTACGTCGGATGGAGTGATCGATCTGGATTGCCGAAGAATTCGAAGTGCTACCATGAGTTCCTCTTTTTTTTCCTTGTGGTCATCACAAGTGGGGGACGTGCTCTTTCAGACTGTTCTTCATTCCTGGACTCAATACGATATGCATAATCCAGGTCTCGTTCATCAATCACAATGCCAGCGGTAGACCCTATAGCCTTTATGAATGCATATAAATTCTCTCCGTTCACCTGTGGAATTCCGCTAATCTCCAAATTATTAAGAAGCATGCTTTGCTCTCTCGTATTTTCCGATTTTTCCATGATTTCCAATTTATGTTTTAATTTTGTTATTTCTGTCTGTCACAAGTTGATATTAAATGTATTATAAACTTAGACAGATACCTACATATAAATAGATATAAATAAGAGTTTAATTTAAATAAGAGGAATACTTTTGCAGTTTGCATTAGGTTTGTGTGTTTTGCTGTTACCATTTTGTGTTTAAAATATTTTTCCCTATATTTATCATATATATAAGCTAGCCCCAATATGATTATTAAATTTTTCTTTCGTAGCTTATTTACATCCATAATCTGGCAGCACTCTAAACACCTGTCAAAATGACGTTTCTGGACATCGCTTTTGAACAAGGCTGTAAACATAGATATAGGCTGTGAAGTGAAAACCATAACAACTGATAAATACTGCATGTGGCTGTATTTATTAAGTAAAATATTCCTTTCCTAATATTTAAATAATAAATATTTCTTTTCTTTGTATTAATTTGTGTGTTCAAATGTTAAAATGTAAAAACGACGTTACTATTTGTCAATAATGACGTTTAGGTAGATAGTTAGACCAATCTGCCAACATACGATCAACCTGCCCAATTATACTTGAACAGCAACTATGGAGAGAAACGAAAATAAAACTTCTATTAAAATAGAACAAATTGATGACCAAATCAGCAATAAACACGAGGAAGCCATTGATTGCAATTCATTCGACTCTCGTTTTGACGGTAAACAAACGCCATCATGCAAGCATATTCTTGAAACCTCATTAAATCCCACTCGTTTTGGTAAAAGATGCGATTGTGTCCAAAAAGAAATGATAAAAACTGAGGATTGTGATTATTTTGAAGAAGAAAATACTAAATTTATTAAATTAGAACCAAATATGTCGAGTTTCCAACATTGTGTTGAAGCAGAATCAAATTTTAAATGTTATCGTCCAACACCACAAACCATGAAAATTCCCACTTTAATATTGAAGAAAACCGATTTAATTTGTGGCAGTTGTAAGTGTACCCTCGATAATAGTTGTTTTATAAATAAAGGAATTAATAAACAAGATGAATCATATTTAATATGTGTGGATTGTAAAGAAAAACGAAAACATCGTTCAAAATTAAGTACTTGTTGTACCAAGGAACGGTTTAAATTGAAATATGGTATAAGTTCAGATAAATCTTTAACTTATATCGATAAGGTAAATCAAAAAATAAGAAAATTTAAATGCAGTGAGTGCGAATATAAAAGTCCACGTAAAGCAACTTTACAGAGACATATCGACGTAGTTCATCAGAAAATTATAAAATTTAAATGCAGTGAGTGCGAATACAGGAATGCTTATAAACAACAATTACAGAACCATATTGATATAGTTCATCAGAAAATTATAAAATTTAAATGCAGTGAGTGCAATCACACATTCTCATGTAAAGCAAATTTAAAGACCCATATCGACGTAGTTCATCGGAAAATAAGACAATTTAAATGCAGTGAGTGCGAATACACGTGCTCACTTAAAACAAATTTACAGACCCATATAGACGTTGTTCATAGAAAAATAAGAAAATTTAAATGCAGTGAGTGCAATCACACGTGCTCAAGTAAAGCACGTTTACAGACCCATATCGACGTAGTTCATCGAAACATTAAACAATTTAAATGCAGTGAGTGCGAATACAGGAATGCTTATAAACAACAATTACAGAACCATATTGATATAGTTCATCAGAAAATTATAAAATTTAAATGCAGTGAGTGCAATCACACATTCTCATGTAAAGCAAATTTAAAGACCCATATCGACGTAGTTCATCGGAAAATAAGACAATTTAAATGCAGTGAGTGCGAATACACGTGCTCACTTAAAACAAATTTACAGACCCATATAGACGTTGTTCATAGAAAAATAAGAAAATTTAAATGCAGTGAGTGCAATCACACGTGCTCAAGTAAAGCACGTTTACAGACCCATATCGACGTAGTTCATCGGAAGATTAGAAAATTTAAATGCAGTGAGTGCGAATACACGATTGCTTATAAACAACAATTACAGAACCATATTGATATAGTTCATCGAAAAATTATAAAATTTAAATGCAGTGAGTGCAAGCACACATTCTCACTTAAAGGAAATTTACAGAGACATATTGACGTAGTTCATCGGAAAAATAAGAAATTTAAATGCAGTGAGTGCGAATACACGACTGCATATAAGCAACAATTACAGAACCATATCGATATAGTTCACCGGCAAAATAGAAAATTTTAAATACAGCGATTAAGAAAACACGAATGCATTTATAAAGCGAGTACAGAACTATATCGATATAATTCATGGAAAAAATAGAAATTTTAAATGTAGTGAGTGCGAACCGAATACTTCACCTAAAGTATATTTTCAAAATCATATCGTATTTCATAATAAAACATTCAAATGCAATAAGTGCATATAAGCAACTGTTACAGTATCATTATAGATACAGCCATCGTATAGTTAGGTATATATTTTAAATAAAGCTAGTGCGATACCAGTCGATACAAAAAAGTAAAGGACCAGTGTAATAGTTAAAGTTCAGTTAAATCAATGTCAAAAAGTTAATTATAATTACTTTGTCTATATTTTCTATGTATTAATTATCTATAAGTATCATTTCAGCTATGTCATAAATGAATGTTATTATAAGTAATGTTGAATATATTTTTTACATAAATATATTATTGATGTTACATTTAAGCTGCGTCTAGCGTAGGGTAGGATAAATAATTGAAGACTTGGTTATCCTATATTTGATTTCTTAAAGTTAGGTCACCAAAAATTATGTTAGGGTGAGCAGTTGACCTTAATTTCTAATATTTATGAAAAATTGAACAGTAAAAACGTATTTATTTAACCTTAAACAGGCAGAATTTAATGCACCAAACTTTAGTTGTATTTGTTTAGTTTTTAGGTTGTAGGCTTAATTTGAAACGGTTCTGTTTTGTAAAATTTATTTTACTTTATTATTTTTTAAAACAAATATTACTATTTAGGGTCGCGTTAGAGGCCAGTAGTCTATATTTATTATGTATTCACAAAAGCGCTGCTTCTGAACCGCTGTTCACGATCCGTTAACCAAATAGCCCACAATAGTTTACTTTTACTATACGATTCCGAAAGCAGTTTTCCCCGGAATTAGTTTTTCACGTGGGACTTGCCAAGATGCGACGATTTATGTATGAAAAATATTTTTCAAACTTTTATTAATAATGATTCAAGTATTTGGGTGTAGAAAAATCATTTCCCTGCAAACATAAATAAATCTCCAGCGCCTTTTATAATAAGAAATAATATTAGCCAAATTTTAACAATAATGTTGTGAATTGGGAAAAGGATTTTTATGAAGAAGAATTTTGTAATATTTCCTAGATTTTTCGTTCTAATGTTTAAGCTGTTTTTTGTCTTTAGTGGTTCGATTGTAACTTATTTTAGTTTTGAATCTTATTTTATAAATAAATACATAAATTCAATATTTAGTTTTATTTTATTACTAATGTTAGTTATATAAATTATCAACTTATAAAGTTCTAGAGGATTATTTTCCTAATATTTTAGATAAAACTTCCCAACTCCGACAACGTTTTTGTCGAAAATGTTTTTTTAAAATCTCCAAATTAGTCCAAAAACATATTTTTTTTGATGATTTTCTAAAACTTCATCACAATTTCTGAGAAAAAGTAAACCTTTTGTGATAATATTATACGGTTCTTGTAATAGGCACGACAGCTGATCGACGCTGCGCGTTGCGTATAAAAAAGGTAATTTGCACAAGCGCTTTAATAAAAATAATAAACTTGTGTTTGGATTATTTTTACATTTTTTTCTATAATTTCTTATAATAGTCAACATAAGCACCCCATTAAGTCTATTTATATTTATTTATTCATTATTTGTATAGCATTATTTTATATACAGGCTGTCCCGAAGGCTTAAGGGTGGTGTTGTGTAACCTATTATGACTAAGAAGTGATTTTAAAAAAATCACCCCGTTTTTCAATATATGTTTTTCTTTTTAACCATGACGTATTTTGATATACTTTCTTAGCAAATATTACTGGAAATCGCAGGACCAATTATTACCCTATTAAATGATTAGCTCAAATCATTAAGGAATGCCTTTATATAGTTGTACGAATAAAAAAATACCACATGCTTTAATATTCATTAGATTTGTTACCAATATTTTTTTAGACGGCGTCTCCGTTTTAGCACATGCGAAGGTTCGAAACATATCTAGGAGAGGTTAATTGGTAAAGTTGAGCTTTAAGATAAATTTATAACAATATACTGTTCAAAATAATAATTGCTTTCAACAAAGTATCGACGCCATATTGGGATTAAATAATAAATTATGATTGCCAGATCGCTTTGCTTTTAACTCGAATTCGAGTTGATCCCTTGATAATGAACAGATTATAATTTCATTAGTCTTGCCAACACAGGGAATGATTTTGGTTATACGATTAATGCAAAATGACCTAAACTCAGACACTAGCATTAGATTTGTTTGTTTAAACATCTCTAACCTAACCTAAAATAATTGCAAGCATATTGAATCGTATTTAACATGTTTGGATTGTAAAGAAAAACGAAAAAATCGTTTAAAATTAACATCTTATAGTACCAAAGAACGGTTTGAATTAAGATATGATATAAGTTCAGATAAATCTATAACTTATATCGATAAGGTAAATCAAAAAATAAGAAAATTTAAATGCAGTGATTGTGAATATACAAGTCCACTTAAAGCAAATTTACAGACCCATATCGACTTTAAAAATATTCTGTTGAATGTGTGTTTTATTTTAATTTAGTTTAAATTTATTTCAATTTTTATTTTCAGTCAATAAGATATTGATGACTAAAATTTAGTTAGACGAAATCACACGCAACGTCTTTCGTTGTTTTCCGCGAACATAGTAAAGCGCACCATAATAAAGGCTATTACTCAAGTAATTTCGTCGAAAAAATATTGGGTCTGCGTCGGGTGGAAGTTAAACTTCTTTAGCCATTCGCACACACAGACAGAGGGGATATATAAATGAAATATAAGACATTTTTCTCTCTTATTCAATATATTATTATAAGTCACTTCATTATTATACTATACAGTATCATTATCAATAATTTCTTCTATAATCATTCTTTCATTTGGTTATTTTCTAGCTGTTCATTAGAAATCGTACTCTATTTCATTCCAAGAAAGACACAATCAGTTTATGATAACTAAAGTAACTAACAAATATTCTAGTTTCAAACTTCTCAAGATATCTACTAAATACAGCATCGATACAGCAGATAGATCTACGGATTTTACTCGTAACGCGTGACGCGGTTTCTCGACCAACATCCCATCCCAAGGAAGTGTAACTTCAAAAATGCGACGGTGACGGCAGTGCGTGCTTTCAAAAGTGGGGTAGGAAGAGACTTCCGCGTTGAATCTCGGTGTATTGATTCTTCGAGTCAGCTGGGAGACTACAAGGGGCATAACAACACCTCCATTATGCAAGGACACGGGTCGGCGTGGCGATCGAGCTCCGCACTTATAGGCTGCCAGGCGTGCCGGAGGGGTATCCCTCTGCGTCAGCCTGGACTTTGCACATGGCGTCTGATGCTGTCGTCAGCGGAAATCTGGCGAGAACGTCGTGTGTGCCCCACAAGTACACCAGTGTCACGATTTTCTGGCAAAGCTCAATTAACGTGAAATGGACACTTGGCAAATAGCAATATAGTCAGATATTAGTTGAGCACGAATTGTTGAGTTTGGTCATCTCATCCTAAGGATATCTTAATGACTAGAATAATTCTCACTTAATAAAAAATAATACATATATCGTATTTTACTATAAAGTCTCCCATACCATGGAGACCGCTACACCCATACTTCCAGATCAAACGAAGCTATCAGGTCATTCCAATATCAGTAGGACAATCTCTAGAATTTAACTAATTATTTTATCTTTAACCATTGTCAACATGACATAACGAATCGTCCATGAGTTACATGAAACTACAAGTTACCATGTATTCATAAATCCCTATTTTGTTGTATCCATCCACCATAGACAACCTTGTTACGTTACGCTAATGTTACGTTACGCTAATGTTACGTTATATGTCTAGGATTCAGGGGCGGCTTTTCAGAAGAAAAAACGAAGACACAGAACTAAGCACCGAAGTGGGAAGAAGAAGGAAGCAGCCAATGGAATAAAAGTAGTGAGACCAATCAATGCTGACTTTTAAAGAGAGACCCTCAAAATAGATTTAAACCCATATTTTTAGTACAAGCCACTGAAATATCTAAGACCCAAATCGCCTGGCAATGTCCTGCCGTAATTTGGTTAGAATTATTTTAAATATTATCTTATCGACAAGTTTCGGAAACAAATAAATCCGAAAATATTTGGCAAGCCATCACAACAAAACATCGGTCGTTGACCTTATCAAATCTATATAATCTATCTAATTTTAGGCGTATATCTCATAAACAGTTCAAGTTAAAAATATAGTTTCGAAAATTTCATTGAAGACGGAGACTGTTAAATCTTTTTCCGTAGAATTTTGAATGAATACACAGAGAGTGGCGTATGCGCACAAATTACTTATATAAAAACGATAAATCGTAAAAAATCCATCGACTCCAATAGCGAAATGTTTGTGACGTCAGATCGCATCGCGATATTTTCCAGGACGTCCCGAAGGCAACCCGAAGGAACAGCGGCAGTAGCAGGAAGAAACAAGGCAAGACGTCGACGAAGGTGCTCGAGATACCGAAGGACCTGTACCAGAGCCATCTCCGGCCGGGAGTTATATTCAGGATTCACATGGCCGAGGGACTCAACAAACTGCTCTGGAGAAAGTATGTAGTAAAGTAATCGCTTTTTACACCTGCGAAGTTGCCAGATATACAGTTCTCATGCCCAGTTTAACTGGAAGTTCTCTATTGACGGCAAAGGCAACTAGACTTCCTAATTGAAAGTCACAATCATTTGCTTTATTTGGATAAATGCTAAGTTTAATTTCACGCGTTGTGACGTCAAATCAGACCGTATTGAGACGAGTTATAAATTCCTTTCTCACGGTTTAGTCTTTACTCACCGCACTCCCAGGCTAGATACCTTCCTAGGTAGCCAATCTAACATCGAGTCGAAGCTATTACCGATAATTTATTAATTTCTATTTGCATTCCTACTGAGTCAGAAATTGGTTAGGATAAATGTTGTGATAGCATCCTTTCTTCAATTAAATATTAATAATTAACGCGAATTGATAATTAATATTACTTTCTTTTATATATTTACCCCGCTTACGAACCTCTTAAAAGCCTTCCTGGAGCGTGTTGTCTGAAAGAAACGCTGGTTTCAAGCCAACTCGGTCTAGTAGCTAGCATGCGAGTCAAGACGACGAGCCATCTCGGCCGAGTGTGCGAGAGAAACGGTATGTTTCCCTAATACTTCTTGTACGGTTTAGATGTGTGCAATTTAGGCAAGATAATCTATCGAAGATTTAATTTCTAAATTATTCTAAGAACTCTAAAATGAAAGTGAGTCTAAAATTTACAGTTGCGTAGTTCCGCATAGCAAAGTGGTGTAGGAAATAAATAATTGGCAATGTCAGTCTGATCTAAGCAACGGTGTTTGAAGTTTTGTGGCGTACTTGGCGTGGTGCGTTTTTCACCCTCAGTTGCCATGTGTTTTAAAAGATTGGAGTAGAGTATAGAACACGTTAATAGCCCTCATAGCCCAAATATTTCCAATAAATGTAGATAACCCAAAAAACACTGTTGATTTTATATGCAGTAACAACTAACTTCCCATTTGCAGGTAAATGAGAAGAAAGTGATTGAATAGACCCTGGTGGTGCATGTTGGTACTCCCCATAGCGCTTGAGATGCAGAAACCGGGGGAATTTTGTCTGCGCTTGCTCTATTATTTCTACATTAATGAGACCAGACTGAGGGTTGGAAGATTCCTCTGAAAGCCACTCGAGAAAACTTATCTTTGGTATTTTTTCCAGCTACGCCAACGACAACGACGAATCGATCGTCGAGGCGGACGTGGAGTATTTGCGCCTGACTCGCAAGGTGCTGGTCGACGAGATCACCAAATACGAGGACATCGAATGGCTGATGGAGTGGAACCTCAACAGGACCAGGCTCTTCGTCGATCACATTTGCAACACCAGATATTACTTCATGGGTATGAAAATGTGTATCTTTCGCGCCGCGGTTGGGATCCCATCACCCTCGGCGACGCCTTTATCTTATCGAGGGATCTTCTGATTCCTCGGCGACGGGTTCTGTAAACCAATGACCGCAGAGGAACAAAACTCAAATCCTCAAATTAAATATTCATATTAAAACAAATGCCTGACAGCCTGTCAAACCACGTTCATCTATTTCAAAATTCGAACACTGTGTTCTAAAAAGAGCACGTCTAAATCATTCCCTCCTAAATCAGACAATACTTTCACATTACTTTCACATTACAATACTTTCACATTACTTTCACATTACAATACTTTCACATTATTATTATATGTATCATATGAATCAAACGTTTTGTGTGCCGTACAGGTTTAATGGAGGATAAATAAGATGAAAAAATAACGGTCAAGTTGAGTTTACACGCCGATTTTTTTTTCACTTATTCCTTTGAAAGTACTTTGATTAATAAAAAATAATAGTAATAGGTCTGTCTGTTTGTTTAAAATGTATATATATTCACGGCAATCAGCCTTATAATATTATTTAATCATCATTACGCATATTTTTGTAATTGCAACTAGAATTGAGCCGAGTATGAGGTCATAATATATCTCGAAACCTTGACCATCGTTCAACCTGTTTTTAATGGTTTTGTGTATTTCTCAAGAGTTTCAGTAAAAATCAACTTAAATTTTGTACCTTTAGTTGCCATACGTTTGAATATAAACACTGCCTTCCTTAGTACGGACATAGTCTAGTAAAGAAGGCAGGGCACAAAATGAAGCAGTGATAATCGCTCCCGGTGCATTTATAATATTCATTTGCAACTGTGACTTTTACTACTACAATTCTATTTCACTGTCAAATTAATTATGTCACAATAAATAAATAAATATAATATTATTTTTCGATAAGGTGGTCCGTGGTATATTTACACTATTTGACATTTTATCCGTATACCAAATTAAGATGGTGCATGCATTTTCTTATAGGATAGTGAATAGGCACTTACCATTGAATGCGACCTTAAGGAGGCGATAAGGGACCTTTTTCCGATTTATTTTTAAAAACTTTGTTCAATTTGCATCTTTATGACATCAACTATGTTCGTTGTCTTATTTTGTCCATTACTGTATGTAATCAGTCAACAAGATATTTTTTCTTTTCTATCTACAAATACGACAGTCGCAACACTACACGTTTGTATGGAGAAATGACTGGTCGAGTCCTCTGAAGCGCCGATAATACTTTTTAATAAAATAATAGAGAAATGATTAGTTGCGTTCCTATCGGAAAAGTGTAAATATAAATAATGTTTAATATTATAAACATTTTTGTTACTGCGTCCAGGAGCGCCTCCGTCCGTATGGGCATCGCTAACAGAGGACATGAAGCGGTACTGCCTCTTCGACGGTCTGTACATAGACAACGTGCCGTACGTGGTGGGGGACGATGGGACCCTCATAGCCGCAGTTGCGCCGCACGTTCTGCACTGCGACGCGGGACAATGCTTGGCCGTGCCCTTCATGGATTCGTTAGTACCCGACTATCGTTTGAAACAGCGATTTAGTATCATTTGTAACCTAACTCTAACCTAACTGTCACTTTGACGTTTGTTAAATGCATTATTTCATTAGACGAACGTCAAAGTGACAGCGAGCGATCGGCGAGTCAGCTGCAGCTAGCCTCACTCATTTGTACTCGGCGTTGTCCACCACTACACGTATTTATTTCCATGTGCTGGCATAGATTTTGTGATAAGTTGACGCAAAGATGATGTTATTACAAAATGGATATTTTTGATTATTAGGCTAAATTAGTGACGATGAATGTGTTCTTCCAGGATGATGTTCGAGTCGCAGCTCCAGCCGACAAACGTCAGAACAGTGACCAAATGTCAAGCGGGTTGCCGGCAGCAGTGCAAAAACGACCCCCACTGCCTGAACGCATGCACAGAGGGCTGCCAATACGTGCTCATTAACAACACCGAGTCACCGGTTCCGCCTTTCGATTACATGCCTAAGCACGGACTCAACATGGATTTGAAAAAGTAGATAAAACCGGGCGGTTCTGGATCAATTTGAACTCGACAACAAAACTACACACATTTGTGTTACAAATTAAAACGAATTATATTTATATTAAAATAAATGTGAATTTTATTTCCATTACAATACTTCCTCTTGTGCCAATCTATTTTTATGCCAAAGTGTAAGTACTTCAATTCACAATCCTTAAGGGGCCTCTTCCCGAAAGACCTCTTCTATGTTTGGTGGGATCACCGTTTTATCTCATCTGACGGCATGAAAAGGGCAAACCAACGATCTTTTAAAACTTATAGATACGGCATGTCATATGAATCGTCTTTGTAAAAACCCGACAGGTAGATTCCCCCGCCATTTCGGACGCCGCATTCTCTAAAACTCACTGCTACACCGAGGGTGGATCCAGAAGTTCTTGATTGATATTCCGCGAAGTTTCCACAATTCTTTTCAACAATTTTTCTTTATCTTTCAACAATTTTTCTTTAATTTCGTAAACACAGGCATACACTGCGACATAGAGTTTGTTGTATTTAACGAACCGTTTGCGATTACTAACGGATGGACCATTTTCTTTTATAAAACACTCGTTCGTAAATAAGGTTTAATTTCGATAATTGACTTTAATGAACGGGAAAAAGGTCTAATATTTATAAAACCGGCCTTAAGTCATTTAAATGTATTACAAACTTTGACAGATACCTTCCTATAAATAGATATAAATAAGAGTTTAATTTAAATAAGAGGAATACTTTTGCTGTTTGCATTAGGTTTGTGTGTTTTGCTGTTACGATTTTGTGTTTAAAATATTTTTCCCTATATTTATCATATATCAGCCAGCCACTATATGATTATTAAAGTTTTCTTTCGTAGCTATTTTACATCCATAACCTGGCAGCACTTTAAAAACACCTGTCAAAATGACGTTTCTGGACATCGCTTTTGAACGAGGCTGTGAAGTGAAAACCAAAACAACTGTTAAATACTGCACGTGGCTGTATTTATTAAGTAAAAATTCCTTTTCTAATATTTAAAAAATAAATATTTCATTTCTTTGTTTTAATTTGTGTGTTGAAATGTTAAAATGTAAAAAAGACGTTACTATTTGTCAATAATGACGTTTAGGTAGATAGGCCAATCTGCCAACAAACGATCAACCTGCCCAATTATACTTAAACACCAAATATGGAGGGAAACGAAAATGAAACTTCTATTAAAATAGAACAAATTGATGACCATATCAGCAATAAACATGAAGAAGCCATTGATTGCAATTCATTCGACTCTCGTTTTGACGGTAAACAAACGCCATCATGCAAGCATATTCTTGAAACCTCATTAAATCCCACTCGTTTTGGTAAAAGATGCGATTGTGTCCAAAAAGAAATGATAAAAACTGAGGATTGTGATTATTTTGAAGAAGAAAATACTAAATTTATTAAATCAGAAACAAATATGTCGAGTTTCCAACATTGTGTTGAAGCAGAATCAAATTTTAAATGTTATCGTTCAACACCACAAACCATGAAAATTCCCACTTTGATATTGAAGAAAACCGATTTAACTTGTGGCAGTTGTAAGTCTACCCTCGATAAAAGTTGTTTTATAAATAAAGGAATAAGTAAACAAGATGAATCATATTTAATATGTGTGGATTGTAAAGAAAAACGAAAACGTCGTTTAAAATTAAGTTCTTATTGTACCAAGGAACGGTTTAAATTGAAATATGGTATAAGTTCAGATAAATCTTTAACTTATATCGATAAGTTAAATCAAAAAATAAGAAAATTTAAATGCAGTGATTGCGAATATACAAGTCCACGTAAAGCAACTTTACAAACCCATATCGACGCAGTTCATCGTAAAATTAAGAAGTTTAAATGCAGTGAGTGCGAATACACGACTGCATATAAGCAACAATTACAGAACCATATTGACGTAGTTCATCGGAAAATTAAGAAGTTTAAATGCAGTGAGTGCGAATACACGACTGCATATAAGCAACAATTACAGAACCATATTGACGTAGATCATCGGAAAATTAAGAAGTTTAAATGCAGTGAGTGCGAATACACGACTGCATATAAGCAACAATTACAGAACCATATTGACGTAGTTCATCGGAAAATAAGACACTTTAAATGCAGTGAGTGCAATCACACATGTTCAAGTAAAGCATATTTACAGACCCATATCGACGTAGTTCATCGCAAAATTAAGAAGTTTAAATGCAGTGAGTGCGAATACACGACTGCATATAAGCAACATTTACAGAACCATATCGACGTAGTTCATCGGAAAATTATAAAATTTAAATGCAGTGAGTGCGAATACACGACTGCATATAAGCAACATTTACAGAATCATATTAATATAGTTCATCGTAAAATTAAACAATTTAAATGCAGTGAGTGCAATCACAAATTCTCAAGCGAAGCAAAGTTAAAGACCCATATGGAAGTAGTTCATCGGAAAATTAAACAATTAAAATGCAGTGAGTGCGAATACACGACTGCATATAAGCAACAGTTACAGAACCATATCGACGTAGTTCATCGGAAAATTATAAAATTTAAATGCAGTGAGTGCGAATACACGACTGCATATAAGCAACATTTACAGAATCATGTTAATATAGTTCATCGAAAAATTAAGAAGTTTAAATGCAGTGAGTGCAATCACACATTCTCAAGTAAAGCAAAGTTAAAGACCCATACCGACGTAGTTCATCGGAAAATTAAACAATTAAAATGCAGTGAGTGCGAATACACGACTGCATATAAGCAACAGTTACAGAACCATATCGACGTAGTTCATCGGAAAATTATAAAATTTAAATGCAGTGAGTGCGAATACACGACTGCATATAAGCAACATTTACACAATCATATTAATATAGTTCATCGTAAAAATTAGACAATTTAAATGCAGTGAGTGCAATCACACATTCTCAAGTAAAGCAAAGTTAAAGACCCATATGGAAGTAGTTCATCGGAAAATTAAACAATTAAAATGCAGTGAGTGCGAATACACGACTGCATATAAGCAACAGTTACAGAACCATATCGACGTAGTTCATCGGAAAATTATAAAATTTAAATGCAGTGAATGCAATCACACATTCTCAAGTAAAGCAAAGTTAAAGACCCATATGGAAGTAGTTCATCGGAAAATTAAACAATTAAAATGCAGTGAGTGCGAATACACGACTGCATATAAGCAACAATTACAGAATCATATCGATATAGTTCATCGGAAAATTATAAAATTTAAATGCAGTGAGTGCGAATATACGAATATTAATAGCCGCATTCTTTAGCCAGTAAAAGAAAATCTACTAGCTGGATAAACAGTGTGAAGCATTAGTGCGGCCTTTAATGTTTTAAATGTGAAAAAAATAAATGTTATAAATAATAAACATTTCATTTTAGTTGGTTAGATTTACATATCGTGAATATCTATATATTTTAATACTCGAAGGGAAAATTTCGGATTCCATTTTAAGCTCATTCATTAATTAAGGTATAAATCAAGCCGTATTTATCAAGTGAATACTTGCAACCGATACAAGTAAAATCCATATATTATGGCCACCGATTTGTTCTGATTTAATTTTAGATATATTTTTGTTTTCTTCCATAGTTGGAAAGTTGGTCGAATGTATGTTAAACTTAGTTTTTTAAAAGTGATACAGACCTCTCAAAAATAGTTTTATCTTGAATTTATTAGGCCTATCTAGGCAATACGAGTATTTTATCCCAAATTGTTTCCGTTCAAGCCGTCTTAATGTCATTTTACTTTGACGGGACTGAAAGTTGTGTTGCCAAATTATTTTTGTTTTGCAAGGACCAGGGAATTAAAATACGAGTAAATGTCAGATTGGTCTATTTACAAGAAATATATTATTTAAACTCACTTTGTATTCCAACGCAAATAATTTTTTTTTGATATTAACCTCACTCAGTAAATATCTCTTCTAATTTATAAAATGCATTTTATACCAAACATTAACTTCTTTTAAATATTCACCTAAAATATAATGTTGTATTCGAGACAGGCTGATGAGTTATATATACCTTGTTAGAAGCAGCGTGAAATGTAGAAGTTTTTCCAATAATGGGGTAATTTCTCTTTAGTACATTTTTTTTATATCTGCTTCATTCGAATCCCATTTTTAAGAAAATATTTTTTTTTAGAAAAATAAAGTTTTACTAGTTTAATATACGAAAACAGTTTATGAAAATACCTTTATTAGAAAGAAGCACTATTCACGAGTATAAGAAATAAAAACTAACATCTAAATTAATGGTATTTTTTTTATGAAATTTTTTTTAGATGACGTAATTGGCATTTCAATTTTTTTTTAAAAATGCCATAACTTTTTAACTATCAAGAATTGGATTAAGACAAATTTAGTTTATTTGATTGGAAATGACCCCCCCGCCCCTATCTCCTCTTTTCGTTTGACCCACGACTTACGGGACACCCTGTATAGAATAAATAAAGAATCAAATGGGTTGGGTTTTATTTACATTGTTTATTATAAGAATATTCGCACAATTTTTACTACACTCACTGTTACGGTACTTTTCATTTCCAACATCACCATCATCAGTAGCCCTAACCTCACCTTCACCTTATCATCCAACATTCACTAATGTTTACATCTTACTCCATCTTTGTTGGAAGTAAAGATGTTGTCAATTTTAGGCACCTTTTTCATTCATAATGCTGAAAGAAGTAAAAATGAAAAAATACTTTTAACATGCTTTTCCTGTTTTCGTCTTCATATTTCTATATTTATGATGAAATATATTTTGTTTGATTCGTTTTTAATCGTTTAGCAAGTTGTCGGGTTTTAAAAATCTATTTCGCGTTTATCAATTTTAATATTGGCCAGAGTTTTGAGGTTATCTAGGAATGCCTAATTTAATAAAATAATAACTTCATTTTATAAATATTCTAAGGTTTCTAACTGGAGATTGTTTTTTTTACCATAAGGAGATCAATGATTCGTTGCGTGCACAGCTAAAAAAGAATTACACGGTCGACTAAAATAATAAAATCTTTTATTAATTCGAATTATATTCTTGTATATTATCGTAAAATGTTACAAATAATTACCCTAATGCAAAGTGTTACATTTACATTGATTATAACACGTACTATTATATTTTATTACATTATAAATGGAAATAAAACCCTAAAACCTAACATTTTTTTTATTAATAAAACATATTATTTTACATATAAACATTTATATCTATTTTTTTTATATAGAACTTTAATAACAAAATACTTTTTGCTCATAATGAACTGTTCGTAAGAATAACTTCACTAAGATGATCTAGGGAGACTAGGAAGGAAGATGATCACCCAGATTAAATATCTTTTGTATTCCATCAACACATAAAATTATATTTACCTATTTAAATGTGTTGCAAATATTTTGAACTTTATCTCAACATGTATTCTGAAACTTATAATTCATTATAATAATAAAAAAAAAAATATTTGTTACTCGCGTTCGTTCATTGTGACTCGCTAGATTTATCTGGTGGTTTACCACCAGATAAATTCACCAGAATATAAATTTGAAACTATGCCATATGTAACAGCAATGTATGTAATTTCTATACAATTTCCATTAAAATATATTAAGTAGTTTAATATTAAATTATACTCTTTTTCCATGTTTCAAAAATCATTTCAATTGCCTGAACAATGCCACTACAAATTGTTTAACAATATGCATCAATGCATAGGTGAACAATACAAATCTTATGTGTTTAGGAATACCACAAAAACGAGTCGTCAGATTCACATTATTTTTATATAAGAATACTATAATTAAAATGAAATCTGCCTACCACGATCAACGTTTTGAGTCAATCAAATCATCGGGACCTCCGGTATCATTTTTACTTTATGAACCTGGCAAAGTTGCCTACCTTTATTAAATTGTAGATGTTTTTCTTATATAACTCGTAAACACCAGAAAATACCAACTTAAAATTGGTTAATGATATCTGCATCATTTAAAGTGTTGGTACATATATATTGTCTTATTTTTTAATGTTTTGGAAAATAAGCTTTGAATTATGAAATAGCAAAAATGAGATTAAAATAGTAACTATCAGTATTTATTTTTTTAAATCATAAATAAAAATGGCCAGACCATCTGTGTTTTGATTGAAAAAAAAACCAAGACTTCTAAATTCTCAAAAACGACACGGTAATTCAAACTTCCCACAACTAGATAGCGAAAAACATTTCAAATACAGTTTGAAGATATGCTTTAAATATGTATTTGACACCATTTCTCTTATTAAACTATATATTTTCATTAAATGCTCGTCATACTTTTATATATTATTTGCCGCCATCTGTTATTATCAAATGAAAGTATCGGGTTTCTCTTTAAATTTATCAATTTTAATTCAGATGGCGCTAGCATTAAACTTAATAATAAACTTATTCATACTGTAATATCATTCAATTTGTATTTCCATGAATTTAAAACATATTTTAGATACCTAATTTCATCACTTATGATCACAAGATATCAACTTAACTAGGATTTAAACAAACACTTTGGTATTTAAGGGTTCTCTTGAATGGAAATACTAGTGACAATCACTTACTTAATAAATAAAAAAAAACAGGTGAAAGCACTACCGTAGCAGGTATGCTCATGGTACCGTACCATGTGAGCAGAATGACCCTATAAGCATACCAGAAGTGAGCGGTATGCTGCAGAGTATCATAGCCATTCCTGTTGCAATTCCGACGGACACCAGCATAAACATCGGGGATGTGATCTCATTCTTTTATTTGATTTATTTATTTATTTATTCAAGAGGTTTCCACATGTACATATTTCAATTCATAACATACAAAACCCCCAGGTCGCAAATTTCGTCACATCGGCGAATAATCTCATTGCCCTGAAAGTACTTAAAACTTACTTTGATGCGCAAAGCTCGTGAGAAAGATTCTGCTACACATTTAGACGCAATAAATTGTAATTTATTATCTGCAGCCCACTTTAAGAGACGATTGATGTCATCTTGTATAAATGCGCGTCAAATAATGAAGTCACTCACAGGCATATCTTCACATCGACCACATACAATAACAAACTACATTCCACTTAGCGCGACCCTTTGCTAATATTTAATAAAAAATTATTCAACATGATGGATCACTACTACCGCATTATTAATAATAAAATTCCGAATCATTCCACTGCGTCTATATAATTCTAATCCGTTCGATAACTTGACTTTAATGAACGGGGAAAAGGTCTAATATTTATAAAACCGGCCTTAAGTCATTTAACTTAAAACACGAGTTTTATTCCAAATAAGATTTGACATATTGTTTATAAATTAATTTTTATTTTTCTTTATCTTTCAACAATTTTTCTTTAATTTCGTAAACATAGGCATACACTGCGACATAGAGTTTGTTGTATTTTAACGAACCGTTTGCGATTACTAACGGATGGACCATTTTCTTTTATAAAACACTCGTTCGTAAATAAGGTTTAGTTTCGATAATTTGACTTTAATGGACGAATAAAAGGTCTAATATTTATAAAACCGGCCTTAAGTCATTTAACTTTAAACATGAGTTTTATTCCAAATAAGATTTGACATATTGTTTATAAATTAATTTAATTAGTGAACGTTTTATTGTCAGATGATAAAATATAATACTGAAATATTTAGCTAATAATTTACTGACTATATTGCTTTTAACAAACATTTAATATAAAGAAATGATTTGACATATGGTTGGCAATCTCTGTATATTTATTTTTTTCTCCTATGAATTACTTTAATATTTAGTAATATAATATTGTTATAATTACAAATTAACTAACCCTGTAATGCTTTTAATATACATTTAATAAAAATAAATGTTTTGATATATTGTTGGCAAATATAAAAACTGCTGTCTGTCATACGTTGATATTAAATGTATTACAAACATTGACAGATACCTACCTATAAATAGATATAAATAAGAGTTTAATTTAAATAAAAGTAATACTTTTGCAGTTTGCATTAGGTTTGTGTGTTTTACTGTTACCATTTTGTGTTTAAAATATTTTTCCCTATATTTATCATATATCAGCCAATCACTATATGATTATTAAATTTTTCTTTAATAGCTATTTTACATCCATAATCTGGCAGCACTCTAAACACCTGTCAAAATGACGTTTCTGGACATCGCTTTTGAACAAGGCTGTAAACATAGATATAGGCTGTGAAGTGAAAACCATAAAATATTCCATTCCTAATATTTAAAAAATAAATATTTCTTTTCTTTGTTTTAATTTGTGTGTTCAAATGTTAAAATGTAATAACGACGTTACTATTTGTCAATAATGACGTTTAGGTAGATAGTTAGACCAATCTGCCAACATACGATCAACCTGCCCAATTATACTTAAACACCAAATATGGAGAGAAACGAAAATGGAACTTCTATTAAAATAGAACAAATCAATGACCATATCAGCAATAAACATGAGGAAGCCATTGATTGCAATTCATTCGACTCTCGTTTTGACGGTAAACAAACGCCATCATGCAAGCATATTATTGAAACCTCATTAAATCCCACTCGTTTTGGTAAAAGATGCGATTGTGTCCAAAAAGAAATGATAAAAACTGAGGATTGTGATTATTTTGAAGAAGAAAATACTAAATTTATGAAATTAGAACCAAATATGTCGAGTTTCCAACATTGTGTTGAAGCAGAATCAAATTTTAAATGTTATCGTCCAACACCACAAACCATGAAAATTCCCACTTTAATATTGAAGAAAACCGATTTAACTTGTGGCAGTTGTAAGTCTACCCTCGATAAAAGTTGTTTTATAAATAAAGGAATTAATAAACAAGATGAATCATATTTAATATGTGTGGATTGTAAAGAAAAACGAAAACATCGTTCAAAATTAAGTTCTTGTTGTAACAAGGAACGGTTTAAATTAAAATATGGTTTAAGTTCAGATAAATCTTTAACTTTTATCGATAAGGTACATCAAAAAATAAGAAAATTTATATGCAGTGATTGCGAATATGCAAGTCCACTTAAAGCAAATTTACAAACCCATATCGAAGCAGTTCATCGGAAAATTAAGAAATTTAAATGCAGTGAGTGCAATCACACATTCTCACGTAAAGCACATTTACAGACACATATCGACGTATTTCATCGGAAAATAAGAAAATTTAAATGCAGTGAGTGCAATCACACATTCTCACGTAAAGCACATTTACAGAGACATATCAACGTAGTTCATCGGAAAATTAAGAAATTTAAATGCAATGAGTGCGAATACACGACTGCATACAAGGATCTTTTAAAGAACCATATCGATATAGTTCATCGGAAAATAAGAAAATTTAAATGCAGTGAGTGCAATCACACATTCTCACATAAATCAAATTTACAGACTCATATCGACGTAGTTCATCGGAAAATTAAGAAATTTAAATGCAGTGAGTGCGAATACACGACTGCATATAAGCAACTTTTACAGAATCATATCGACGTAGTTCACCGGAAAATTAAACAATTTAAATGCAGTGAGTGCGAATACACTACTGCATATAAGCAACTTTTACAGAATCATATCGACGTAGTTCACCGGAAAATTAAACAATTTAAATGCAGTGAGTGCAAATACACGACTGCATATAAGAAACTTTTACAGAACCATATCGATATAGTTCATCGGAAAATAAGAAAATTTAAATGCAGTGATTGCAAATACACATACTCACATAAATCAAATATACAGACCCATATCGATGTATTTCATCGGAAAATTAGAAAATTTAAATGCAGTGAGTGTGAATACACGACTGCTTATAAGCAACATTTACAGACTTATATCGACGTAGTTCTTCGGAAAATAAAACAATTTAAATGCAGTGAGTGAGAATACACGACTGCATATAAGCAACTTTTACCGAACCATATCGATATAGTTCATCGGAAAAGAAGAAAATTTAAATGCAGTGAGTGTGAATACACGACTGCTTATAAGCAACATTTACAGACTCATATCGATATAGTTCATCGGAAAATATAAATGCAGTGAATGCAATCACACATACTCACATAAATCAAATTTACAGACCCATATCGATGTATTTCATCGGAAAATTAGAAAATTTAAATGCAGTGAGTGTGAATACACGACTGCTTATAAGCAACATTTACAGACTCATATCGATATATTTCATCGGAAAATATAAATGCAGTGAATGCAATCACACATTCTCACGTAAAGAAAGTTTACAGAGACATATCGACGTAGTTCATCGAAAAATTAAGTAATTTAAATGCAGTGAGTGTGAATACACGACTTCATATAAGGAACTTTTACAGAAGCATATCGATATAGTTCATAATAAAATTATAAAATGATTAATATTTAAATGCACTGAGTGTAGTGTCACAAGTTCACCGAAGACATTTCAGCTATTATATTATATTCAGACATTACGGATCATTTCAGCTATATGATAAATTAATATTATTTATTATAAGTAATGTTGAATATATTTTTTGCATAAATGTATTATTACATTGTATGTATTTTCATAAATGTATTATTACATTGTATGTATTTGCATAAATGTATTGATGTTACATTTGGGCTGGCTCTAGCGTAGGGTAGGATAAATAATTGAAGACTTTGTTATCCTATGTTTGATTTCTTTGATTTAGGTCACCAAAAATTATGTTAGGGTGAGAAGTTGACCTTAACTTCTAACATTTATAAAAAATTGAACAGTTAAACGTATTTCTCTAACCTAAAACAGGCAGAATTTAATTGACTGAACTTTTTTTGTTTTTGTTTAGTTTTTAGGTTGTAGGCTTAATTTGAAACGGTTCTGTTTTGTAAAATTTATTTTATTTTATTGTTTTTTAAAACAAATATTACTATTTAGGGTCAGGTTAGAGGGCAGTAGCCTATATTTATTATGTATTCACAAAAGCGCTGCGTCTGAAGCGCTGTTCACGATCCGTTAACCAAATAGCCCACAATAGTTTACTTTTACTATACGATTCAGAAAGCAGTTTTCTCCGGAATTAGTTTTTTACGTGGGATTTGTCAAGTTGCGACGATTTATGTATGAAAAATATTTTTTCAAACTTTTGTTAATAAAAAAAATTCAAATTAATTCAAACTCAAACTTTTGTAATTTGTTATTCAAATATTTTGGTATAAAAAAATCATTTCCCCGCAAACATAAATAAATCTCCAGCGCCTTTTATAATAATAAATAATATTTGCCAATTTTTAACAATAATGTTGTGAATTGGAAAAAGGATTTTTGTGAAGAAGAATTTTGTAATATTTCCTAGATTTTTCGTTCTAATATTTAAGCTGTTTTTTTGTCATTAGTAGTTTGATTGTTACTTAATTTAGTTTTGAATCTTATTTTATAAATAAATACATAAATTCAATATTTAGTTTTATTTTATTACTAATGTTAATTATATAAATTATAAGGTAACTTATAAGGTAACCAGAGGATTATTTTCCTAATATTTTAGATAAGACTTCCTACTCCGACCACGTTTTTGTCGAAAAATGTTTTTTTAAAATCTCCAAATTAGTCCAAAAACATATTTTTTTTTGATGAGGTTCTAAAACTTCATCACAATGCATTTCTAAAACTTTTCTGAGAAAAAGTAAACCTTTTGTGATAATATTATACGGTTCTTGTAATACGTTGGATGTAGTGATCGATCTGGATTGCCGAAGAATTCGAAGTGCTACCATGAGTTCCCCTTTTTTTCTTTGTGGTCATCACTGGTGGGGGACGTGCTCTTTCATCCTGTTATTCATTTCTGGACTCAATACGATATGCATAATCCAGGTCTCGTTCATCAATCACATGCATATAAATTCTCTCCGTTCACCTGTGGAATTCCGCTAATCTCCAAATTAATAAGAAGCATGCTTTGCTCTCTCGTATTTTCCGATTTTTCCATGATTTCCAATTTATGTTTTAATTTTTTTATACCATTTTCACCCTCTGCCATTTTTTTCGAAAAATCATCCACCTTTCCAGAACAAAAATCAATAGCTGACTTAAATTCTGTCATTTGGTTTCTCATTGTGGTGAAATCCATCCTCAGCATCTTATTTCCCTTCACCAGCATTTGAAAATCTGTGATATCAACATAATCACTTTTATTTTCAGGTGTTTCAGGTTCTGTAGTTTTTTTGACCAACTTAGGGTCTTTTTTATTGCTCAAATTACATTTATGACATTGCCAATTCATTTTATAGTCATTAGACATTTTTCTAAAGTTGACCTCCACAGTGGAAGTTATATTTCAATTTGCTATTACGACATTCTAAAACATCTTCCGTAAATAGGTTTTCACCACAGTTGCTATGCTGGCACTTCATTTTGTTGTAAGTTGTTTATATGTATCACACAAATTAATTAATTAATGAAATATTAATAATTTTGCGTTGGAATGAGGCACGCACAGGGGCTACACTTTAAGTTGTCGTTTCCGGTAGATGTCGCCTTTATACAAGAAAAAAACAGATGTTTGCCTGATGTTGTTTTATGATAGTGCTATAATAATAGATCCCATACAATAGCAAGTGCACGGGTGTTGAGGATTACAATTTTACAATTTTCAAATTGTTTCTGTGATTCATCCAGCCAGTGTCAAATGAGAAAGGACAGTACCATCGATGTTAACTTCTGCGGTAAGTTTTTTTTTTTTTACACGTATTTCTTAGCATATAAACGCAAACGATAGCATAAAACTCTAATAATTGTATGAAGTTGTACTCTGACGTTTAATATGCAGCTAGTACACTCGCGCCCTCTATCGAAGAAGGTAAAAATATAGTTTCGAAAATTTCATTGAAATCGGAGGCTATTAAATCTTTTTCCGTAGAATTTTGTATGAATACACAGAGAGTGGCGTATGCGCACAAATTACTTATATAAAAACGATAAATCATAAACAATCCATCGACTCCAATAGCGAAATGTTTGTGACGTCAAATCGCATCGCGATATTTTCCAGGACGTCCCGAAGGCAACCCGAAGGAACAGCGGCAGTAGCAGGAAGAAACACGGCCAGACGTCGACGAAGGTGCTCGAGATACCGAAGGACCTGTACCAGAGCCATCTCCGGCCGGGAGTTATATTCAGGATTCACATGGCCGAGGGACTCAACAAACTGCTCTGGAGAAAGTATGTAGTAAAGTAATCGCTTTGTACACCTGCGAAGTTGCCAGATATACAGTTCTCATGCCCAGTTTAACTGGAAGTTCTCTATTGACGGCAAAGGCAACTAGACTTCCTAATTGAAAGTCACAATCATTTGCTTTATTTGGATAAATGCTAAGTTTAATTTCACGCGTTGTGACGTCAAATCAGACCGTATTGAGACGAGTTATAAATTCCTTTCTCACGGTTTAGTCTTTACTCACCGCACTCCCAGGCTAGATACCTTCCTAGGTAGCCAATCTAACATCGAGTCGAAGCTATTACCGATAATTTATTAATTTCTATTTGCATTCCTACTGAGTCAGAAATTGGTTAGGATAAGTGTTGTGATAGCATCCTTTCTTCAATTAAATATTAATAATTAACGCGAATTGATAATGGATATTACTTTCTTTTATTTATTTACCCCGCTTACGAACCTCTTAAAAGCCTTCCTGGAGCGTGTTGTCTGAAAGAAACGCTGGTTTCAAGCCAACTCGGTCTAGTAGCTAGCATGCGAGTCAAGACGACGAGCCATCTCGGCCGAGTGTGCGAGAGAAACGGTATGTTTCCCTAATACTTCTTGTACGGTTTAGATGTGTGCAATTTAGGCAAGATAATCTATCGAAGATTTAATTTCTAAATTATTCTAAGAACTCTAAAATGAAATGAGTCTAAAATTTACAGTTGCGTAGTTCCGCATAGCAAAGTGAGGTAGGTAATAAATAATTGGCAATGTCAGTTTGCTCTAAGCAACGGTATTTGAAGTTTTGCGGCGTACTTGGCGTGGTGCGTTTTTCACCCTCAGTTGCCATGTGTTTTAAAAGATTGGAGTAGAGTATAGAACACCCTAATAGCCCTCATAGCCCAAATATTTCCAATAAATGTAGACAATCCAGAAAAACACTGTTGATTTTATATGCAGTAACAAGTAACTTCCCATTTGCAGGCAAATGAGAAGAAAGTGATTCAATAGACCCTGGTGGTGCATGTTGGTACTCCCCATAGCGCTTGAGATGCAGAAACCGGGGGAATTTAGTCTGCGCTTGCTCTATTATTTCTACATTAATGAGACCAGACTGAGGGTTGGAAGATTCCTCTGAAAGCCACTCGAGAAAACTTATCTTTGGTATTTTTTCCAGCTACGCCAACGACAACGACGAATCGATCGTCGAGGCGGACGTGGAGTATTTGCGCCTGACTCGCAAGGTGCTGGTCGACGAGATCACCAAATACGAGGACATCGAATGGCTGATGGAGTGGAACCTCAACAGGACCAGGCTCTTCGTCGATCACATTTGCAACACCAGATATTACTTCATGGGTATGCAAATGTGTATCTTTTTTAAGCGCCGCGGTTGGGATCCCATCACCCCCGGCGACGCCTTTATCTTATCGAGGGATCTTCTGATTCCTCGGCGACGGGTTCTGTAAGCCAATGACCGCAGAGGAACAAAACTCAAATCCTCAAATTAAATATTCATATTAAAACAAATGCCTGACAGCCTGTCAAACCTCGTTCATCTATTTCAAAATTCTAACACTGTGTTCTAAAAAGGGCACGTCTAAATCATTCCCTCCTAAATCAGACAATACTTTCACATTACAATACTTTCACATTACAATACTTTCACATTATTATTATATGTATCATATGAATTAAACGCTATGTGTGCCGTACAGGTTTAATGGAGGATAAATAAGATGAAAAAATAACGGCTAAGTTAAGTTTAAATGCCGTTTTTTTTTTCACTTAGTCCCATGAAAGTACTTTGATTAATAATAAATAATAGTAATAGGTCTGCCTGTTTGTTTAAAATATATATATTTATATATATATTCACGGCAATCAGCATTATAATATTATTTAATCATCATTACGCATATTTTTGTAATTGCACTTAGAATTGAGCCGAGTATGAAGTTATAATATACCTCGAAATATCGATCATCGTTCAACTCGTTTTTTAATGGTTTTGCGTATTTCTCAAGAGTTTCAGTAAAAATCAACTTAAATTTTGTACCTTTTGTTGCCATACGTTTGAATATAAACATTGCCTTTTGTATCTACAAATGCGACAGTCGCAACACTACACGTTTGTATGGAGAAATGACTGGTTGAGTCCTCTGAAGCGCCGATAATAGTTTTTAATAAAATAATAGAGAAATGATTAGTTGCGTTCCTATCGGAAAAGTAGAAATATAAATAATGTTTAATATTATAAACATTTTTGTTACTGCGTCTAGGAGCACCTCCATCCGTATGGGCATCGCTAACAGAGGACATGAAGCGGTACTGCCTCTTCGACGGTCTGTACATAGACAACGTGCCGTACGTGGTGGGGGACGATGGGACCCTCATAGCCGCAGTTGCGCCGCACGTTCTGCACTGCGACGCGGGACAATGCTTGGCCGTGCCCTTCATGGATTCGTTAGTACCCGACTATCGTTTGAAACATCGATTTAGTATCATTTGTAACCTAACTCTAACCTAACTGTCACTTTGACGTTTGTTAAATGCATTATTTCATTAGACGAACGTCAAAGTGACAGCGAGCGATCGGCGAGTCAGCTGCAGCTAGCCTCACTCATTTGTACTCGGCGTTGTCCACCACTACACGTATTTATTTCCATGTTCTGGCATAGATTTTGTGATAAGTTGACGCAAAGATGATGTAATTTCAAAATGGCTATTTTTGATTATTAGGCTAAATTAGTGACGATGAATGTGTTCTTCCAGGATGATGTTCGAGTCGCAGCTCCAGCCGACAAACGTCAGAACAGTGACCAAATGTCAAGCGGGTTGCCGGCAGCAGTGCAAAAACGACCCCCACTGCCTGAACGCATGCACAGAGGGCTGCCAATACGTGCTCATTAACAACACCGAGTCACCGGTTCCGCCTTTCGATTACATGCCTAAGCACGGACTCAACATGGATTTGAAAAAGTAGATAAAACCGGGCGGTTCCGGATCAATTTGAACTCGACAACAAAACTACACACATTTGTGTTACAAATTAAAACGAATTATATTTATATTAAAATAAATGTGAATTTTATTTCCATTACACTTGTGCCAATCTATTTTTATGCCAAAGTGTAAGTACTTAGATTCAATTCACAATCCTTAAGGGGCCTCTTCCCGAAAGACCTCTTCTATGTTTGGTGGGATCACCGTTTTATCTCATCTGACGGCATGAAAAGGGCAAACCAACGATCTTTTAAAACTTATAGATACGGCATGTCATATGAATCGTCTTTGTAAAAACCCGACAGGTAGATTCCCCCGCCATTTCGGACGCCGCATTCTCTAAAACTCACTGCTACACCGAGGGTGGATCCAGAAGTTCTTGATTGATATTCCGCGAAGTTTCCACAATTTTTTTCAACAATTTTTCTTTATCTTTCAACAATTTTTCTTTAATTTCGTAAACACAGGCATACACTGCAACATAGAGTTTGTTGTATTTAACGAACCGTTTGCGATTACTAACGGATGGACCATTTTCTTTTATAAAACACTCGTTCGTAAATAAGGTTTAGTTTCGATAACTTGACTTTAATGAACGGATAAAAGGTCTAATATTTATAAAACCGGCCTTAAGTCATTTAACTTTAAACACGAGTTTCGATCCAGATAAGATTTGACATATTGTTTATAAATTAATTTAATTAGTGAACGTTTTGTTGTCTGATGATGAAATATAATCCTGAAATATTTAGCTAATAATTTACTGTCTATATTGCTTTTAACAAACATTTAATATAAAGAAATGATTCGACATATGGTTGGAAATCTCTGTATATTTATTTTTTTCTCTTATGAATTACTATTAATTTAATATTTAGTAATATAATATTGTAATAATTATAAATTAACTAACCCTGTATTGCTTTTAATATACATTTAATAAAAATAAATGTTTTGATATATTGTTGGCAAATGTAAAGACTGCTGTCTGTCACACGTTGATATTAAATGTATTACAAACTTTGAGAGATACCTACCTATAAATAGATATAAATAAGAGTTTAATTTAAATAAGAGGAATACTTTTGCTGTTTGCATTAGGTTTGTGTGTTTTGCTGTTACCATTTTGTGTTTAAAATATTTTTCCCTATATTTATCACATATCAGCCAGCCACTATATATGATTATTAAATTTTTCTTTAATAGCTATTTTACATCCATAATCTGGCAGCACTCTAAACACCTGTCAAAATGACGTTTCTGGACATCGCTTTTGAACAAGACTGTAAACATAGATATAGGCTGTGAAGTGAAAACCATAACAACTGATAAATACTGCATGTGGCTGTATTTATTAAGTAAAATATTACTTTTCTAATATTTAAAAAATAAATATTTCTTTTCTTTGTTTTAATTTGTGTGTTCAAATGTTAAAATGTAAAAAAGACGTTACTATTTGTCAATAATGACGTTTAGGTAGATAGTTAGACCAATCTGCCAACATACGATCAACCTGCCCAATTATACTTAAACACCAAATATGGAGAGAAATGAAAATGAATCTTCTATTAAAATAGAACAAATCGATGACCATATCAGCAATAAACACGAGGAAGCCATTGATTGCAATTCATTCGACTCTCGTTTTGAAGGCAAACAAACGCCATCATGCAAGCATATTCTTGAAACCTCATTAAATCCCACTCGTTTTGGTAAAAGATGCGATTGTGTCCAAAAAGAAATGATAAAAACTGAGGATTTTGATTATTTTGAAGAAGAAAATACTAAATTTATTAAATCAGAAACAAATATGTCGAGTTTCCAACATTGTGTTAAAGAAGAATCAAATTTAAAAATATATCGTCCAACACCACAAACCATGAAAATTCCCACTTTAATATTGAAGAAAACCGATTTAACTTGTGGCAGTTGTAAGTCTACCCTCGATAAAAGTTGTTTTATAAACAAAGGAATTAATAAACAAGATGAATCATATTTAATATGTGTGGATTGTAAAGAAAAACGAAAACATCGTTCAAAATTAAGTACTTGTTGTACCAAGGAACGGTTTAAATTGAAATATGGTGTAAGTTCAGATAAATCTTTAACTTATATCGATAAAGTTCATCGAAAAATAAAACAATTTAAATGCAGTGAGTGCGAATACACGACTGCATATAAGCAACATTTACAGAATCATATTAATATAGTTCATCGTAAAATTAAGAAATTTAAATGCAGTGAGTGCAATCACACATTCTCATGTAAAACAAATTTAAAGTCCCATATCGACGTAGTTCATCGGAAAATTAAACAATTTAAATGCAGTGAGTGCGAATACATGAATGCATATAAGCAACTTTTACAGAATCATATAGATATAGTTCATCGGAAACTAAGAAAATTTAAATGCAGTGATTGCAAACACACATACTCAAATAAATCAAATTTACAGACACATATCGACGTAGTTCATCGAAAAATAAAACAATTTAAATGCAGTGAGTGCGAATACACGTGCTCACTTAAAACAAATTTACAGACCCATATCGACGTAGTTCATCGGAAGATTAGAAAATTTAAATGCAGTGAGTGCAATCACACGTGCTCAAGTAAAGCACGTTTACAGACCCATATCGACGTAGTTCATCGGAAGATTAGAAAATTTAAATGCAGTGAGTGCGAATACACGAATGCTTATAAACAACAATTACAGAACCATATTGATATAGTTCATCGAAAAATTATAAAATTTAAATGTAGTGAGTGCAATCACACGTGCTCACTTAAAACAAATTTAAAGACCCATATCGACGTAGTTCATCGGAAAATAAGACAATTTAAATGCAGTGAGTGCGAATACACGTGCTCACTTAAAACAAATTTACAGACCCATATCGACGTAGTTCATCGGAAGATTAGAAAATTTAAATGCAGTGAGTGCGAATACACGAATGCTTATAAACAACGCTTACAGAACCATATCGATATAGTTCACCGGAAAAATAGAAACTTTTAAATACGACGGATAAGATAACACGAATGCATTTATAAACCGAGTACAGAACCATATCTATATAATTCATGGAAAAAATAGAAATTTTAAATGTAGTGAGTGCGAACCGAATACTTCACCTAAAGTATATTTACAAAACCATATCGTATTTCATAATAAAACATTCAAATGCAATAAGTGCATATAAGCAACTGTTACAGTATCATTATAGATACAGCCATCGTATAGTTAGGTATATATTTTAAATAATGCTAGTGCGATACCAGTAGATACAAAAAGTTAAAGGACCAGTGCAATTCTGTTAAATATGAAATATTTCAAAGCATCATGGTATATTTAAGTTCAGTTAAATCAATGTCAAAAAGTTAATTATAATTACTTTTGTCTATATTTTATATGTATAAGTTATCTATAAGTATCATTTCAGCTATATCATCAATCAATATTATTTATTATAAGTAATGTTGAATATATTTTTTACATAAATGTATTATTGATGTTACATTTGGGCTGCGTCTAGCGTAGGGTAGGATAAATAATTGAAGACTTGGTTATCCTATGTTTGATTTCTTTGAGTTAGGTCACCAAAAATTATGTTAGGGTGAGAAGTTGACCTTAACTTCTAATATTTATGAAAAATTGAACAGTTAAAACGTATTTATTTAACCTTAAACAGGCAGAATTTAATGCACCAAACTTTAGTTGTTTTTGTTTAGTTTTTAGGTTGTAGGCTTAATTTGAAACGGTTCTGTTTTGTAAAATTTATTTTACTTTATTATTTTTTAAAACAAATATTACTATTTAGGGTCCCGTTAGAGGCCAGTAGTCTATATTTATTATGTATTCACAAAAGCACTGCGTCTGAACCGCTGTTCACGATCCGTTAACCAAATAGCCCACAATAGTTTACTTTTACTATACGATTCAGAAAGCAGTTTTCCCCGGAATTAGGACTTGCCTAGATTCGACGATTTATGTATGTAAAACATTTTTCAAACTTTTGTTAATAATGATTCAAATATTTTGGTATAGAAAAATCATTTTCCCTCAAACATAAATAAATCTCCAGCGCCTTTTATAATAAGAAATAATATTTGCCAAATTTTAACAATAATGTTGTGAATTGGAAAAAGCATTTTTATGAAGAAGAATTTTGTAATATTTCCTAGATTTTTAGTTCTAATATTTAATTTGTTTTTGTCATTAGTAGTTTGATTGTTACTTAATTTAGTTTTGAATCTTATTTTATAAATAAATACATAAATTCAATATTTAGTTTTATTTTATTACTAATGTTAGTTATATAAATTATCAACTTATAAAGTTCTAGAGGATTATTTTCCTAATATTTTAGATAAGACTTCCCAACTCCGACCACGTTTTTGTCGAAAATGTTTTTTTAAAATCTCCAAATTAGTCCAAAAACATATTTTTTTTGATGATTTTCTAAAACTTCATCACAATTTCTGAAAAAAAGTAAACCTTTTGTGATAATATTATACAGTTCTTGTAATAGGCACGACAGCTAATCGACGCTGCGCGTTGCGTATAAAAAAGGTAATTTGCACAAGCGCTTTAATAAAAATAATAAATTTGTGTTTGGATTATTTTTACATTTATTTGTATAATTTCTTATAATAGTGAACATAAGCACCCCATTAAGTCTATTTATATTTATTTATTCATTATTTGTATAGCATTATTTTATATACAGGCTGTCCCGAAGGCTTAAGGGTGGTGTTGTGCAACCTATTATGACTAAGAAGTGATTTTAAAAAAATCACCCCGTTTTTCAATATTTTTTTTTCTTTTTAACCATGACGTATTTTGATATACTTTCTTAGCAAATATTACTGGAAATCGCAGGACCAATTATTACCCTATTAAATGATCAGCTCAAATCGTTAAGGAATGCCTTTATAAAGGCATTTGTACGAATAAAAAAATACCACATGCTTTAATATTCATTAGATTTGTTACCAATATTTTTTTAGACCGTGTCACCGTTTTAGCACATGCGAAGTATCGAAACATATCTAGGAGAGGTTAATTGGTAAAGTTGAGCTTTAAGGTAAATTTGAGTTGCTTATTAACTACCTACTTCTATAATAAATGATAAGTATCGTATTATTATGTTTGTAGCCACTACCATTTTTTTTTTTATTTGAATCTTCATAGCAGTTAACCGATATAAAAACGTCCCAATGGTAGTCTAGTGGTTAAGGCGCTAGACTATTGACCCAAAGGTTGCGGGTTCCATCCGATTGGCCCTGTCATTTCGAGTACCTACTTATATCAAAATTCGTGATAATTAATATTAAACGGATCTTGTAATTTATTTATTTATTTATGCCTTTGTTATGATCGCCTAGGTCGCTTTTGTCGACGCACACCCGTTACGCGATCAAGTTTCCTATTCATAATTGGGAAAAAAAATGTTAACCTTCTAAGGGATAAGAAACAATTTTTTTTTCATAAAAATACGTAACTAATCAACATTAAAATAAACTGATTTATTTTTCATTGCTGCAAACGACAGGTACCTAAATAATTTTAGTTTTTGCTTTTACCTTTTCCCCCATTATTGGGGATAAGATATCAATCAAAATTGAAAGCAATCGTATCAGCTCGCCACTTTAGGGAACTGTCAAAATCAGGACATTCGAGTAGGCAGTTTATTTTTTTGCATTAACTCTACAAATCTGTTATTCAGTTATTTGTTGTCAATCTGGTTTATTCTTTTGTTCGTGCACATAAAGAAACATGAACCGACAAGATATCATCAAAGCAGAATGCATTGATGATAATTTATTGATGGATATTCAGGAACCAACAACGTCAACAGAAAATAGTGCGGAGGACTATCCCGCTAATAATGCTCACGGTATAAATGAATTCGATTTGTTTAATAACAAAAAAATGTATTCTTCAAATATTACACAAAAAAGTGACGTAAGCCGCCGTGATCATATTAATATAAAAAATGAGATTGATATAGGCGATATAACGTTCGTCAAAACTGAGGCTCAAACATTCGATCAAATAAAATATTGTAAAATGAAAATACATATTGATGCTACTGACAGAAATATTACAATGTTCACGTGCAGCGAGTGTAATAACTCATATACTCAAAAAGGTAACTTGAAGACACACATTGATTATGTTCACAAAATGATTAAAAAATCAATTGTAGCAAGTGTAACCAACCGTTTACTAATAAAAGTCACTTAAAGACACACTTTAATACTGTTCACAGAAATATTAAAAAGTTTAAATGCAGTGAGTGCGATCATACTAGTGCATTGAAAACACAATTAAAGATACATATCGCCGCAGTACATCGAAAAATAAAAAAAAATAAATGCAGCGAATGCAAATATATGACTATTTCTAAAAGCGCTCTACGCATACATATCAATGCCGTTCACAGAAAAATAAAAAACTTTAAATGCATCGAGTGCGCATATGTTTGTTCGCAATCTCATCATTTACGGGCCCATATTAATGCTGTTCATCAAAAAATAAAAAACTTTAAATGCAGCGAGTGCGATTATATTTGTTCGCAATCTCAATATTTACGGGCCCATTTTAATGCTGTTCATCGAAAAATAAAAAACTTCAAATGCAGCGAGTGTGTTTATATTAGTTCGACATCTCAATATTTACGGACTCATATTGAGGCTGTTCATCGAAACATAAAAACAAATAAATGCAGCGAATGCGAATATATGACTTTTTATAAAAGCGCTCTACGTATGCATATCAAAAGTGTTCATCGTAAAATAAGAAGCTTTAATTGCAGTGAGTGCGATTTCGCTAGTTCACAATCAATTAATTTAGTGACACATATTAATGCCGTTCACCGGAAAATAAAAAACTTTAAATGCAGCAAGTGTGATTATGTGAGTTCGTTTAAATCCAATTTACGCAAACATATCGAAGTTGTTCATTGTAAGATAATGAAGTTTGCATGTAGCGAATGCGATTATAAATCTTCGTCTGTAAGTAATTTACGGAAACATATTGATGGCGTTCATCGGAAATTAAGAAAGTTTAAATGAAGTGAGTGCGGATATGTTTGTTCACTATCAACCATTTTAAAGACACATGCAGTTCACTCAAAAATAAAAACATTTAAATGCAGCGAGTGCGACTATGTTAGTTCACAATCAAATAATTTAAAGACACATATTAATGCTGTTCACCTAAAAATAAAACCCAATAAATGCAGTGAGTGTAATCTTACAACTTCACATAAAGCGAATTTACATAAACATATCGATACAGTGCACTGGAAAATAAGAAAATTTAAATACAGTGAATGCGATCACGCTAGTGCATATAAATCTCAATTACATATGCATATCAATGTAGTGCATCGAAAAATAAGAAATTTTAAATGCAGCGAGTGTGATCATATAACTTCAAGTAAATCACATTTACATAGACATTATGCTGCAGTGCATAGTAAAATAAAAAAAAATAAATGCAGTGAGTGCGATCATACAACTTTGAAGTAAATCACATTTGCATAGACATAATGATGCAATGCGTCGAAAAATTAGAAAATTTTAATGCATCGAGTGCACTCACACGAGTTCATATTAAGTACAATTACAGATTCATTTCGATGCAGTTTTGATATAACGAGATCTTATAAAGAACCTAATTTTATTAAAAATATGGCATAATACATATTTTATATTTTAGAAATGTTATATTTAGTTTTACTTTTACTTTTCAAATTAATAATGTCAGTAACATAAACGGAACGGAACGGGCAACGGATTAATTCTTATTAAGTAATTTTTCATAAAATCATTTGTTACGCCGTTTTATTTAATACAAAATGGTTAAATATAATAAAATAATAATATAAATTTTAATATTAATTTGTATAATGGATATTTTAATAAATAAATATGATTTTTGTCAGGGCGACGTGGCGAATGTCACCACTTGGTAGGTTCGAAGTTATCAATAGAAAACTCTGACATATATATATGATATAAATATAAGTCACAGTAAATATATAGGGCGTTAAATATATGTAATAAATCACACCCGGTGAGAAAATAGATTTAATTGGTCCTATTGTTTTATTTGACAGCCCATTGCATAATTATTATCTTGTTGTTTTCCAGTTTTCTAATAATAAAAAAAATATTAAATTATTAATTATTATTGTGTTATTAAATAAAACTGGTAAAAAAATTAATACCGTTTTTTTTACTACCTACTGTAGACGTCCTTTTGAATTGTCAATGGTAATTTCTTTTACAAATAGAGGTTCAAATATACTTTTTAAGTTTTTGTTTGATTAGTTTCGTTTTTAAATGTTTTATTTAAGTAGTGTATATATATAGGAATTTATATTTAGATTAACGTAATTTTAACTTTTTTTTTACCAGCTGAAATCAGACAAGCCACAGGAATTAAATTTAAAACAATGCTCGCTGACTAGCTTTTAGATATAGGAAGGTCGAAATCCGAAGAACTAATTTACAACAAAATACGATAATGATAACACGAGCATAGTTATTAAAATAAAAATCTATAATTAATATAAAAAACTATTAGGCCTAGGGAAATCATTTTATATTATATTATTATTTTTACTTGATTTACGCTTTTTATAGAATTATAATTTTAATATCATACATACACTTTATTTTACACTAAATGACATTATTAATGTTTATTATTGGACTTTAAATTCTGTGATAAATAACGAAACAGGCAAATTTTAAGTCGGGCAAAAATGAGGAAGATAGATGATGATGATGCGCCTTTGGGGCAGATATTTATGAATGAAAGAGATGCAAAAGATGTCGCCGTATTTAAAATAAAATGGCCTTTGATGACCACTTTTATTTGCACGAGAAGGTCATTGTCAATGTAAGCGCCTGTAGAGAGATATTTACAGTTTATTTGCGAAGATTAAGTTGAAATGGCCGTCATTTTGGCAGTCATTCACGATATGTTATCCAAAAGTCAAATGTTTGTAGTATTATTTTAGTGTGGTCACTTATGTTAGAATATTGTTTTTTTTAATGCCAATCTATTTTTTTTTAAATAGGAATCGCTAGGGAGGGTAAGCGAGTAAAGCCACGCGTTTGAAAGCTTCATATAAAACAGATATAGCGTGTACAGTCGAATGCAAAAAAACCACCTATAAGGGCGACTGTGTTAGAAGTCTGGGCAAGGGCGTTAGAGGTTTACAAACAAGAAAACTTTTGTCTATAGTACACACCTATCTATAAACTGTAACAATGAAACGGCTTCAATGCACGCAAAAATCTATATACTAAATTAATTCGTGAAAGGAAAACTTTTCACTGGGCGACCTCTACTATGTTTTATTACACAATACCATGAGTATGATAAAAACTACCTATATCCCACTATACTAAAATAACAGCTGATGATGGCAGTCTAGATACATTTTCATTTATTCTTTAATTTTATCAGAGGTGACTTTTAAAAATAACCATTTTTATCAAATAAGACCGAAAACATCATAAAAAAAATATTTAAATATGGTTAATACCGTAATGTGTACCGATTGTCTTTAAATAGATCTTTTTTATGTCATTTTTCACAACACTTCAATTTTGTCAAATTGGAAGAGATATTTACGGTGTGAGGTTAATATCAAAAAAGAGTTATTTGCGTTGGAATAAAAGTGAGTTTAAATAATATATTTCTTGTAAATAGACCAATCTGACATTTATTCCTTTTTGACAATTTGACATTTATTCCTATTTTAATTCCCTGGTCCTTGCAAAACAAAACTAATTTGGCAACACAACTTTCAGACCCGTCAAAGTAAAATGACATTAAGACGGCTTGAACGGAAACAATTTAGGATAAAATACTCGTATTGCCTAGATAGGCCTTATAAATTCAAGATATAACCTATTTTTTGAGAGGTTTGTATGTAATATCACTTTTAAATATACTGTAATTATTTTTTTTTATTTATTTTATTTTTTATTTATTCTTTATTGAAAAATCCACAGTATAAATTTTTTATAATTACAAACAAAATTTTTACTAGTATACAGGGAGTACCATGGTCAATCCCACAAACTTTAGGGGGTGTTTAAATTCCCTATTAAGAGGAAGAAATTATGTAACAAAATACGAAAAATTTTCATTACCAAATGTATTATTTTTGTAATAAAATTGGTGTAAATCGATCTTATTAATCGATAAATCAATATTATCTGTAGACCACTAGCATCCCTCTTACAACCCCAGAGTAGGGGTAAGGAGTCACCCCTTATTCTTAGACCGACCTCTGTCGACCAGTAACATCAGGCTGCGATCATTAGCTCCGTCCTAATGGGGCGTTTCGAACAACGCGGCAGAGCATTAACCTCGATCTTGAACGACCGCAGCCTAGTGACCCAGTGACGTAGTTATCCGAGGGAGGAGCCATTGAAAAATATCTGTTTTATACGAATTAGAATAGAAACTTCAACATTTTTTTTTCTCGAATACCATAATGAATTTTGATATAGTTTCTTAACAAATAACACTGGGAATCGTAGGACCTGTTAGCTGTTTTTTTATTGGGATTGACCTTGGGACTTTCTGTATAAAACCAATTATGGATTTCGGTCATTTTAAATGTTAAGATTAGCATAAAAATTTGAACAGTGTTCTTAAAATAAATATAGATTATTAATATTATATACATATACAGTAGAATTTGTTATGTGTAATTTGTGAGTAATGTTTGTGGTAGTTGTGAGTGTGTGACATTTGTATGTATATATTAAAATAAAGTAATAAATTAAGTATGGTTTTAGTATGTATAAAAATAATTTATGATGAAGGTGATATAAAAATAGTATGTATGTATATTCTATATGTAATTGTAAATACACGTATTTATATGTAACAATTATCCATTAATAACACAACAGTCTAACAATACAATTAGGTTTTATTTGTCTTTACTATTAATGATATTGGAAATCTCTTTTTTGAATGATAATAAGGAGGTATTGAATATATCGATTTCTGTAATATCTTTATTGTTATAAAGGGAGCAGATACGTGGTATGGTGCTATAGTTCATAGAATTAGTCAGATAACGGGGAATACGCAATAATTCTTGCTGCCTAGTAAATCTGTATGGCACATTTATATATATATTTTTTGCAATAATTTTGGACAATTAATCTCTCTTTTTCTTCTTTTGCTCCGTAGTTATTCCGCTCCCCGTATTCTGTAGTTGTTCAAAAAGTTGCCAACATTTGTAACCTAACCTCTAACCAACTGTCAGTTTGACGTTTGTTAAATGCATTATTTCATTAGACGAACGTCAAAGTGACAGCGAGCGATCGGCGAGTCAGCTGCAGCTAACCTCACTCATTTGTACTCGGCGTTGTCCACCACTACACGTATTTATTTCCATGTGCTGGCATAGATTTTGGGATAAGTTGACGCAAAGATGATGTAATTTCAAAATGGCTATTTTTGATTATTAGTGACGATGAATGTGTTCTTCCAGGATGATGTTCGAGTCGCAGCTCCAGCCGACAAACGTCAGAACAGTGACCAAATGTCAAGCGGGTTGCCGGCAGCAGTGCAAAAACGACCCCCACTGCCTGAACGCATGCACAGAGGGCTGCCAATACGTGCTCATTAACAACACCGAGTCACCGGTTCCGCCTTTCGATTACATGCCTAAGCACGGACTCAACATGGATTTGAAAAAGTAGATAAAACCGGGCGGTTCCGGATCAATTTGAACTCGACAACAAAACTACACACATTTGTGTTACAAATTAAAACGAATTATATTTATATTAAAATAAATGTGAATTTTATTTCCATTACAATACTTCCACTTGTGCCAATCTATTTTTATGCCAAAGTGTAAGTACTTAGTTTCAATTCACAATCCTTAAGGGCCTCTTCCCGAAAGACCTCTTCTACGTTTTGGTGGAATCACCGTTTTATCTCATCTGACGGCATGAAAAGGGCAAACCAACGATCTTTGAAAACTTATAGATACGGCATGTCATATAAATCGTCGTTGCAAAAACCCGACAGGTAGATTCCCCCGCCATTTCGGACGCCGCATTCTCTAAAACTCACTGCTACACCGAGGATGGATCCAGAAGTTCTTGATTGATATTCCGCGAAGTTTCCACAATTCTTTTCAACAATTTTTCTTTAATTTCGTAAACACAGGCATAAACTGCGACATAGAGTTTGTTGTATTTAACGAACCGTTTGCGATTACTAACGGATGGACCATTTTCTTTTAAAAACACTCTTTCGTAAATAAGGTTTAGTTTCGATAATTGACTTTAATTAACGGAAAAAAGGTCTAATATTTATAAAACCGGCCATAAGTCATTTAAATGTATTACAAACTTTGACAGATACCTACCTATAAATAGATATAAATAGATACCTACCTATATTGTTAAAAAACCTACGTTTCTAGATGAGCAACTTGTGTGTAAGAGTTTAATTTAAATAAGAGGAATAGTTTTGCTGTTTGCATTAGGTTTGTGTGTTTTGCTGTTACCATTTTGTGTTTAAAATATTTTTCCCTATATTTATCACATATCATATCATATATGATTATTAAATTTTTCTTTAATAGCTAATTTACATCCATAATCTGGCAGCACTCTAAACACCTGTCAAAATGACGTTTCTGGACATCGCTTTTGAACAAGGCTGTAAACATAGATATAGTCTGTGAAGTGAAAACCATAACAACTGATAAATACTGCACGTGGCTGTATTTATTAAGTAAAATATTCCTTTCCTAATATTTAAAAAATAAATATTACTTTCTTTGTATTAATTTGTGTGTTCAAATGTTAAAATATAAAAAAGACGTTACTATTTGTCAATAATGACGTATAGGTAGATAGTTAGACCAATCTGCCAACATACGATCAACCTGCCCAATTATACTTAAACACCAAATATGGAGAGAAACGAAAATAAAACTTCTATTAAAATAGAACAAATTGATGACCATATCAGCAATAAACATGAGGAAGCCATTGATTGCAATTCATTCGACTCTCGTTTTGACGGTAAACAAACGCCATCATGCAAGCATATTCTTGAAACCTCATTAAATCCCACTCGTTTTGGTAAAAGATGCGATTGTGTCCAAAAAGAAATGATAAAAACTGAGGATTGTGATTATTTTGAAGAAGAAAATACTAAATTTATTAAATCAGAACCAAATATGTCGAGTTTCCAACATTGTGTTAAAGCAGAATCAACTTTTAAATGTTATCGTCCAACACCACAAACCATGAAAGTTCCCACTTTAATATTGAAGAAAACCGATTTAACTTGTGGCAGTTGTAAGTCTACCCTCGATAAAAGTTGTTTTATAAATAAAGGAATTAATAAACAAGATGAATCATATTTAATATGTGTGGATTGTAAAGAAAAACGAAAACATCGTTCAAAATTAAGTACTTGTTGTACCAAGGAACGGTTTAAATTGAAATATGGTGTAAGTTCAGATAAATCTTTAACTTATATCGATAAAGTACATCAAAAAATAAGAAAATTTAAATGCAGTGATTGCGAATATACAAGTCCACTTAAAACAAATTTACAAACCCATATCGACGCAGTTCATCGGAAAATTAAACAATTTAAATGCAGTGAGTGCAAATACACGACTGCATATAAGCAACAATTACAGAACCATATTAATATAGTTTATCGGAAAATAAGAAAATTTAAATGCAGTGATTGCAAACACACATACTCACAAAAATCAAATTTACAGACCCATATCGACGTAGTTCATCGGAAAATTAGAGAATTTAAATGCAGTGAGTGCAATCACACGTTCTCACTTAAAGCACATTTACATACCCATATTGACGTAGTTCATCGGAAAATTAAGAAATTTAAATGCAGTGAGTGCAATTACACGTTCTCACTTAAAGCACATTTTCAGACCCATATCAACGTAGTTCATCGGAAAATTAAGAAATTTAAATGCAGTGAGTGCGAATACACGAATGCTTATAAAAATCGATTACAGGACCACATTGATATTATTCATCAGAAAATTATAAAATTTAAATGCAGTGAGTGCAATCACACGTGCTCAATTAAAGCAAATTTACAGACCCATATCAACGTAGTTCATCGGAAAATTAGAGAATTTAAATGCAGTGAGTGCAATCACACGTGCTCACTTAAAGCAAATTTACAGACCCATATCAACGTAGTTCATCGGAAAATTAGGAAATTTAAATGCAGTGAGTGCGAATACACGAATGCTTATATACATCGATTACAGAACCACATTGATATTGTTCATCAGAAAATTATAAAATTTAAATGCAGTGAGTGCAATCACACATTCTCATGTAAAGCAAATTTACAGACCCATATCAACGTAGTTCATCGGAAAATTAGAAAATTTAAATGCATTGAGTGTGAATACACGACTGCATATAAGCAACTATTACAAAACCATGTCGATATAGTTCATAATAAAATTATAAAATGAATAATTTTTAAATGTACTGAGTGTAATGTCACAAGTTCACCGAAGTCAGATTTACAGACCATATCTATGCAGTTCATCAAAGATTAAGAAAATTTTAAATACAGCGGATAAGAAAACACGATGTATTTATAAACCGAGTTCAGAACTATATCGAAATAATTCATGGAAAAAATACAAAAAATTAAATGTAGTGAGTGCGAACCGAATACTTCACCAAAAGTATATTTACAATACCATATCGTATTTCATAATAAAACATTCAAATGCAATAAGTGCATATAAGCAACTGTTACAGTATCATTATAGATACAGCCATCGTATAGTTAGGTATATATTTTAAATAATGCTAGTGCGATACCAGTCGATACAAAAAAGTAAAGGACCTGTGCAATTCTGTTAAATATGAAATATTTCAAAGCATTATGGTATATTTAAGTTCAGTTAAATCAATCTCAAAAAGTTAATTATAATTAATTTGTCTATATTTTCTATGTATAAGTTATCTATAAGTATCATTACAGCTATGTCATAAATTAATATTATTTATTATAAGTAATGTTGAATATATTTTTTGCATAAATGTATTATTGATGTTATATTTGGGCTGCGACTAGCGTAGGGTAGGATAAATAATTGAAGACTTGGTTATCCTATGTTTGATTTCTTTGAGTTAGGTCACCAAAAATTATGTTAGGGTGAGCAGTTGACCTTAACTTCTAACATTTATGAAAAATTGAACAGTTAAAACGTATTTCTTTAACCTAAAACAGGCAGAATTTAATGCACAGATGTTTTTGTTTAGTTTTTAGGATGTAGGCTTAATTTGAAACGGTTCTCTTTTGTAAAATTTATTTTATTTTATTTATTTTTAAAACAAATATTACTATTTAGGGTCACGTTAGAGGGCAGTAGTCTATATTTCGTATGTTTTCACAAAAGCGCTGCGTCTGAACCGCTGTTCACGATCCGTTAACCAAATAGCCCACAATAGTTTACTTTTACTATACGATTCAGAAAGCAGTTTTCCCCGGAATTAATTTTTCACGTGGGACTTGCCAAGATGCGACGATTTATGTATGAAAACTATCTTTTCAAACTTTTGTTAATAATGATTCAATTATTTTGGTATAGAAAAATCATTTCCCTGCAAACATAAATAAATCTTCAGCGCCTTTTATAATAACAAATAATATTTCCCTAATTTTAACAATAATGTTGTGATTTGGGAAATGCATTTTTATGAAGAAGAATTTTGTAATATTTCCTAGATTTTTCGTTATAATATTTAAGCTGTTTTTTTTTCATTAGTAGTTTGATTGTTACTTAATTTAGTTTTTAATCTTATTTTATAAATAAATACATAAATTCAATATTTAGTTTTATTTTATTACTAATGTTAGTTATATAAGTTATCAATTTATAACGTAACCATAGATAAGACTTTCCAACTCCGACCACGTTTTTGTCCAAAAATGTTTTTTTAAAATCTCCAAATTAGTCCAAAAACATATTTTTTTTGATGATTTTCTAAAACTTCATCACAATTTCTAAGAAAAAGTAAACCTTTTGTGATAATATTATACGGTTCTTGTAATACTCGCGTTGCGTATAAAAAAAGTAATTTGCACAAGCGCTTTAATAAAAATAATAAACTTGTGTTTGGATTATTTTTACATTTTTTTGTATAATTTCTTATAATAGTGAACATAAGCACCCCATTAAGTCTATTTATATGTATTTATTCATAATTTGTATAGCATTATTTTATTTATTTTATATACAGGTTGCCCCGAAGGCTTAAGGGTGGTGTTGTGTAACCTATTATGACTAATAAGTGATTTTAAAAAAATCACCCCGTTTTTCAATACTTTTTTTTTCTTTTTAACCACGACGTAAGGTAACTACCCCAATCATGGACGGTTTAAGGATAAATTTTGCCTATTTTTTCAAATTACTTGTATGTTTATGAATGTTTTCGACCATTGAATGGTTTAAATTAAGGTTACATAATTAAATTATGTTTTGATAAATTGAAATTGATAGTCAAAGATTAAACTGTAAAGATATTTTCACAGTAAAAATATGCTTTTTTTTAACCATTAATGGACAGAGGAAATCTATTTATGGACACCCATTTATGGACTGCGTCTCACTAAGTTGTAATAGTGTAAATGAAACATACAAGTTCGGATTTATTAATTTTTTTGACAAAATATGAACGACTTGCTTGTATTAGAATCATCTAATTACTCAATATTATATCTATATGTTCTAATTAATTCGGAGAAACTTTATTACATTTTTAATCGCATACTTAGTCTTGAAACACTAATACCTTTTTAGTCAGATACAAATCAAAACAAAGTAAGCCAAGTATAGAGCTAAAAATAGGCAGTAATATATATTATCATTGCGTCGCACTCTTTCAACAATAAAAGGCAAATATTTACTTTTTTTCTTTACAAAATAAAATCCTCTTTTATTGATTAAAACCGGCTCCTCTATGTGCTCCACAATATCTTTCTTTCGAAACCATAGATTATTTGGTTCGTCCGGCCATTTAGAGGTAGAAAATGTCAATAACTCCTGGAAAATATTCTCCCTCGTACTTCACTAGAAGGTAATTTTGTTTCGATTTGCTTTTTTGTTTATGACATCAGTGGTTCATCATCTGAATTCGATTCAGTTGAATTTTCAGTAACTTTCTTTCTCCGTTTATTTGGTTTTTCATGATTTTCTCCACTTTCTGCATTTTTCATTTGCTTCTGTTTATTTAACTTCTCTTTCAAACCTTTTTTCTTCTGTTTCTTTTAATCTTCTCGCTTTTTCTTCCAATTTAAGTCTTTTTTCATTTTTTTTCTTTTCGTGATATTCTAAGCAGCACTTGTTATGGCAGAAGGTACTTTTTCTTTTGATTTTCACTTTTTTCCCTTAATTTCTTCGGGCCAGAATAACTTTCTTTTAAAAGGTGATGGTATAATTAAACCTTTTGTTTCAAATTGCTTCGAAGCACTCGGTTTTGGTTCTTTTGTAGACGTTATTGGAATTATTTCTGGTAATATACGAATGGTATTAGACTCTTCGGAGAATGGTTAACACCTGAGGTAGATTTTTTTGATGAGATGTTTTGAAATGTAGTCAGTAATATTGTTTTGTCTACTATTTGAGGTGAATTCGGTAATGCAGCCATTGTATAAATGACGTTAATCTTATCTGGAGACATACAGGAGTTTGTTGTTAAGTCCTGGTTCTCCAGACGGGTTTGTGTCAGTTCGGCATCTTTTGTCCTTTCGCCTTATATTCGGTTATTTTCTGCACGATCTATTGCTTTTTCATTCACAGTTGGTGGAATATGATTAAGGAATATGATGTCGTATTAAGGGAAATGGTTTGCAAGACATCGTTGTTGTCATCCAAGTCTTTCAGTGACTGTTTAATTTTAGCCCAGATCAAGTACAGTGATTGATCTTCTTGTGGGAGAAGCTGTTCAAATTTGTCTCTGTTTTCAAAATATAATTTGTTGAATAACTGCAATTTCGAAACTGTAAAATTTTTTACTATTTCTGTTTCAAGTATTTTTAAAAATTGTTTTTGTGTGATGTAATCTGTTTCCTTTATCTTATTATTTCGAGTTTTAACTTTTGTCATATCCACATAATTGGGGCCAAACGGAAATAGCCCCCCACCGCGAAAACCATTCCTAATACACTCTCGAGTAAGTGTATCCATGTATTTCATTTTCCAAGCGTTGGCCGCTTTCCGCCAAGCAGTTTTTAGCGGTCTGAAGACAGCTATGTCCATGGGCTATAGGATATGGGTAGAATTTGGGTTTAACGCGATTATTTCAATCCCGTTTTCTACACAAAAAATGGACAAATGTAACGTCAGATGTGACTTATGGCCGTCTAAGAAGAAAAGTATCGCTTTCTAAATCCCTTGTTGTACAACCCACTGATGAAATTCGTTGACAAAATATTCATAGAACGTGCTTCCACACATCCAACCACTTTCCGATCGTCCAATAACCCAACCGCCTGGGAAATTAGAACATATAGCGGAAGGAATCCTCTCATAGCTGTAATTAGCACCATCGTTGGTGCTAATTGCCCCGCGGCATTTCCCGTGACTAAAACAGTCAAATTGTCTTTTTCATCTCCCGTTGAATTATATAAGTGTTTTTCACCTCTTTTTGCTGAAACACTTCCTGGTTTAGGTGACAAAAAGAAAGCACTCTCATCAGTATTAAAGATTCTTTCAGGTTTGTTCAAAATGTTAAATAACCCTTTCTCTTTCAAGTAATCTTCCACCTCCTTAAACCAACACTGAATGTCCTCTTCTGTAACGTTATCTCGAGCTGTGGTGAGGTTTTGTGCTGTTCGTTCAGCTACATCAGGATGTCTTTTTAAAAATGATGTATCCACTTTTTCCCTGGACGATTGTTTGTGAACGGGTTGTCTTGTTTTTTGTCTGTTAAAATTCGTTGTACACTGTCTAATAACTCATCTTTAGTTATTGGCATGTGCTTCTCACTCATAGATATTATCCATTTTTCTAAAATGTCCTTCGTGTTTCAATAAAACTGTACTGGGCCCCATTGAACATTCAATGGGACTCTTTCCAGATATTTTATTGTATAAGGTGATTCCAATATTTTCACCCTTATGGACAGCTTCGATTGCCTCTTTCATTTGTTGAGGTGTATAATTCTTTTTAGGTGCCATTTCTATAAAAAAAAATATGTTTGTAAGTGTTAATCTGCATATGTCCATAACTGGGTGCTATGGATTATCCTATAATGGACACACGTGTCCATTACTGGTATGACTTGCCAAAATGCAAATTTATAAATACAGAATGAAAAAGGATGAAAGAAACTATTTGAGACACTAAGTCTAAAATATTTAAAAAAAAAAACAAGGATCGCCACTAGTCCATCAAAGGATTTTCCAAAAAAATGATATCCAGTTATGAACATAGCTAAAATATCCACATTAAAATGCAAAGCCGCTTGTATTAACCTTAAAACGACATCTATATCTAATAAATAATCCACAAAATCAAACAAAATTTGACTACTGCATAAAAATGCAATCTAAAATACAAATTGTGTACTCACCACACTAACGATTGTCTTAATATATTTGGATTGTTTTGATACAAACTCGCGCGTCTGACTTCACACTTACGCCATTTATGTTACGAATGAACGAATTGAATTAAACGTCAGTATTTGACGGTTACATGACTTTAGTTTATGATTATGTGTTCCAAGTGACTAGAATTTCATTGCTGGTCTTAATTTTAAAGGCTATTGCTTTTTCTGTCCATTACCGGTGTATTGTCCATTACTGGTGCCTCTACCTTATAGCATTATTTTATTAATTTTATATAAAGGCTGTCCCGAAGGCTTAAGGGTGTTGTTGTGCAACCTATTATGACTAAGAAGTGATTTTAAAAAAATCACCCCGTTTTTCAATACTTGTTTTTTCTTTTTAACCATGACGTATTTTGATATACTTTCTTAGCAAATATTACTGGAAATCGCAGGACCAATTATTACCCTATTAAATGATCTGCTTAAATCGTTCAGGAATGCCTTTATGTAGTTGTACGAATAAAAAAATACCAAATGCTTTAATATTCATTAGATTTGTTACCAATATTTTTTTAGACGGCGTCACCGTTTTAGCACATGCGAAGTATCGAAACATATCTAGGAGAGGTTAATTGGTAAAGTTGAGCTTTAAGATAAATTTATAACAATATACTGTTCAAAATAATAATTGCTTTCAACAAAGTATCGACGCCATATTGGGATTAAATAATAAATTATGATTGCCAGATCGCTTTGCTTTTAACTCGAATTCGAGTTGATCCCTTGATAATGAACAGATTATAATTTCATTAGTCTTGCCAACACAGGGAATGATTTTGGTTATACGATTAATGCAAAATGACCTAAACTCAGACACTGACATTAGATTAGTTTGTTTAACCATCTCTAACCTGACCTAAAATAATTAACTCATTAACGACTATGGATGCGTGTCTCGGCCAGTGTTGCCATGTGCACCGTAGCCAATTACGGGAAATGCGCTCTACTCTGCACAAATCTACCACCTACCATCGAAGCATGACAACTGATGACAAAAAATTTTTCTACATGCGGTGACAGTTATTACGGTAGAGCAGCGGTTTCCAATGTTGACTGGTCTCTGACCCATCTAACAAAATTTTCCAATCTTGGGACCCACCTTTTAGCTGTCTTAGAGAAAAGTAGAGCTGTCAGTATACTGACTGAGCTGTCAGTATAGTCATCCCAAAGCGTTTGGAGACGGGGCCAGCGCCACTCACTCCGAGCGCTTGTCTCACATCACCTACTTTAGCATTTTTTTTAAATAAATATTATTTTCCGTAACTCAAGTTTATTTCAATTTTTAGAAATTATAAATAGCTGAATGAAATATCAAATATATCACTTCATATTGTTAAAAAAATATGAATACAGTGGCGAGGGCCCACTCAATATTCGCTCGCGACCCACAGTTTGGGAAGTACTGCGTTAGAGTTTGTAATGCGCGGTTTTCTACGTAGAGCCGCTGTAAGAGGTAAGCCCACGCTCACATTTAAGTAAGCCCCGTCGGTTAGGACTTATAAGTCGGCCCTGTCGTAAACGAGCATTCGCGAGCGCTCCTTCTTAGCTATTGTATTAAATTACGGCTATAAAATGGTCAAATGGTTTTGGAAATATGTGCAAACTCAACAAGAAATAAAAACTCCACGGGAATACATTCCACAAGTAAGTAGAATATTATTGAATTTGATTGAATTTAAAACTCTTCAAAAACAACAATATCTGCATTCGTATGTCAGAGTAATGAACGTGGCTGTCTTCGTAACATTTTAATCTACAATTTATTCGCTGTATTATCCCAATTTTTGTTGTTTTGTTGTAAAGAGTTTGTTGTATTTTAACGAACCGTTTGCGATTGCTAACGGATGGACCATTTTCTTTTATGAAACACTCGTTCGTAAATAAGGTTTACAACTATTCATCCGTTCGATAACTTGACTTTAATGAACGGAAAAAAGGTCAAATATTTATAAAACCGGCCTTAAGTCATTCAACTTTAAACACGAGTTTTATTCCAAATAAGATTTGACATATTGTTTATAAATTAATTTAATTAGTGAACGTTTTGTTGTCAGATGATGAAATATAATACTGAAATATTTAGCTAATAATTTACTGACTATATTGCTTTTAATAAACATTTAATATAAAGAAATGATTTGACATATGGTTGGCAATCTCTGTATATTTATTTTTTTCTGTTTCATTTTAATATTTAGTGATATGATATTGTTATAATTACAAATTTACTAACCCTGTATTGCTTTTAATATACATTTAATAAAAATAAATGTTTTGAGATATTGTTGGCAAATGTAAAGACTGCTGTCTGTCACACGTTGATATTAAATGTATTACAAACTTTGAGAGATACCTACCTATTTTGTTAAAAAACGTACATCTCTAGATAACAAACTTTTGTGTAAGAGTTTAATTTAAATAAGAGGAATACTTTTGCTGTTTGCATTAGGTTTGTGTGTTTTGCTGTTACCATATTGTGTTAAAAATATTTTTGCCTATATTTATCATATATCAGCCAGCCACTATATGATTATTAAATTTTTCTTTAATAGCTATTTTACATCCATAATCTGGCAGTACTCTAAACACCTGTCAAAATGACGTTTCTGGACATCGCTTTTGAACACGGCTGTGAAGTGTTAACCATAACAACTGATAAATACTGCATGTGGCTGTATTTATTAAGAAAAATATTCCTTTCCTAATATTTAAATAATCAATATTTCTTTTCTTTGTTTTAATTTGTGTGTTTAAATGTTAAAATGTAAAATATACGCTACTATTTGTCAATAATGACGTTTAGGTAGATAGTTAGACCAATCTGCCAACATACGATCAACCTGCCCAATTATACATAAACACCAAATATGGAGAGAAACGAAAATGAACCTTCTATTAAAATAGAACAAATTGATGACCATATCAGCAATAAACATGAGGAAGCCATTGATTGCAATTCATTCGACTCTCGTTTTGACGGTAAACAAACGCCATCATGCAAGCATATTCTTGAAACCTCATTAAATCCCACTCCTTTTGGTAAAAGATGCGATTGTGTCCAAAAAGAAATGATAAAAACTGAGGATTGTGATTATTTTGAAGAAGAAAATACTAAATTTATTAAATCAGAAACAAATATGTCGAGTTTCCAACATTGTGTTAAAGCAGAATCAACTTTTAAATGTTATCGTCCAACACCACAAACCATGAAAGTTCCCACTTTAATATTGAAGAAAACCGATTTAACTTGTGGCAGTTGTAAGTCTACCCTCGATAAAAGTTGTTTTATAAATAAAGGAATTAATAAACAAGATGAATCATATTTAATATGTGTGGATTGTAAAGAAAATCGAAAACATCGTTCAAAATTAAGTACTTGTTGTACCAAGGAACGGTTTAAATTGAAATATGGTATAAGTTCAAATAAATCTATAACTTATATCGATAAGGTACATCAAAAAATAAGAAAATTTAAATGCAGTGAGTGCGAATATACAAGTCCACTTAAAGCAAATTTACAAACCCATATCAACGTAGTTCATCGGAAAATTAAGAATTTTAAATGCAGTGAGTGTAATCACACGTGCTCACTTAAAGCAAATTTACAGAGACATATCAACGTAGTTCATCGGAAAATTAAGAAATTTAAATGCAGTGAGTGCAATCACACGTGCACACTTAAAACAAATTTACAGACCCATATCGACGCAGTTCATCGGAAAATTAAACAATTTAAATGCAGTGAGTGCGAATACACGAATGCTTATAAACAGCGCTTACAGAACCATATCGACGCAGTTCATTGGAAAATAAAACACTTTAAATGCAGTGAGTGCGAATACACTACGGCATATAAGCAAAAATTACCGTCCCATATTGATGTAGTTCATCGGAAAATTAAGAAATTTAAATGCAGTGAGTGCAATCACACATTCTCATGTAAAGCAAATATGAAGACCCATATTGACGTTGTTCATAGAAAAATAAGAAAATTTAAATGCAGTGAGTGCAATCACACGTGCACACTTAAAACAAATTTACAGACCCATATCGACGCAGTTCATGGGAAAATTAAACAATTTAAATGCAGTGAGTGCGAATACACTACGGCATATAAGCAACTTTTACAGAAGCATATCGATATAGTTCATAATAAAATTATAAAATGATTAATTTTTAAATGCACTGAGTGTAGTGTCACAAGTTCACCGAAGTCAGATTTACAGACCCATATCGATGTAGTTCATCAAAAATTAAGAAAATTTTAAATACAGCGAATAAGAAAACAGGAATGCATTTATAAACCGAGTACAGAACCATATCTATATAATTCATGGAAAAAATAGAAAATTTAAATGTAGTGAGTGCGAACCGAATACTTCACCTAAAGTATATTTAGACAACCATATCGTATTTCATAATAAAACATTTAAATGCAGTAAGTGCATATAAGCAACTGTTACAGTATCATTATAGATACAGCCATTGTATAGTTAGGTATATATTTTAAATAATGCTAGTGCGATACCAGTCGATACAAAAAAGTAAAGGACCAATACAATTCTGTTAAATATGAAATATTTCAAAGTATCATGGTATATTTAAAGTTCAGTTAAATCAATGTCAAAAAGATAATTATAATTAATTTGTCTATATTTTCTATGTATAAATTATCTATAAGTATCATTTCAGCTATATCATAAATTAATATTATATATTATAAGTAATGTTGAATATATTTTTTTGCATAAATGTATTATTGATGTTACATTTGGGCTGCGTCTAGCGTAGGGTAGGATAAATAATTGAAGACTTGTTTATCCTATGTTTGATTTCTTTGAGTTAGGTCACCAAAAATTATGTTAGGGTGAACAGTTGACCTTAACTTCTAACATTTATGAAAAATTGAACAGTTAAAACGTATTTCTTTAACCTAAAACAGGCAGAATTTAATGCACAGATTTAGTTTGTTGTTTTTGTTTAGTTTTTAGGTTGTAGGCTTAATTTGAAACGGTTCTGTTTTGTAAAATTTATTTTATTTTATTATTTTTTAAAACAAATATTACTATTTAGGGTCACGTTAGAGGGCAGTAGTCTATATTTATTATGTATTCACAAAAGCGCTGCGTCTGAACCGCTGTTCACGATCCTTTAACCAAATAGCCCACAATAGTTTACTTTTACTATACGATTCAGAAAGCAGTTTTCTCCGGAATTAGTTTTTCACGTGGGACTTGCCAAGATGCGACGATTTATTTATGAAAAATATTTTTCAAACTTTTGTTAATAATGATTCAAATATTTTGGTATAGAAAAATCATTTTCCCGCAAACATAAATAAATCTTCTGCGCCTTTTATAATTAAAAATAATATTTGCCAATTTTGAACAATAATGTTGTGAATTGGAAAAAGGATTTTTATGAAGAAGAATTTTGTAATATTTCCTAGATTTTTCGTTCCAATATTTAAGCTGTTTTTTTGTCATTAGTAGTTTGATTGTTACTTAATTTAGTTTTGAATCTTATTTTATAAATAAATGCATAAATTCAATATTTTGTTTTATTTTATTACTAATATAAGTTATCAACTTATAAAGTAACGAGAGGATTATTTTCCTAATGTTTTAGATAAGTATCCTAAAATGTTAAACTTGAAATAGATAAGAAATAGTCAACAGATTTCCGAACTCCGGCAATGATTTTTGTCGAAGTATTTTTCTGAGAATTGTTTTAAAATCGCTAGAAACGTACTTTTTGATGAAGTCTTTTGCCGAAAATACTCTTTTCAGTCTTCTGTGCGGTTATAAATCATTCCGTCTCATTTAAAAACATGCTAAAAAAAACACCCATTGCTTACATTGGTTATTATTGAAAAACAGAATTAAAGTCTTTTAAAATATTTGGTTGAATGTTTGTTTTATTTTAATTTAGTTTAAAATTTATTTCAATTTTTATGTTCAGTTAAAAAGAATTTGACGACTAAAATTTTGATAAAATGTATAGAAGAATACAGACTTTTCGAGGCTCCTACCTTTTATGCAAAGTAGAAATTTAACCTTTCAATTCTTTACAAGCCTATAGTAATTATTATGAGATAAAACATATTCAGTATATTTCTTGTTCTAAATCTGCAAGTAAGAGAGTCCCAACAAAGTACCCACTTGAAGAAAATTATTAAACTTTAATTTATCATCTGTTTGAATTTGCCTCCAGAGTGGACTAGGTGACATTTGATTTGTGTGTGTAGGCAATGTGTCAGTGGCTAGCTAAAGAGAGGGTAGATTGGAAGATTTTTCTTGGACAACTGTGGGTGTTAGGATAAGTAAAAAGAACTAATTAAAAGAACTGTGAAATAACCAAACGTATTTTATTCAGTTTATCCTGATGCCCACATTAATCTCAGGTGTGGGGTTAATTGGATTCACTTAAGTTGCTTGCTGTGTGCTTACAAAATTAGTGAAAGTGTGAAATTTGCCGAAATAGCATTAGAGGATTAAGGGTTGTAGAGGCTGCCCTTAGTGTTTGGAGTTTCGGGTTTGCTTGAAAGATTGGCAGTTCATTGTGGAATTGCTGGGATCTGGACTACCCTGGATGCATTGGCTTGTGCTGTGCCGAAGAAAGCATGTGATTACACAGTTGCTGAATTGCGAGACATTCTAAGGTCGAAAGATATGAACGCCGTTGGAACAAAAGTCGAACTTATTAGTCGGCTGGAGGACTCTGATCCTGCTTCATGGAAGGTCCTCAGTACGTCAGTTACATGCAACCCTGGGGCAGTGAATGCAGAACTTCAAGAATCTGTGTCATTTTCAGATTGCAGGGGAATGACTGATAAATTTACTAAAGAAACCACAATTTCAGAGCCTGAAATTGAACTTTCACGTCGTGAGAATGCTCCTCCTTCATAAAGAATTGAAAGTTATGAATATGGCAAACGAGTTGCAGAAGGTTTTACCGAAGGACAGGCACAATCACACAAATATACAGTCAAATAATTCTAGTCTTCGTGGCGTTAGTGACTTGTTGACGGATTTTGATGGGAGTGACCATGGTGCATTCTGGAATTGGAGCCAACAAATCGATCTACTGAAGAAAACCTATTGTCTAAGTGATAATGACCTCCTTGTCATAATTGGATCGAAATTAAAAGGCAGAGCGTTGAGTTGGTTTCACTCCAAACCACATCATATAACGATGTATGTTGACGAGTTATTGACACGAATGAAAGTCATGTTTGATGACAGACCAAATAAATATTTGGCAGATGAACGAGCCATTTTGTGATTATTATCATGACAAGATAATATTGGCTAATCAAGCACGAATGCAATGTTTCAAGTGCAAGTCTGATATGCTAAGCGCTTTTGAGAACATATCGTCGAAGCGTTTCCATCAATCGGAACGAGCAGAAAATTCAACGAAACAAAGCGAGATGTCTCCGCTCCAGTCACGAGGAACGGTAACGGGTCTTCTGACGGTCGACGAAATGTACGATGTGTTGTTTGCAGAGAAATTGGACACTTGTCAACGGACTGCAAGAGGCGAAAGGAAAGGTTGTGCTATAAGTGCAATTCGCCATCTCATCAGATGAAAGACTGTCCTGCAGGAAAATCGAAAACAGGTGACAATTCAGGCCAAGGATGCCAGTGTTTTACAGCCATATTCAGTGCCCGTAAAATATTCAATCGTGTATAGTGATGGCAATCAGTAAATGCCATGATCGATTCAGGCTCTCCAATAAGTTTGATTAGGTCAAGCTTTGTACCAACAGTTTCGCAAGTGCCGAAAAAGTAACGAAAAGTGAACATAGCTTCTGTGGCATTAATAGTGTAGAATTAGAAATATTAGGTTTATTTGAACAGGATGTTGTAGTTAACGATATTGGAATATTTATTCGATTTTTTGTTGTGCCTGATAACACTACGAATTTTCCAGCTTTGTTAGGTAGGGATTTTTTGTCACATCCTGCTGTAAATATAACCTTTGGCGTTAATTAACGAAAGTATTGATTATCAGTACTCCAATCGACTAAGAGATATTTACAATTCATGTTACGAAAACAATAATGCTGAGATTCAATCTGAAACTGGCGAAATGATGTCGATTAGTTTAAAGCATGATCAACCAATGATCATCCAATGATGATGATGGTCGTCTTAGTCTTGCATTTAGTGATAGAGAGAAGTTGAGATATTTTTTAGGGATAGCATTTAAAATATTCACTGATTGTGATAGTTTTAGATTAACTTTAAACACACAAAATATTAATCCGCGCATTTCACGATGGGCGATATTCTTACAGAGTTATAGTTTTGAAATAGTGCATCGCCCAGGAAAACAAATGTCACGTGGTGATGCGTTAAGCAGATCTAATAGCGTATTAGTATTACAGGCGAATACTTTTGAGCAGGCTTTGTCCGTAAGAAGGATAAGGATCCAGAAATTTGTCAGATCCGGGATAGTTTAGAGGGGTCTGAGAATAAATTTTATGAATTGCGCGATAGATTAGTTTACCGGAAATAAAAAATAAGTTATTATTTTATGTGCCGGAGTCAATGGAAAACAATGTCATACGCACCTGTCATGATGTCAGTTGGTACAAGATGTGTCATGTTTTGATCATCAAACATGTTTTGATCGCCGTAGGAACTCAAGTTGAGCGATTCAATCGGATGTTGACCCCAATGTTGTCAAAGTCATGCGACAGTCCTGAGAGATGGGATAGAGAATTAAGTATTGTAGAATTTGGTATAAACAATTCAATATCTCGATCCACAAATGACTCACCTAGCAGATTATTGTTTGGGATAAATCAGATAAGTGAAATAAATGACAAAATCAGAATGATTCTCAGTAATGGTCTAATAGGGACTTGCATGCCATCCGCGAATCCGCTTCGAAAAATATAGTCTTTTGCTGAGGAAGCGAGCGAGGATATATAATGCGGATGATTATGTAATGATTAAAAACGTTGATAGCAGTGTCGGCGTCAACCAGAATCATTTGTATTCTTGTACAATTCTCTCGTAAGATCGCAATTAGAATATGCTTGCATTTTTTGGAACCCTTTTTACGAAAAGTACTCCGATAACATAGAAATAATTTAGAAAAAGTGTTTCGAAACATTACAGTATAGAATCCGTGAATCTGTTAGATATAACTGTACTGTTCAAAATATGTAATAATGACTTCGACTGTCCTCAATTACTTGAACAAATCAACTTCCATGGACCGCCGAGACTCTCCCGTCGACAATTAGTCTTTGAGCCCATAACGCCCAACAAATTCAACAAATTGTTCCTAGAGGTGGATGTTTTCTCGAAGGCCACAGTTTTTAAGAATTCTGATTTCACTCTTCTGAAGTCTTTTCAAAATTCAGCATCCTGAATTCGGCTCTCTTCATCGTTAATCTTAATTCACCTCCATAGCAACTTTGCTATTACCACTATTTCTATTTCTATTTTTATTTTTGCCACTATTTTTAATTTTACTTTTGTGTACTTAGTTATAAAGTAGTACTGCGTTAGTTATGCTTGCTATTGTATGCAATTAACCATGATCTTAATGTCAGTAAATTTATATAACTTGGCATTAGATATGAAATAAATCACTCTATATGTGAAAAACTTGTAAGGATGCAAAACTAACCTAAATCATAAGTTTTTCTAAGATTTCATCTCATCTCTTGTACCCGTTGTTTTTCCTCGATTAAATAAATAAATAAATAAAACAAGAAATTGATACCTAAATTCAAGGGGCCGTATATTGTTCAGAAGGTTCTCGATCCTGATAGATAACCTGATAGGTAACGGATATTGAAGGATTTCAGGTTATGCAAAAACCATATAATGGTGTGGTGGCTCCTGATCAGATGAAGTATTGGACGCGAATAAAGCTCCATTTCTTTATGCTAATGGACTCGTATACAATTCACTTTATGCAACTGTATGTATAACTAATAACTGTATGCACATAAGCTATAAATTAGTAAATGGTTCGTTACAATTCATTTATTATCTGTATGTCAATGCTCATTTTGGATATCAAATGTTTTAGTTTATTATTTGGAAAATAACCAGGTCTGCTGAGGACAGCTAGAAGGTCAGGTTGTTGGCCGGGCTGCAGTAATTTTAATTTATCATCTATTAGAATTTGCCTCCTGAAGGATTCCTTCTTGAACAACTGTGGGTGGTAAGATAAGTAAAAAGAACAGTGGAATAACCAAACATATTTTATTCAGTTCATCCTGACGCCCACAAAACAAATTATTTACAATATTAAATCAAAAATAATAATATTATAATTCGCGTATATTGATCTCAAATGAGCAACGGCGGACAAGGTCCAGGATTTTTTTAAGTAGTACTATTTTTAGAGTTTGTTCGCGACGATTGTGGTGCCTCACGATTTTCCATGCGAATCATTTTTCCGGTTCAAAATAATCGAGTTTTCTTTTGATTCCAAAACTTTTTCTATTTCTAGTGTAAGAGTTTAATTTAAATAAGAGGAATACTTTTGCATTAGGTTTGTGTGTTTTGCTGTTACCATTTTGTGTTTAAAATATTTTCCCTTATATTTATCATATATCAGCCAGCCACATTATGATTATTAAATATTTCTTTCATAGCTATTTTACATCTATAATCTGGCAGCACTCTAAACACCTGTCAAAATGACGTTTCTGGACAACGCTTTTGAACGAGGCTAAAGTGTTAACCATAACAACTGATAAATTTTGCATGTGGCTGTAATTATTAAGTAAAATGTTCCTATCCTAATATTTAAATAATCAATATTTCTTTTCTTTGTTTTAATTTGTGTGTTCAAATGTTAAAATGTAAAAAATACGCTACTATTTGTCAATAATGACGTTTAGGTAGATAGTTAGACCAATCTGCCAACAAACGATCAACCTGCCCAATTATACTTTAACAGCAAATATGGAGAGAAACGAAAATAATACTTCTATTAAAATAGAACAAATTGATGACCATATCAGCAATAAACACGAGGAAGCCATTAATTGCAATTCATTCGACTCTCGTTTTGACGGTAAACAAACGCCATCATGCAAGCATATTCTTGAAACCTCATTAAATCCCACTCGTTTTGATAAAAGATGCGATTGTGTCCAAAAAGAAATGATAAAAACTGAGGATTGTGATTATTTTGAAGAAGAAAATACTAAATTTATTAAATTAGAACCAAATATGTCGAGTTTCCAACATTCTGTTGTAGTAGAATCAAATTTAAAATGTTATCGTCCAACACCACAAACCATGAAACTTCCCATTTTAATATTGAAGAAAACCGATTTAACTTGTGGCAGTTGTAAGTCTACCCTCGATAAAAGTTGTTTTATAAATACAGGAATTAATAAACAGGACGAATCATATTTAATATGTGTGGATTGTAAAGAAAAACGAAAACATCGTTCAAAATTAAGTACTTGTTATACCAAGGAACGGTTTAAATTGAAATATGGTATAAGTTCAAATACATCTTTAACTTATATCGATAAGGTAAATCAAAAATTAAGAAAATTTAATTGCAGTGATTGCGAATATACAAGTCCACGTAAAGCAAATTTACAGACTCATATCGACGCAGTTCATCGGAAAATTAGAAAATATAAATGCAGTGAGTGCAATCACGTATACTCACGTAAAGCAAATTTACAGACTCATATCGACACAGTTCATCGGAAAATTAGAAAATATAAATGCAGTGAGTGCAATCACGCATACTCACTTAAAGCAAATTTACAGACCCATATCGACACAGTTCATCGGAAAATTAGAAAATATAAATGCAGTGAGTGCAATCACGCATACTCACGTAAAGCAAATTTACAGACCCATATCGACACAGTTCATCGGAAAATTAAACAATTAAAATGCAGTGAGTGCGAATACACGACTGCATATAAGAAACTTTTAAAGAACCATATTGATATAGTTCACCAAAAAATTATAAAATTTAAATGCAGTGAGTGCAATCAAACGTGCTCAACTAAATCACATTTACAGACTCATATCGACGTAGTTCATCGGAAAATTAAACAATTTAAATGCAGTGAGTGCGAATACACGAATGCTTATAAACAACTATTACAGAATCATATCGATATAGTTCATCGGAAAATTATAAAATTTAAATGCAGTGAGTGCAATCACACATTCTCGCATAAATCAAATTTACAGGCCCATATCAACGCAGTTCATCGGAAAATTAAACAATTTAAATGCAGTGAGTGCGAATACACGAATGCTTATAAACAACTATTACAGAATCATATCGATATAGTTCATCGGAAAATTATAAAATTTAAATGCAGTGAGTGCAATCACACATTCTCAGGTAAAGCATATTTACAAACCCATATCAACGCAGTTCATCGGAAAATTAAACAATTTAAATGCAGTGAGTGCGAATACACGAATGCTTATAAACAACTATTACAGAATCATATCGATATAGTTCATCGGAAAATTATAAAATTTAAATGCAGTGAGTGCGAATACACGACTGCATATAAGCGGCTTTTACAGAAGCATATCGATATATGTAGTTCATAATAAAACATTCAAATGCAATAAGTGCATATAAGCAACTGTTACAGTATCATTATAGATACAGCCATCGTACAGTTAGGTTTATATTTTAAATAATGCTAGTGCGATACCAGTCGAAACAAAAAAGTAAAGGACCAGTGCAATTCTGTTAAATATGAAATATTTCAAAGCATTATGGTATATTTAAGTTCAGTTAAATCAATGTCAAAAAGTTAATTAAAATTACTTTGTCTATATTTTCTATGTATAAGTTATCTATAAGTATCATTTCAGCTATATCATAAATTAATATTATTTATTATAAGTAATGTTGAATATATTTTTTACATAAATGTATTATTGATGTTACATTTGGGCTGCGTCTAGCGTAGGGTAGGATAAATAATTGAAGACTTGGTTATCGTATGTTAGATTTCTTTGAGTTAAGTCACCAAAAATTATGTTAGGGTGAGAAGTTGACCTTAACTTCTAATATTTATGAAAAATTGAACAGTTAAAACGTATTTCTTTAACCTAAAACAGGCAGAATTTAATGCACAGATCTTTAGTTGTTTTTGTTTAGTTTTTAGGTTGTAGGCTTAATTTGAAACGGTTCTGTTTTGAAAAATTTATTTTATTTCATTATTTTTTAAAACAAATATTACTATTTAGGGTCCCGTTAGAGGGCAGTAGTCTATATTTATTATGTATTCACAAAAGCGCTGCGTCTGAACCGCTGTTCACGATCCGTTAACCAAATAGCCCACAATAGTTTACTTTTACTATACGATTCAGAAAGCAGTTTGCCCCGGAATTAGTTTTTCACGTGGGGATTTGCCAAGATGAAAAATATTTTTCAAACTTTGGTTAATAATGATTCAAATATTTTGGTGTAGAAAAATCATTTCCCGCAAACATAAATAAATCTCCAGCGCCTTTTATAATAAGAAATAATATTTGCCAATTTTTAACAATAATGTTGTGAATTGGGAAAAGCATTTTTATGAAGAAGAATTTTGTAATATTTCCTAGATTTTTCGTTCTAATATTTAAGCTGTTTTTTTGTCATTAGTAGTTTGATTGTTACTTAATTTAGTTTTGAATCTTATTTTATAAATAAATGCATAAATTCAATATTTTGTTTTATTTTATTATTAATATTAGTTGTATAAGTTATCAACTTATAAGGTAACTTATAAATGGATTATTTTTCTAATGTTTTAAATAAGTATCCTAAAATATTTTGATAAACTTGAAATAGATATGAAATAGTCAACAGACTTCCGAACTCCGGCAACGATTTTTGTCGAAGTATTTTTCTGAGAATTGTTTTAAAATTGCTAGAAACGTACTTTTTGATGAAGTCTCTTGCCGAAAATACTCTTTTCTGTCTTCTGTGTGGTTATAAACCATTCCGTCTCATTTAAAAACATGCAAAAAAAATCAGTCATTGCTTACATTGGTTATAATTGAAAAACAGAATTAATGTGTTTTAAAATATTTTGTTGAATGTTTGTTTTATTTTAATTTAGTTTAAAAATTTAGCCTATAGTAATTATTATGAGATAAAACATATTCAGTATATTTCTTGTTCTAAATCTGCAAGTAAGAGAGTCCCAACAAAGTACCCACTTGAAGAAAATTATTAAACTTTAATTTATCATCTGTTTGAATTTGCCTCCAGAGTGGACTAGGTGACATTTGATTTGTGTGTGTAGGCAATGTGTCAGTGGCTAGCTAAATAGAGGGTAGATTGGAAGATTTTGGAGGGTAGATTGGACAACTGTGGGTGTTAAGATAAGCAAAAAGAACTAATAAAAAGGACAGTGGAATAACCAAACGTATTTTATTCAGTTCATCCTGATGCCCACAGTAATCTCAGGTGTGGGGTTAATTGGATTCACTTAAGTTGCTTGCTGTGTGCTTACAAAATTAGTAAAAGTGTTTAATTTGCCGAAATAGCATTAGAGGATTAAGGCTTGTTAAGGCTGTCCTTGTGTTTGGAGTTTCGGGTTTGCTTGAAAGATTGGCAGTTCATTGTGGAATTGCTGGGATCTGGATTACCCTGGATGCATTGGCTTGTGCTGTGCCGAAGAAAGCATGTAATTACTCAGTTGCTGAATTGCGAGACATTCGAAGGTCGAAAGATATGAACGCCGTTGGAACAAAAGTCGAACTTATTAGTCGGCTCGAGGACTCTGATCCTGCTTCATGGAAGGTCCTCAGTACGTCAGTTACATGCAACCTTGGGGCAGTAAATGGAGAACTTCAAGAATCTGTGTCATTTTGAGATTGCAGGGGTTTGACTGATAAATTTACTAAAGAAACCACAATTTCAGAGCCTGAAATTGAACTTTTCCGTCGTGAGAATGCTCCTCCTTCATAAAGAATTGAAAGTTATGAATATGGCAAACGAGTTGCAGAAGGTTTTACCGAAGGACAGGCACAATCACACAAATATACATTCAAATAATTCTAGTCTTCGTGGCGTTAGTGACTTGTTGGCGGATTTTGATGGGAGTGACCATGGTGCATTCTGGAATTGGAGCCAACAAATCGGTCTACTTAAGAAAACCTATTGTCTAAGCGATAATGACCTTCGTGTCATAATTGGATCGAAATTAAAAGGCAGAGCGTTGAATTGGTCTCACTCCATACCAAATCATATAACGATGTCTGTTGACGAGTTATTGACACAAATGAAAGTCATGTTTGATCACAGACCAAAAAGATATTTGGCAGATGAACGAGCCATTTTGTGATTATTATCATGACAAGATAATATTGGCTAATCAGGCACGAATGAAATGTTTCAAGTGCAAGTCTGATATGCTAAGCGCTTTTGAGAACATATCTTCGAAGCGTTTCCATCAATCGGAACGAGCAGAAAATTCAACGAAACAAAGCGAGATGTCTCCGCTCCAGTGACGAGGAACGGTAACGGGTCTTCTGACGGTCGACGAAATGTACGATGTGTTGTTTGCAGAGAAATTGGACACTTGTCAACGGACTGCAAGAGGCGATAGGAAAGGTTGTGCTATAAGTGAAATTCGCCATCTCATCAGATGAAAGACTGTCCTGAAGGAAAATCGAAAACCGGTGACAATTGCCAGTGCCATTGCCAGTGTTCCATATACAGTGCCCGTAAAATATTAAATCGTGTATAGTGATGACAATCAGTAAATGCCATGATCGATTCAGGCTCTCCAATAAGTTTGATTAGGTCAAGCTTTGTACCAACAGTTTCGCAAGTGCCGAAAAAGTAACGAAAAGTGAACATAGCTTCTGTGGCATTAATGGTGTAGAATTAGAAATATTAGGTTTATTTGAACAGGATGTTGTAGTTAACGATATTGGATGTTTATTCGATTTTTTGTTGTGCCTGATAACACTACGAATCTTCCAGCTTTGTTAGGTAGGGATTTTTTGTCACATCCTGCTGTAAATATAACCTTTGGCGTTAATTTTAACATTACGAAACCAATATTGACATTCAACCTGATGGATTAGCCATTTTTACTGATAGTATAATGCAATATAATAGTATAATCACCGGATAGGGGGGGACTTGCATGCCATCCGCGAATCCACTTCGAGAAATATAGTCTTTTGCCAAGGTATTATAACCGAATGAAGAAGCGAGCGACTATATACAGGGTGTCCCATAAGTGGTGGATCAAACGAAATCAGGTGTTAGAAGAGGTCATTTGCAATCAAAGTTATTATAAATATGATCTACCAATTCTCAATGGTTTAGAAGTTATACCACTTACAAACACTTTTTTGAAAATACTTACCCCGTCTTACATAAAAAATCATGAATAAAAAATGATCAATTTTTCAACATTTTTTTTTTGTTTCGTTCTTATTAGTAATTTATCTTTCTAGTAAAAGTATTTTCCTGAATTTTTCCTCGATATTAAAAAAGTAAACTTGAATTTTGTCATAATTTACTATTTTCATAAAAAAATTACCTCAACTTTGTATAAAGTTTACCTAAAAAAAATGTACTACGGAAAGTTGTACCACCACTTTAAAAACTGCTACTGTTCATACTGATTCTAAAGAATGTATAATTTATTGGTATCAGTCAATGTTTCTATACTTTTAGTAGTTGTTTTACAATGAGAGGGGTTTTGATTTTTTTTTTATGAACAAATCATGGAATTTATAAGGAGATAAGAGAAATTACATTTAATCATCAATATGTGTCTTAAAGTAACTTTTTTTAAGTAAAGGGGTTGTTACACTCGCAGCCTTTTATTATTAATTCTATGTGTATTTTTAAGTTTTATTTCCTAGAAAACAATTTGTAACACTCGCTGCACTCATTATGTCTAAGTAATATTTATAACTTCACTTATTTTTATTTTATATAGAAAACCACGAAAACATTATAAAACAAAAATGTAAGCGTTAAGATGAATAATTTTTGGAGTGAACGATAGAAAAGAATAACTATTCGAATTTCAGGGTTCTGAAACATCATTTGAAACAATTTTAAATGCTAAAAATGAATTGTTTAGCAAAATTAAAAAAAAAATGTACTTCCTTAGTTAACCAAGCTGTAGTTCCATTTAACGTTGAGAAATACTTTAGCTTCAAGCATTGACAGCATTAAGTGTTTAAAATATTTATCGCCATATTTATGATATATCGGCCAGCCAGATTATGATTTTAATTATTATACATATTTATTTTTTTATAGATATTTTACTTCCTTAATCTGGCAGCACTGTAAACATCTGTCAAAATGAAATTTCTAGACTACTCTTCTGAACACCGCTGTAAACCAAAATAACTGATATAAATAATGTATGTGGCTCTATTTGCCCAATAAACAAAAAGAATATTTAATTTGTGTGTTCAAATTATATAATATAAAAAGTCATTACTACATACAATATAAAAACTTTTTTTTTCAAAGTTATTCACGTCGTTTAAGTTAGGTTAGGTTAGTGTACCATACGATCAATCTCCTCAATTATTAACCAAATATGGAGAGAAACGAAAATGCAACTTCTATTAAAATAGAACAAATTGATGACCATATCAGCAATAAACATGAGGAAGCCATTGATTGCAATTCATTCGACTCTCGTTTTGACGGTAAACAAACGCCATCATGCAAGCATATTCTTGAAACCTCATTAAATTCCACTCGTTTTGGTAAAAGATGCGATTGTGTCCAAAAAGAAATGATAAAAAGTGAGGATTGTGATTATTTTGAAGAAGAAAATACTAAATTTATTAAATCAGAACCAAATATGTCGAGTTTCCAACATTGTGTTGAAGCAGAAACAACTTTTAAAAGTTATCGTCCAACACCACAAACCATGAAGGTTCCCACTTTAATATTGAAGAAAACCGATTTAACTTGTGGCAGTTGTAAGTCTACCCTCGATAAAAGTTGTTTTATAAATAAAGGAATTAATAAACAAAATGAATCATATTTAATATGTGTTGATTGTAAAGAAAAACGAAAACATCATTCAAAATTAAGTACTTGTTGTACCAAGGAACGGTTTAAATTGAAATATGGTGTAAGTTCAGATAAATCTATAACTTATATCGATAAGGTAAATCAAAAAAAAAGAAAATTTAAATGCAGTGATTGCCATCATACGTGCTCACTTAAAGCAAATTTACAGACCCATATCAACGTAGTTCATCGGAAAATTAAGAAATTTAAATGCAGTGAGTGTGAATACACGACTGCATATAAACAACATTTACAGACCCATATCGACGCAGTTCATCGAAAAATTAAGAAATTTAAATGCAGTGAGTGCAATCACACGTGCTCAAGTAAAGCACATTTACAGACCCATATCGACGTAATTCATCGGAAAATTAAAAAGTTTAAATGCAGTGAGTGCGAAAACACGACTGCATATAAACAACAATTACAGAACCATATCAATATAGTTCATCGTAAAACTATTCAATTTAAATGCAGTGAGTGCAATCACACGTGCTCACGTAAAGCAAATTTAAAGACCCATATCAACGTAGTTCATCGGAAAATTAAGAAATTTAAATGCAGTGAGTGTGAATACACGACTGCATATAAACAACATTTACAGACTCATATCGACGTAGTTCATCGGAAAATTAAACAATTTAAATGCAGTGAGTGCGAATACACGACTGCATATAAGGAACTTTTACAGAACCATATCGATATAGTTCATCGTAAAATTATTAAATTTAAATGCAGTGAGTGCGAATACACGACTGCATATAAGCAACTTTTACAGACCCATATCGAAGCAGTTCATCTGAATATTAAACAATTTAAATGCAGTGAGTGCGAATACACGACTGCATATAAGCAACATTTACAGACCCATATCGAAGCAGTTCATCGGAAAATTAAACAATTTAAATGCTGTGAGTGCGAATACACGACTGCATATAAGCAACTTTTACAGACCCATATCGAAGCAGTTCATCGGAATATTAAACAATTTAAATGCAGTGAGTGCGAATACACGACTGCATATAAGCAACTTTTACAGACCCATATCGAAGGAGTTCATCGGAAAATTAAACAATTTAAATGCAGTGAGTGCAATCACACATTCTCACGAAAAGCAAATTTACCGACCCATATCGACGCAGTTCATCGGAAAATTAAGAAATTTAAATGCAGTGAGTGCAATCACACATTCTCACTTAAAACAAATTTACAGACCCATATTGACGTAGTTCATCGGAAAATTAAGAAATTTAAATGCAGTGAG